>VZTR01021642.1:274688-335196 GCA_013400775.1 Chaetops frenatus | reverse complement strand
TTATTTCGTTTTTTGGGTGTGTTCTGTTTGGTTTTTTGTTTGTTTGTTTCTTTTAACATGTTAAACGGCCTGTTAAAACAGCAGATATAGGCAGAATATCTCTGATCATTCTCTGACATGAAGAATTTTCTTTTGCCTATACACCAGATGCATAGATTTCAGTAATACAGTCTAGGGGGTTCTTTGGGCTCTTCAGTGATCTAACCATATGGTGTGTGAAAGGCAGGAATTGTGATTTATCCAAGTATGAATTGCCCAGTGGTTATTTGGCCCTCCTGAGATGGTGCTCAACATTGTCCCATCTTGAAATGACTTGAACTGTATAAACAACATGAAATAGAAAACCAAAGGGATTAGTGTCTCCTGGGAGACTGAGAAGATCCTCTCTAAAAGTTATGGGGCATGTGACTGCTTCTGTCTCGGTCAGAGTGGGTAACAAGATCTTTTCCTCCCCCTGCTGTGATAATCCCAGTGTTTGGTCTGGTTTGTTCATAAGAACTGTGTAGGACTAGTGATGTTAAACACCTGTTAGATTTCTCTGAAGAAATAAGTTGGAATATAATTTCTCTTCACCATTAGCCAGCAAAAGTGGGCATCTTCACAAACAGAGACATTGCCTCTCATCATGAGAGAATAAAAAAGTTAATTTAAAGGCTGTTAAACAATTAGAAATCAGAAGTCACAATGCCAAGGTGATCACACTGTCAAATTTTGCCTACTCTGTTGTATTTCTTTTTGTCTACATTCACAAAACTTAGACATTTAAAAATCATGTGACTTTAAAAACAAAATATGGGTATTAATTTCTCATTTTGGGGCCAATTACTGAACATTTGCAGCTTATATTTTCAAGTTTTTTTTCTACAATTACAAAATCTAATATATAGTTCTTTCTTAATACACAAATCTACTTCCATTAGAAATTGCTGCCTTAGGAATATGAAATGATGTTATATTTGTAATGAAATGGAAGAACTGGTCACAGCACTGTTTCTTTAAGGTTATCATAAAGAGGGAACACAAAGAATCTTGTAGGAATTAACCATGTCTTAGTGCTTTGCACTTTGTAATGGGAGAGCTTCTAGGTGTGTAATGGGTCTGCCTCTGGCAGTGGCTGATTTCAAATATTTTGGTCAAATGAAAGTCCTTCTTAACAAGTTCTTCTTTTGTTATGATGACAATAGGAGATGTCTCATTGGCCAAACTCAAAGGAGAATGATGCCTGCTCAGGTGTTTGCAAAGCACAAAGGCCATTGTTAATAAATCTCCACAGCTGTCACTGACTAACCCTGTAAACTGCACATTATTAAAAACACATACTCCTTGTACTGTACATTCAGGTAGTGATGATTCTGGGTATGCACTGGCATCAATAAACTGAGAGCTCTAAAGTGAAGAATCCCAGATTTAGTACAAGTTTCTCCAGGCCTGACTATTGAATGCGTTTACACTTGACAAGCAACCATAAGTTCTGCTTTTGTCAGTATTTTTTCCCAAACTTACTTGTGGACACAAAGTGCTCCTGAGGCATCTTCCTTTGCAGGTGTCCTGAAGCTAAACTGTCTCTACCTTTTCTTCCCAGGCTCCCTTCCTCCTCAAAGCATCAGATCCATTGCTCCTTGCACCCCATCCTAGGCCTCCTCTATGTGGACAGCCTCTGAGTGATTCCTTATTTGAATATTTTAAATTAAAAGGTTCATAAATCTGAAATACTGCCCTGGAATTTTTCTCTGTGGCCCTGTGACCTTGGCTTTCTTGAAAGGGCTAGTTATCTTCAGTCTCAAGGGGAAAAGATGGAGGAGGGTGAAGGAAAAGAAATTGCATGTACTCTTCCCAGTACAATGTTACCTTTTCTTCCTAGAGTTCTATTGTCAGTGGTTGAAAGAACCAGGAACAATAAGCTCTAAACCAGGTACTGTTTGCTTTCATTTTCACAGAGATTTCATTAAAAATAAATGCCATCAAATTTTACCAATAATACTTTTACAAATTGTCAGGGAAAAAAACCAAACCCAAAATAAAAACAGGAGAGATTTATACTGTTTAACTCTTCCAGAAAGAGAAATTACAAGCCTTTTTTTTTTTTTCAGAGTCCTAAAGGTGATTAGGAAAGGTAATGAGAAATTAAAAGCATCTGAGAATTAAAAGCGTTTCACCTCTATTTTTTCCTCATCCAAAGTCTCTTGAGAAATTCTGTGGCTGAGGGTTATCAAACTAGTTAGTGATTTCTCTTCAAGATCACTCCACATCTCTTACATTTATAACTTAAATGTAAAATAAAATTTCTTTTTCCTGTCTGTTTATTATTTTCCTTTGAGGCATCTCATTTCTGTAGAATACACAATCTACTCACATTTTTCCTGCCAAGCTGTTCTTAGTTTTATCTGCCAGCTGTGATCCTTACCTGTTTTCTTTACAGGCTCTGGCATCTTCACTCTGTTTCTGACGAGGCTCCTGGCTGTATCTAGAAAGCAGGGTGTGAGTTACACAGGGATGTGCTTGCAGGGCTTTTGAGACCCCCTGAAGAGCCACTCGGTGGAAGCCCCCATCCTGCTCCTCCCCCTTGATCCCCCACTGCTGTCAGCTACGGCACCTTATCAGCAGCGGGACACACTTGACAGGCTACATCAGCTGGGATAAATATAGCCAAGTTCCAGGAGCCAGGGAGCTCAAGCCACCCAAGACTGGCTACCACTGAGCTGTTGGTATAAACCAGAGCACAATACGATGTTGCACATGCCTACAGTACATTTTCTAACCCCAGGGATTAAGAATTCCAACACTGCCATGTTTATAGAACGTTCAGCAAACTAGATCTGATAGTTACATCTCCTCTATGCTGGTTCCTACTTACTCTATGTGTGTGTTTGCTTACATTCTTACTACTTATTTCACTTTTTGTTATTGTCATAATCGGGTCAGAGCTGAACAGCCCCTCAGAAACTGTTTCTCTTGGTTCTTTTTTTAGCTCTTCTACTGAAGACTGTATTTGTAAAACTAACTGTGAACCTAAGGAAAGAACTTTCTTTTGCAGAGACACACATTACTGACATTTGCAGTCACAAGTAGAAAGCATGACACTACTTAAATAGTTTAAGTCCTCCCTCCCCATCCACCCACTTGATCCACAGCACACATTTCTTGATATCCAGCAAGCTTTTTTTCTTCTTTTAAATATAGTTTTTAAAATAGTTCCAAGGTTCTGTTTTATACCACCAGAAATTTCAATTTTGCTTAATCGCTTATAAAAGATCTGGGGAAAATCTCACTAGAAAATCTTGTATGGCCATTTCATGCTCCAGTCATTGGTTCTTATTTATTAATATATTTAGCATATGCCAAAATAGTAACTGTAGACAATCATTCTTTTATTAACTTGATGGTTTATCAATTCTGAGTTTTAAGCTTTACCAGAAAAGCTCTTGAGGCCCAACATTTAGCATATTTTAGCCACCACTAGTATTGACAATATAATTTAAAGAGAGACAAGAAAAAGCTGTGGTTTTCATTTTTTACCCAGCTTTACTGCCCTGTAAAAAACTCATTTTAAAGGATTTCATCTTTTGGCACTGAGCTCAGAATAGACCAGTGTGCAAGCAGCTCATCAGTCACTGTGCTTTGTGTCTGTCTCTCACATCTGACTCTCTTGCTAGGCTGATGGGACAAATGTGAACATGCAAGAAACACTGCTGATACCTCTTCTGATTTTGGGCCAAATACTTTCTCCCCTTCCCTTGAAGCAACTTTTTATGGATGAGTGAGGAAGATGGGCAGGATGTCACCAGTGTTTATTTTCCATTGTCTCTGTTTCCAGTGGAGCACAAGTTACCATGATATGTATTTTACTACCATCTTATGCCTGAAGTATTTCACTGGGAGTCAGGAAATCTTGGCTATTTGGTTTGACTTGAAACCTTCCAAAGGGCTTGGGTCTCACTTCTTCCCCACAGTGAAACAGAGCTATGAGGATTTAATCTGATGCAGGGAAATTATCCTGATCCAATAATAACTTAGCAGATTTTGTGATTTTAGTGTTGTTTAAAGTAACATTTCAAGAGTATTGCCATGTTCAAGACTGGGAAAAATGAATGTTTTGTCTGCTATTACATCTTAGGTTACCAGGTGGCAGCATTGTTGTAATAGTAAACTTTTTTCTAGCATTTTCTATATTACATTACATTACATTGTATTGTATTGATTGATAAGATTACTTTTAATAACAAAACGGCTATGCAAATGAAATATATAATTTCAATGGCTATACTGACCCAAAACAGATGTGCAGTGGATTGTGGTAACTACTTTCTAGTGCACTGCAACACTAGATAATTGTTTAATAAGTGTGTGAAGTTTCATCCTGTATTCAAATGAAACTGATGTACAAGAACCGTGAAGCAACCTGTAATAAATGTCTTGGGGCCTGTGCTTAAAAAGTAAGAAGGGAAAATTCTTCTTTGTCAGAATAATTACTCTGAAATTATTGTTCTGTTCTTCAGACAGTGGCTTTCACAACATAATTCAAAATCAAGTTCAAAAATGACAGAAGTTGGTGACCTGCAGTGACAGCCTGTCTGATTTTGGATAGCTGCACCATGGCTTATGCAGAGAAACCCAAGGATTTGTTATTTACAGCCAAAGTTAACAGCACCTCCTTCTAATAAGACTATCCAATTTCTTATTAAAAGGCTATGTATTAAGGTGCTTGTGACTCTGCCCAAATGTAGCTATCCAGGCAGAAAGTCTATATATTACTTTCCTATTTTGGGCTTCTTTTCCTGGTAGTTTCTGTCATGCCACTTAATTTCTTGTCTCTATTTCTGTTTATTCGCTTCTCTGCCTCTTTGTTTTGTTTCATGAAAATACCCCCTCCTCAGGGGCTCAGCAGTTTCTGAGGACAAGGCAGTAAAATTGCCTCTCAGTGGCCACAGATTTACTGGTGGGAAGGGTGGGACAGCTGAGGTGGCTCAGTGCAGAGCACAGGCCCAGCAGGACTCACCCGCTGAAGTGCTCACAGAATCATAGAATATCCTGAGCTGGAAGGGTTTCCACAAGGCTCATCAAGTCCAGCTCCTGACTTGGCACAGGACAGCCCCAAGACTCACACCACCTGCCTGAGGGCTTTGTCCAAATCCTTCTTGAACTCTGTCAGGTTCCTGCTGTGACCAATTTCCCGCGGATTCTGTTAAAATGCCCACCCATCCTCTGGGTGAAGAATCTGTTCCCAATTCCCAACCTAAACCTCACTGTTTCCTTTGAGTTTTTGAATCACAGAGTGCTGGTATGTGCACTGCAAAGCCCCTTGGCCTTACTGACAGAATTTGAGATTACAGGGATTTAGGAGATTTGGGTAATGCTGGCCCTGCTTATTTGAGCTTTCCTCTGCTCAACCGCTTTGCATCCCTACCCTTTGCACTCCATATTGGAGTTCTTTCTGTATATTTGACAGCAACTTGCTTTCATCTCAGGGATGTTCTTTACTGGCTTCATGATAAACAACCTGAGTTGCTGCATATTCTAGACTATAGGGAAAAAAATGCAGTCTGCATATGCTCAGTGAGAACTTTCTACATTTTATCCTCTGAAGAAGTTTTGTTTGTGTCAATGAGGTCCAGCCCAGGGCTCAGCAGAGTTTTCTATGCATTTATCTAAGATCATTTATCTAAGGTCATTTATCATTGGTCTAAGGTGGGACTTGGACTTAACCCATACACTTGAACTAAAAGCAAACAGCCTTTGTGTCCTGTGCTCCAAACATCTCCCTCAGGCACATCAAAATAAAGGAGAGAACTGGCAAGGCTGGGGGGCAAATAGCTGGAACTTTGGAGAGGGAAGGGATCACACCAAGTTGAGTGGGAGGAGGAAATAAAAATATGTGATTGAAAGGCGTGGATGGGGGGAGAAAATTTTCCTAGGTATTTTCTGATTTTTCTAGGTATTATGGGGGGGATTTGAAATAGATTCTCAAAGGACAAGAATATTAGATGGGGAGCTGGGATAGAAATGGGGTGGAGGGAAGAGAACTGGTGATAAGACTGAAACTGTAAGAGGATGTGGGATGGGAAAACTATAAATGGCTGAACAAACACCTTGGAACTGAGAACCATCCACATAAAGAGAAGCTGACTGGAGGCGTATGTGAGAAAAGTTGGCCTGAGAGGAAGCAATAAACTAGCTGGGCAAAAGTTGAAAATGGACATTGAGAATAAAGCAGTTGGAATCTACTAAATGTGGAGGCATCTTTTGGCTGAGTCTACACATGGAGAAAAGCTGAACAAAGAGCTGGGAATTGATAGCTCAGGCTGGCTGAGAAAGGAAAGTACAGTGTGGGTGAGTGGGAAAAAAATGGAAGAGGGAATGTCTTAAGAAGAAATCTAAAATTATGTTTCTGAAAGCAGACACCTAAAACTCTGAAACATAGGTAAATCTAAAAGAACCCAAACTGATTTGTATACGCAAATGTCCAGCTCAGCACCCAAACATTCTTCACTTTGCATGAGGCAGAGGAATTGAAGCATTCTGCACAAGGGCACCAGTGGTCAAATGGCTTCTTATGCCTAGAGCACTGCTGCTCCACTGCTGGGGGTTAAAACAGAAGCTCAGAGGGAGCCCTTAAGGCACAGAAACTGCATTCCTTCCTACCACAAAGCCGCTTCCCCAATCCTTTGCATAACCTTGGTCTCCCCAATACCTCCTCCCACCCTTCTTTCTCCTCCACCACCTCCTGCTAACCCTTATCTGCTCTACCACATCCTCATTCCCCTCCTGTCCATAGATTGCTCTGCTCATTCTCACCTACTGCTTTGGCTCCCCAATAGCAAAAAAGTAACACTGTGGGGAACTAAAGGCATGAAGAAGGAGGATGTGGCTGGATGAGTGGAGAGAATGGAAAGAAACACAGAATGGAAAGAAAGTTGCCCTGAAAAATCTGATCTAATAGGCCTGCTTCGAGTAGGGCATTGGATGGGGTGACCTCCAAATGTCCCTTCCAACCCAGGTTGCTCTGTGATCCTGAGTGATGATGTGTTCAGCTGAGGCAGACACGGATGAGTTATGAGTGAGGAAATGAGAAGGAATATCTCAGCCTACTGCTGTTTTCATGTTCTCTGGAAGAAGTTCACATTCCATAGCTGTTGGAGTAGGACTCTGATTATTTGGTTTATATACATACCTCTCTAACAGCACAGGCTCAGCTCAATTCAGCAGAATTGCAATGTGAAAATTTGTTAGAGAAGAGAGGTGAAACTTGGTGAAATTTTAGCTATTGTTACAGTTGCATTAAAGAGCAAGCTCTTCGTCTACTTGACTGTAATATATAAGGGGGTTCAATACAGTAGCATTTTTATTACAAGTACTACATTTTTAGGATTTTAGGTATATGGGTATGCAAAACTATGTAAATCAGATTTGAGTATTTCTTAGAACAAGGAAAGGTGGTGAGGTAGCAAGTTAACACACAAAATAATTTAGGAATAAATGCAAATCCTTGGAAACTGGTACCACAGTCTGTGCCATATCATAGTCTTTTCTACCAGTAATCCATAAATTTTAAATACACAGATGTGGGATTTCCATTGAGAACATACTGTTCTGAGCATTCTCAGAGAAAAAATGCTTATTTTGTTGTCATCAGTAATAAAGTCTTTGCTATGAATTTACAATGTGCAGCTAGAGTACAAGGAAAATTTCAAGCAACAATATAAATAGACTGAATTGGACTGTCATGTGATACATATACTAGTTATGAAGCTGGCACTATAGTTTGAATTAAGATTGATGATTATGAATTGAATTTTGTTGTGTGGAAATATGAATGAGGGAGGAAAAAATTAGAAAGAAATGGAAGAAAGGCAAAGAGATTAAGTGATACAAATAGACAAATAAACTGAGGGAAAAGGCTTACTGAGGAAAAGAAACCTGGCAATGTACAGAGCCTAAGCACTGTTGTATTCACAAGTGAAGAGAAACACAGATTATAAGATTCTGTCAGTATATGAATCTTGAAATGAGGGTATAGAGATAAAATTTCATGAAGGAGGAGACAAAAAATCTCCAGCAGATATGTTGGGATGTGTGTGTATACATTTTTCAGGAAGTTTGGAGGATTCAATAAATGCGGGCTTTCAGGCAAAAATAAATAATAGCACCTTTAAATGCATTTCTGTCTGATGTAGGTGAGTAGTAGCTTACATATAGAAATGTCTAAAACTGTTTTTGACTGAGTTGAATTTAAAAATTCTACTCTACGCTACCACTGTAAATCATTATAAGTAGATTATAAGTATAGTCAGTGCAATTTTTCTACCTTTGAAGCCTCTGATGTACAGCTAGAGGGAGTCTATAATCTTGTAGGAGCAGTTCAGTATTTTGAATTTAGCTTACTGATAATTTCCTGAATAATCTTTCCACAAGAATTGATTAGGAACCACTCAGCAGCTAATAAAGCTGGTTTTTATAGCAGGCTGCAAAGGGCCAAGTATAAGTTGAACTTCCAGCTGTAGTATGAATACTTGCTTTGAAAGAGGATTGATGATCTCTAACAGCAGTGGGCTGCGAAATGTTCCAATGAACTTGGGCTAATCATAGGTCATCTCTCCAAATAATGACCCCCTGACCTTTTTCGAGCCCATCTGCCTGTCTACTACTTGGCCACCTTCAGAGAAAATGGAATGCTTGCTCCTCTGTAATTTTGCAGAACCTGTGATTTAGTTATATTCATTTTGGTATTTTTGTCTAAAAGAGCCGAAGAGCTTCTGCTTCCATGTGAAAATGAATGGTGATAATTCAGCTTGATTAGACAGCCCAGCGTCCTGAGCAGTTGGATTGTGTGGCAGACAAACAGCACTCTGGCAGAGAAGCATCATCATTTGGTCTCCTTCACAGCTGCAACACATAATTATTCACTCTTTATGCCACAGATGAAAAACCTAACCAGAAACAGATGGGGAGGGAATATTTTTAGAAACAGTACTTCAAAGCATTAACAAGAGGAAGAGAAAAAGTTCTCAGCTTTGGGGATAAAATTTTGAATCTTCTTGTTAAATTACATTCAATATTACTTAAAAAGAAGTTTTATTTATTAATAATACTCTCCTCCCAACTTTTTTTCTCAGATTCCTCTATTTTCATGTTTCTTGTGGTCAAAAGCAGTGTAAAATGCAAATTCTTTAATTCAAGTATAAGTAGTTGCTCTAAATGAACATTTTATAATAATACACAGAGCCCAAATAGCTCATTTAAAGGTTATTGTTGTTTCTGTTTGAAACAACAATATTTTATTTTAATTTTATATTATTACTCCAGCATCTAATTGGATTTCATGCAAGACATGCTAGAGAAATGGAACAATAGGTCTTACACATCTTAGAAAACTTTTTGATAATCTTGAAATGGCTTTTGTGATATCTTGAGCATCTCCACAATTAACTCAGCAGTTGGCTCTTTTCAGTTATCGTAGTTTTCCTGCAAGAGGAAATGATCCTTCTCCTGCAAATTACAGTGTCAGAGAAGGATCAGTTCTGCTTTTGAAGCTGTGTTTGTGATAAACGTATTTTTATGAAGAGAAGAATTACTACTCTAGTTTTCCTGGATATCAAGTCTGCAGGTCTGATGAGTGCAAATGTCTTTAATCTCTTTTTAATACCAGGCCAGCAGTGGAGAGTTCTCATTAGTACCAAGCAGAGAAGTCCTGGGTTTCTAGCTCAGCAAGCAGGAACCTTAATTGTGTCAGTGTTGGATGTTGTTCTAGTCTTCTGAGAGCTGCCTTCAATATCTTCATCCTAAAACTTCAATATGGATGCAGATGGAGTTTTCTGAGTCTAATTTAGTAAGTATTATGTTAATTATTATAGGAAGTAAATCCTTCCAGTAAAATTTTAGAAACAAAATGTCTTCTGAATTTGTTTTATAGCTTTGACTTGTCCTAACCCTAAGTGAATGAAAAATATTTGACGTGATCCTCAAAGCACAGTAACTAAAAGTTGGATTACTAGATTTTTAGAAGCATGAAAGATAACACTCTGTTAATTTTTGGCACTGGCTGATGTATTTGTCATGTTCATGAACTGGGAAGAAGAATTGGGAAGTAGTACTCTGTGATGTTTTTTAACCAGGAGCTTCTTTCTGTTTGGCTCCAGAGACACTGTAGGCTGTGATGTCACCAGACTTTTCACTTCCACAGTGAGATTGTTAGTGTAGATAACACTGATTGTGTTTAGATTTAATTTTGAGAATTCAGGTCTGTAAGAAGCTCATCACTTTCAACTATTTCTGGTTTCAGTGAGGAGCAAGCTCTGAAAAATTTTGAGTTATTTAGTGATATTTGGCACATTGTACTGCATTTCAATATCGTTAAAAAAAACCCTCTTTTCCTCATTCTCGATCTGCCTCACTTCACCTCATCTATTTTCAGAAAGTCATGATATTTCCTGATTTTTGAGTGATTGAAACAGTTGAGATATGTTAAATAATGTTAAAACTTAAATTGCTAGTTTTCTTACTGTTGGTTGAATTTGGATTTAATTTCTGTGTTTAGATGTACTGGGTAAATCTGGTGTCTCAGCTATCGAATGATTTATTTTGCATTTTGAGTGTTATCTATACATTGCAGTTGTTATTAGTTACTATTAATTGTTTTACAGCAGTGATTAAAATCCACAGTTAAAATCTTGAAACTCTTTTGTGCTGGAAATCTGCAAAGACATGATTAAACACAACTTATTTCCAAGACAGATTCATAGGCTTGAATCAAGGTATCGCTGTGGGGGAAAGCAAGACAAAAGAAAAGGAGCAGGAAAATAAGTGAAACCATAGAAGAACATGGCTGATTATTATGTTCTAAATGGGATGGAGGTATAAATGCTATTTTTGGTATACATGAGAAGAAAACATTCAACTGGCTGGGCTTCATTTGCACAGAAAAAAAAATAGTGAGAAATGTATACATCTATGTATTCTAAAATTTCCTTCAGTACCGTAATCTCTTTCACAGTAATGTATTTCATCTATTACATTTTTTACTGAGTTTGACGCCACTGATGATGTTTCCAGGTAAATTAAAAAGTAGCTACAGAGGGATAAGGCCCTATAACCCAGTGCACATTTTGTTCAGACACCACACAGGAGCTGCATCTGCAGAACTGAATGCATGACATTTGTTTGTGAAGTAATCATTTATTATGCAAACATCAAAACTTAATTATATCTAATTTTATTAAATATGTACATGTTATTACTATTTAAAAGAATGAGTATAATTCCAAGATCTGCAAACTTCTCTCTAGCTCTGAGAGCTGCGGCAGAGCCTGTATTAATGCTAGTTTAAAAGCTGGAAGCTAACGCGGTGTCACTGTGAGTGACACAGCACCACCTCTGGAGGCAAAACTTCATCGGCTGTGTTCTTTAGTTACAATACAACCAAAAAAACAAAACAAAACAAAACAAAACAAAAACAACAACAAAAAAAAAAACCCAAAAACAAAAACAAACAAACAAACAAACAAAACAAAACAAAACAAAAAAAAACCACCCCAACAAAAACAAACAAAAAAAAACCCAAAAAACCAAAAAAATTCTTCCCTGACAACAGTATATTTGTACGTTGTATAAATTTCCCAACTCTGTCCAGCTTGGAGGATGGAAGCAAAGAATTCTGTCATGATTAGGATTCTCAGATGCTGAAGAAGGGAATTCGTACCAGAAACATCTGAAGATAAAGGCTGTTTAAAGGCAGAGAAGGGGGCACAGGAAGCAAAGAGAAAGATGCGTCCATCTCCTCTGCTGGTATCCAGCCAGGAGCTCTTAATATTTTTCTTGCTTAGGGTCCCATGGCCTCAGTGAGGATAATGCTTCCTATCAGTGGCCCCCCTTCCCATCACCTCTCCACTAAACTGGTAGGTCAGCTTCTTCTTAACTTTCTTGACCTCCCCTGTCTTGCCATAGTTTCTCAAAGCCCGTGCCATCTTCTGGTAGGTCATTTTCTTGCGATTGCCTTTCTGGATGCCCCAGCGGTGTGCCAATGCTTCTTTGTGTTTGGAGGAGAACTGGAAAGTACCTTTTTCCTTGTCCACCCACCAAATGCTGTCCTTCATGTCCCCACTGCGAAGAAGGTCCAGAAGGAACTGATACAGACGTATCTTTTTCTTGCTGCCTGTGTCAGAGTCAAAGAAGAAAGCCAGTGCAGCATTAGTATTTGTGTGTAGTTCCTGGTGAAACAGCAGACTGCACCTAAGTGTTTCAGCTAGCTTGGGGGACACATAACTTCTTCAGTTTGCAGCATTTATGACAGTGGACAATGTAACACTGTAAGGACATACTGTGGGTTGGTGTACCAAGAAGAAAAAGAAAGAATAAGTAATTCTAAAGGCTAAACTTCTGAAATTAATTTGCTAATTTGAAGCTAATTGAAAAACATTGCTAATTCAAAATTAATCTAAAACTAATTTTGGCAGGTTATACAGAATGTGACTTTCAGGTACTGAGCAAAGAGAACTACATATTTTTTAAAGTAAGTTCTTCCTTGACCTTCTTGTCTTGGTTTTCCTGGCTGTTAATAGAAATTGGAGTAGAATTGGAAAAAGCCATTTTCATTCAGGAAACCTGAATAGACAAAGCTAAAGGAGGTAGTGGAATACGTGAAGAAATGAGGTTTGAGATAGTTACAGTTGTGAAAGATTCAGAGGACAGCAGAGCGCAAAGGAGTCAGAGAAAGAAAAGCCTTGGTAGTTGCATAAAATACTAGCACAGCATTTGTACAGTTTTATTCATTATCTTCATGATAATATAACAGCTGCTCGGTTCATAGCTTGACAAAATCCTTCTGTTTTCACTGACCTGTTTCTCCATGCATTATTCCAGGCCCAGGGTCCACACCATCATTCTCCCCATCTGATACCTCCAATGGTGGGCTCTGTCTCTCTATGTCCTCCTCGTCAGAGCTGGGCTGCGGTGGAGAGGAGTACTGTAGGCACATACGGGGCAAATAGGACACCTTTTGGAGAACAAAGTAGTAGAGGGAGAAGGCAGTGATGGAGAGTAGGGCATCAAGATTTAAAAAGGAAATGTAATGAAGAGAGGCACAGAGAAAAGGGGGGAGAAAGTAAGAGGTATGGGAAAATGTTTAATGTAATACTGAGTGACTTAGTTGTTGACATTTTTAATAAATGACATCCTATTAAGAAACACTTTCAGATAACAGTCAACTCTTACACATGCACAATGATGCACCTTTACAAGAGGGAAGGATGAATAACATTGTGAATGTCAGAACTTTCCCATATCTTATGTCCTATGCAAGTAACACTGCCCTTCTTCCCCCACATCTACCCAAGGCTTGTTTTCTTCCTAATGAGTTTCTGATCCTGGTTGTCCATCCCCAGAGTGAAACTGCTTTTCAGAACAACTTTTTTCCTAATGCAGACCATCTGTAACTAAGTTTGAAAGAGATGAACAGTTCTGCCCTATCATGGCTGGCTTTGGCTTTATTGTCCTCTTCCTTTCTCAGGCACAGTACCTCCTGACAGCACCAAAACCCTATGGGATTGCATTCAAATTCGGAGATGGGATTATTCTGGTCCATCAGCTTTCTGTCTTAAACTTCTCCAATGAGAAGAGGATTAGTCTTAACACTAAGATAAAGGATATATCATATCAGCCCATATTCGCTTTTCCCAAATGGCAATCTGAAAATTCCCCATTAGGGGGGATTTCTCATCTGCAAAGCTAGCAAGCCAGTTTTTGTGTTAAATTCTCTTGCCCTTATATAGAGGTGTTGTTAAAAGCAGTGTGGAATATACCTCAGCTCTGTAAATTCTCAGTTGTGGTCTGGTTTGCTAGGAAACATGAAACGAGTTGCCACAAATTATTGCATCTTCTTATTAAATAATGAGAAATAGAAAAGTCTGAGAGGCAGGGAGTAAGAACCCGATTCCTACATTAAAAAAAAAAAACCAACCAACATCCCCCAAACCCAGCAGCAAATCTTATGTAGCTTTCATGAAATGGGACAGATGATAGTCCTTGAAAGTGAGCTCCTTTTGAGCTGCTCTTGTCCTTCAGCAGGAAAGGACGTTTTGAGCCTGATGCCCTCCCCGGGGGACCTCAGACACTGCAGTGGGCAGTGGGTGTGCATGAGTCACACCACCCACCCCTTGCTGGGGTGCTGGGCTTGGCCGAGCGGCGCTTTTCGGATGAGTTTTGCACCACCTTAGAATGTCCCAATAAGGCGTGTGCCAAGGGCTGGTTTGGGGGCACAGCAGCTGGCAGTTACTGAGCTGGCAGATTGGCTGGAGCCGAGCCGGCAGGAAGGGCGGGATTGGGCAAGAGTGCGTGTAAGCTTCCTGTCAGATCCCCGAGAGCCAAACTTCAGCCCCCACCACAGTCACCTTCAGCCTCTTACAGTTAAGAAAGCTGCAGCCTCAGGGGTAGGAAGCAAGGGAGAGACTGTGCCNCAGAGATTGGTGCCCCTGCAGAGAAAAAGGTTGTGGAAACCTGGAGTGTTTTGGGAGGTGATATGGGAGTAAGGGGCCTCTTCTCTGGCTGAGAAGGGGCTGGAGTGGGACAGTGAGAGGGGACATGGCGTCTTTCAAGCAAAGGTAATTGCAGAGGCCGGCCTGGGGAGTTGAGTAAGCGTTCCCCACACTGTCCCCACTTTCTGTGGCTCCTGTACCTTTGCTTACACTTCCTTTGCACCTGAAACTCACCAGGGGCAATACAGTGTCACACAGTTTTGGGACGGAGTCACAGAGGACCAGCCCGTGTGCTATAAAGAGCCAGGTTACTAATACAGTTCTGGAGAGAGAAAACTTAAGGAACTACTAGCTACTTCCCATATTCTGATGTTTTCTCAGGGTCTGCAGCCCCCATATGTGGTTTTTCTCTTTCTAAAGTTCTTCTCACAATTTTCCAACATTTTCTTTCATTCTCCCTTCAGAATATTTTTTTCTTATATTGTTATTTTTGAGGTCCCTGTTGGCAGGCTAACAAAACCTTTCAAACAAATCTTGTTCACAAACAGGCTGAACTTCAAATTTGATTTTACAAAGTAATGTGGTATCAACAGAAAATTAAAGAAATATCTTTGCATGTTCTTCCTTTATTGCAAACGGTAACTGATATTGGAGGAGAAGCATGCTAGCTAGAAACTGGCAAATTCAGAGGAGGATTAAAACTTGCTTCTGGCTTCTCTTTCTTTGCCTGGGACTGTGACGGAGACACACCAGAAGCTGAACTTCAGAGCATGCCAAGTACTACTTGCATGAGCTATTCTAGGAATGAAAGTGAAGTAAAAAGCCAAAGATCCCCTGGTGATAAGGAAAAGGAGGGTAGTGGTGAATTCTACACACTAACATCTGCAGCTTGGTATGGGGTGTGGCAGAGAGAGCACTGTGCTCTTTATCAAAAATTGTAGGAAAATTGGTTCCCTGCCTTTCGTCCTGACAGGAAAGACCATAGCTGAGTGGAATGAAGGGGGATAAGCAGAAGTGTCCCCTCTTGTTTTCTTAATCTGCTTCCAAAGACATCCCTTAAAGGGACTCATTTTCATCCTTTGCTGTTGGCCAGAGGTAATTGGTTGGCCATTAGGTATTAGCAGTTGCAGTGAACAACTGAAACAACTTGAAGCTTCCCACACACTGCTGTTCCATGAAGCATTTTTTATATTTGTAACTTTCTGTTCCTAATTCTTTGTTTGTATCTACATCTTATATTCTATTCCTGATTTTTTGATGGCTTGCAGTTTCCTGTTGTCAGTGTTAACTTACTTATTCTATTTTTTCTCTTCTTTCTTTTTGATTAATACAGTATTAACATACAATTTCAGTTTGCTTTGAACAGAGAAACTCAACATGATAAGCCCATGCATGCCGTTTTTCTCACAGAGTTTCAGCAAGGGTACTGTTTTATGCAGCACTGTAATCAGCAAATGCTCTTTTCTCTGATTTCAGTTTTGCTCAGGTTTGTATTTGGGACATTTCACATACGTTGGGAAACTCTTAAGCACGAGACCTCCCAGCTCTCTTACTGCTCCCAGTAATGACTTTGGGCATATTCTTGTAGCATCAAGAGTGATTTCCACCCCTACTGTCCTGACTATCTTTGCAGTATGATGGGACACCTTACAATTGCAGCTTCAGTGAGAATCCACTGCTGCTTTGGTGACTAGTGCATAGGGGAGTATCTTTTTTTCTAGAGGAAAATGCCTGGCTTAATGTAAAATCTGAGCTAAGAAAAGACAGTGTGCTTTGGCTTGTGACTTATTTACTCCAAGGTAGAAGCATAAGTAGGATCTCCTCAGCCTGAGGTAGAATTAACAGTGACTTGTCTTTGTTAGCATTTCTCATACAAGTCATGTAAAACTGTCAGGGTTCCTTGGAAATATTTAAAACTTTACTACTACTTCAAAGATCAGAATTACTTCTTAAAAGTCATGGCTACCCTTGTTATGGTGATACAAAGCTTCTCAGGGCCAGTTCACCTGCAGAATTGCAGACCAATTCATTTTCATTTTCCAAATCAAACAAAAATTTGAAATTCCAAACACCCCCACAAAATGCAGTTCTCTTTTTATACAGTGTGAGGAGCATGACTTCTCATTATCCAGGTAAAAAGAAGGTTTAAAATACATTTGTCTTGAGAATGAAGAGCTTTACACACTCTCAGAACCTCAGTAATTAATTTCAGCACTCTCTTTCACTGAATAGTATGCATTCCCTAATGCATTACTTTCTTTACCATTAATTATCATCCAGAATTCTGAGCAGGGGTTGGTAACCATACCTGATGGTTGAGTCCAATGTGTGTGGTTGGGATTGCAGAATCCAAGACATGCATCTGCTCAATCTCCATGTGCCTGTAGAGCTGCTGCAGCTGGGGAGGCTGCACACTCTGCAGTTCTGTGAAATGGTTGTCTCCAAAGGTCTCAAACTCACTGTGCATGTGGTGTGGATGATATTCCCAATAATGATCTAAAGAAAGTTTAAAAAAATTGTCTGTCATTGCAAGATGGAAAAACATGACATTTACCTGGCTTTCATTGATTCTTGCTCCTGTCACTGCCCTTTCTGCTCTCTCCAGCCAGCTTCTATGGACCTGTCTGTCTCTGCTGACAATCTGTATAGATCTCTGTAAAGTTTCTTTTCCAAATCTCATAAATTCCTGTGGCTAGGAAGTAATACTCAGGCCACCTTAAGTAGGACAATACTCTCAGATAGTGAGATGGGTTTCAATGATAATTTAACACAAGATGCAAAAGATGTTAATGCTGGCACCTTTCTCAAGAAGAGACCATAACAAGTTTCAAAACATTGTCTTGAGACAACAAATTCTGCTCATTTACATACTTTCGTGTTCTTATTACACTCTTCCTCATGCAAGGAAATGAGGAGGTGGAAAAAAATTAAAGATTATTCTGCAGCTATCTTTAGTCTTTACTCTGCTAGCAAAATTTCAGGAGTGCTGCAGAAAAGGCACTTTTCTAGATATTTCCTGTAATCCTGTGTTGCTATGTCATACATTTTTAAGTACCAATACTAGAGAATAAAAGGATAAACATATGTGGAAATCTGGTGTACACTGTTTACAGGAAGGCTAAATTCTAATGCAGACTTTCTCTACCTTTTTTATCTGTTTAGCACATTTGAAATTTCTGTGATAATTTGGATTTTTTTCAAAAACACAAAGAAGTACTTAAATAACCACTATCCTGTTTCCTGATTAATTTATCTTTGAAATTAAATTCCATATCATTCTCAGTTTTAGATTTCTGGCTTTTTTAGTTCAACATAACCTTTCAAGTTTTTAAACTGTCATATTTGCTGCTCAAAATGTAAAATTTTCTGCAAGAAATGTGAAGTATTGCTAATTCTATTTCTCATATCCAAAAGCTGCATACGTATTTTTGCACGTATTTATGTGCAGCCTGTTTTTAAAATCAGTGTCAACACTATGTCCTCTGCTCTGACTGAGCTCGGAGCTAATCTCCCAGCATTTACCTTTTCAGGCAGCATTTTATGCATGGCTGAAATTTCTTTGTGATATTCCGTGCAACAGTTCTAATTTATATCTTACTATCCAAGTTCTCTTCCCTTGTATTAATAAAAACAATTTCTGTCCAGCCCTTTACATATTTTCAGGTTGCTGTCATGTACTCTTACAATCCACTTCTAATTATCACTTAAGCTAGCTTCAGCTCTCAGTCTTTCAGTGTAAATCAGTATATTCACCCCCCTATTCACACTTGTACACTTCTCCAAGCTCCCTCCCAGCTGTTGACATCCTTCCAATAACACAATGAACAGAACTGAACAGGTTCCTCTAAGTGTAGTTGAATTTATAGAGGAACAATTGTCTCATTCTACAATACAATGTTATTGTGCATGACATTATCTGGATACTAATGTGCTGTGAATATTTTTCTTAAATATCAAATTAGTTCTTTTTCTCATCTTTTATCTACTCATCCTTCCCCATTTATGTTTCGAACAGCTAAGTGTAATCCCATGGAGGATTTGAAATCCAGGAGGGTGGCTTTGAATGTGGCTTCCTTTAGAGTGAGCTCAGTGATGTTCATACCAAGCATAGTTGTACCTGAGACACCGTAAGCTCTTTCAGCTGCCCGTGTGCCCAGGCCTGGACAAATCTATTTGGAGGCTCTATCAGATCATTTATGACACCAGCACTTACTTTTTTGTCCTTTCTGCTTTTCTGATTCATGAATAACCCTTGTGACTGCATGTGAAAGGGCTGGAAACATGCTTATAAAAGCATCCATGGAGCTGCACTACTGTGTCATTCCTTTGCTTTGTTGTATGGCACTTTTTGTGGGCTACATATGGATTTTATAGCCTTAAGATAATTACAATGCATGGTACCATTTCTTCATGTTGCAGCTCAAGAGAAAAAATTCAATTTCTGGGGTAAAAAAGCAGGGTTTATGGGTGCAAACCACCCAGATATTTTTACATCCATGTCTACTTCAACTCAGGAAACAGCAATGTGTGTGAGTTGACATCCATAGGTTATGTAAGGTTGTGACCTGGTAGGAAGCTTTGAGTGCTTTCAGTGTGAGACCTTTCCATTTAGTTGGGAGACTGAGCCACACTAACTCATGTTTACTCTGGGTAAAATTACTGCAGATTTCTCTAAGTAGAGCCAACCATTGAGGTCCCATTTACCATAGGCAGCTCTGCATATCAAATCCTTGAGAATACATTGTAGGAGTAATCTAAATTCTTGCTCCTTAAAGTGATTTGGCTCTGCTTGCTGTGTGGAAAGTGCTCTGTCAGAGGGCAATGTATGTTCCCAAAGATTCCTCGTCATTTATTATCTACAACAACAAATGAGATCATTGCATAACTGAGAGGATGACAGAGCCCAGGAAGAAGTCTCTGAGGCTGTTAATGGCAGGTCTCCAGCTGTGGAATGTCTTACTAGCAGCAAGTATGGTGGCCAAGAAAGAACAAAGAACATTTCCAATATGCATAGCCATGATTATCTATGCATGCTCTAGGTGGTCTACTTTTGATTATTTTAAGATATTTTTTTATCAGCAGTCATGTTTTTATACTTCAAGATGCCTCTTAGTTTTTCAGAGCCTATGACAAGGTTACTCTTGCTCCAGAACTGTTTGAAATTTTCTCTTGGCAGATAATTAACCTATGGAACACTCTTTATGCATGTTCATACTAATAACTAATTAGTAATTGTCATATTATGTACTAAATTCCTTTTTGATGGAATTAGATGCTGCTGTAAAAATACAATAATAAAATAATACTATTAGCACAGCATATAGGATTTAAAGTAATGATATAGTAGTATTATACTACAAAAAATCTATGTCAGAAATTACTTCAACACAAACTTATGTCCAAATATTGAAGTTGTGAGAGGGAGCAAACTCCTTATTCTTTCTAAATTTTCTATAATTTCCCAGTGATGCTTAGGAAAAGCAATATTTGTTCAGTAACATTAGGAGAGAAATTACAAATCTGTCTCCATAAGCCCTTCTGCAGTTAACCAGCCTGGCTAGGTTATTGCACATGATAATAAAAAGAAAAATACCTAAATATTTGTGTCTGCAGATATTTGAATTACCAGAAACTCTGTACTGCTATGCTTTTTGTTAGTGTTGTGTCAGTCACACATAGCAGTTATGTTCTTTTCTCTAAAACATGAAGCTGGAAGGAAGAAAAAAGACAGGAAAGAAAAATTCTAGAAATGGAAAGTGCCTGTTCTTTGGGTAAAGGAAAATGTAATTAAAAGCCAAGCTATAGCTACACAATGGAGTCATTATGAAAAATTTCATGTGAAGTGAAAGAGGATGTGAAAAAAATTCTCTCTTACAGAGACATGGGGATCATGTTTGTTTTGGTCTTGTATGTAGTGAAAGGTTAGAGGAAGGACAATCATGAATTCTGAGCTGCCTCCCATGACAGAGAGGATGCTGGCCTGTTGGGAAGCAATAGTTGACCCAAAGGCATCGTGTCAATATTCACCATGGAGCTGTATTCTCACTCCACAAGTGAGAAACCCCATCCAAACTTCTTCATGCACCTTGTCATTGCTGTCAATTGCTTTGCTCCTGCTTTAATAGATGAATAATGGTAGAACCAGGAGTCAGAATATGAAATAAGCTCAAGGAAGGTATTTATAACAAAAGTGGGGCAAGGGGCTAAGTCTGCATTATGCAGTGCAGAACCGTGCAGAAATTCATGAGGCAGCTACTGAAGCGGAAATGTGACAGCTCTGTCAGCACAGCGCTCTGCCCTGCCTGAGGAGGCAGCTGCTGCCACGGCTGCACTTGGGAGCTCTGCCCTAAACCCTCTGGCTGCTCCTGCCCTGGCCTGGACTGATTTTCCAACACGTAGTGGACTAGGAAAGGCTTTCTGTCACAGCCCCACATTGCATAGCTTACAAGTTCCCACTCTGTTTTGCACATCTGAAAAAACAAATCAAGGAAAAACCCGTAGAGGAAATGAGAAAAATACTGAGGGACACTGGAAACTAAATATCTTGATCAGGCACTACAGAATCACTCTTGAGAAGAGTGCTGTGGTCCTGGGCAGAGCATCAGTCTTATCTAAAAAAACGTTAGAATCTCATTAGCTCTCACTTTACAAACTTCTTTAGTTTAATGCCAAATGTTCAAAAACCTGAGTCAGGCCCCATTCAAATCGTGAGAATAGCTTTGAAGGGAGGGGATTTTTAAATGAAGTTTGGAATTCTTTCTCTTTTTCATATAGCATTTAAGACTAAGATTCACATGTTTGGACTTTCCTCCACTTCTATGTGGGCTAATAAAATCAAAGCTGAGATTCCTAAATGGTCGTGTTACTCCAGGATGTGCGGCAAAAATAAAATCCCAGATCATGAAATCTAGTAAGTTCCATGAGACTAGCAAGGGTCAGCATTCAGCTTCATACTGAAAGTGATTTTTACAAAACCTATGATGTTTGGTAATAACATAGAGACAAAGCTGCAGTGGAATTGCATAATTACTAAGATTGCACTAGTGTTACAAAACATGCTGTGTTACACTTACAGACTTAAAAGCTCAGGGTAGGGTGATGGACATGATCACTTGATGCAGTTTCTGTCCTGCATGATTGTGTCTCTGTGTTTACTACAGTATTTAAAGCATAGTTACACTTCAGTACAGAAAATAATCACACACACTTGTGGTGATGAACATATCATGTTGTGCTTTTGCTTGTTAAATTCAGTGTTTACTTATTGGAAATTATTTCCTGTATATTACTCACGAGTGGCACAGATCTCCAGATTTATATTTTTTTGTGGATTTTACTGCCTATCTGTGTAAATATGGAGTAAGGATTTCCTTTGGTATTATGTTGGAGGAGAAGTAACAGCAATGCATGTAGCACAAATCTACAGATGAAGACATTGCCATCTCCCTTTCACAAAATATTTTACTAGCAGGGAGAGAGAGGTAGTCTGACACTTGAGGAAAATTTCCTATTTCTTTAGCAGTCCCTTGTCAGCAAAATCAGAAGTATTATTCTGTCTAGTGGCATCTATCTGCATTAACTGGTAGTTTTGAGGTGCATGGTGGTACTGAATACACTTGTGAAATTGTTTTGGTGTATTGCTAGTGATCTCGCTGTACCCCAAGCTAAACTTCTCTCTCATGATTCTGTTCTGATGTCTTTTTTTTCCCCTATCTAGTCAGGTTATTTTCTCTTTCACTTCTCTCACTGCAGTACATTTTTTATTCCTTTCCCCCTCTATTTTTCGATCATTGTGCCCTTATCCACTTTGTTCTGAACACTTAGAACATATTTCTAAATGCAGTTTGTGGCATCCTTTTCCTGCTCTTCTGCATGGCTCTTCTCAAGGCCCTACACTTCTGTCATGCAAACAAAATGAAAGCCAACGTTGGGTTTTTCAATGTTTATAGGAAAGAAGGAAACAGAATTAATTTGTGGTTTTTACTCTCCATCTGTATTTTTTGGTTGTTCATTCCTCTTTTGGACTGGGAACAATTCAGGACAGCACAGGGCACATTAGATATTTATACACAACCAAGTACATTACAGGTGCTTTCATAAATAAAAATCTGATTGAAATGTGCAGGCTAGGTTTAAGTAGCCTCTTCCATAAGCACTTACTGTAGGAGTTAGAAATATGTTTTTGGGGTCTTTAGGACAAGTGTAGCACAACTTTAGGAACAGACAAATTTCTGTTTAAAGTGAGTTTTTAGGTTCTGTTTAGCTGTAACCCATATAGGTGACTATCCAGTTTTTGTTGTGTTCATTATGATGAGTAAAAACATGTTAGTGATCTGAGAAATGTCACTTAGGAACAGCCTCTCAAAAGAAAAATGAGCAGTAAACCAGATGGGGTGATAAAATCATGAAAGATAAAGAGATATTTTTGCTTGAGGTAGACTTAATGACTGAAAAGTTATTTCCAAGTGCTTTTTCCTACATGGTGTCTTTTATATTTATTGTTTAATGGTCTCAATTGCCTTTTGAGATAATCAATGTTATCCTGTTTTATGAGTGTGCAAACAGATATGGGGTACATTGTAAAAACCCTGAATTTCCATGTGGAATTTGCTGGGTTTGATTAATGAGACTTGACAGATGCCATGAGATAACTTCTAAAAACTGAATTAATTCTTTGTCTCTGGGTGTTAAGAATATCATAGGTGTTTCCTGAATGAAATGTAGAGAACAAATTCAGGTAGGAATCTCTTCCAGATAAATCCTCAGAGAGATCTTCCTCAGTAACTCACTGCTCTTTAAGATAGCTTCTGTTGCCACAGACAAAACAGTCCTGTGCTATGAATAGTTCATGTCTTAAATTATAACAGCAATGGGTCTAAGTTGCTATATCAGTGGGAGTCTTTCAGGGAAACTCCAGGATCTGCAGGGACTGCCACCAGTAATACAGCAGAACGGTGCTTTTCCTTCCTGAGTCAATATTGACTCTGGTATTTCCAGGGTGGTGTTGCTGGACCATTGTATTGCACAGGAGACAAAATTCACAAAGCAAGACTCTCGCCTCTGCATTGATTTAGAGTCCAGTGCCCAGACAACATTAAAATATAGACACCAAAGCTTTGAAATCACATACATAAAATGAAGTAACAAATAATCATACAGCATTTTTACATTGAGTTATGTTTACATACAAACAGCTACAAGGAAGTTTTACATAGATTTAGAGAGAGGAAGTACTTGGGTATACTGGAGGAAGAGTGAAAGTTAAAGTTAGGGGTGGCAGCATGCAATGGTGATCAAAAGAAAGAGAAAAATATATGGAGTAACACAGTAAAGATAATGAAGGATAGAGATCATGAGATTCTACTTTCCTGGAAACTCCTTGCATCATGTAGTGCTTTTTGAAATGCTCTTTCAGAGAAACCATTTTGCAGTTCTGGGGTGGAACACTGCTGTTAAGCAGAATGAAATATTTTTTGTTTCTGATTTGAAAATATGTGCCTATGCATTACAGATCACAGCAACAAATTTGTTATTTCCTTGTATGTACAAAATCCATTTCCTGTGGTATCCCATGAGACACTATGCTCCAAGGAGATATTTTTTGACTTACCACCATGACTCTCTCCATCACTGTTGAGATACTGGTAATAGTCATGGGGCTGTCGGTAGAGGTCTGACTCATAGGGTACCATATCTTCAGAGGGCTGTAAAAAGAAGAGGAATTTTTAGAGCTGCAAGTTTACACAAATCCTTTCCAAATTATTCACGTAGTTAGTGAAGGGCTGATGCCAACCCATTTTATATTGCTTAGGGAAAGAAAGAGAAGACTTCAAGTTATTATTGAATCAGCAGAAATAAAATGTGTGATGCCAAATACTGGTTTGGGGGAGGGGGGGGGGGGAAAGCAGTAATCCCAGTAGACACCCAGCCTGTGTAGCAGAACTTGTCCAGTTGTAATACACAAATCCCTTGTATCCCACACTCCAGCCTTCTGAGGATATTGCTTTAGAGCTGTTGAGGACATTAGGCACAAGTAAAGGTGAAATATTTTCTTTGATAGTAATAGACATTTTCTTTTATTGATGATGATTATGATGATGATTATTCCTGTACACAAAAGACAAAGCAGAAACTTTTCTTGCCCAAACATATTACTCTGATTGTTTCTACAAGGTCTGACTAAATGGTGGCAGTCTGTAGGAGGGTAGTGACATTGACAGAGGGCATAAAGACATTATCTTTTTCTGTTGCTGTCCAAGGTGAACTCTAAATGCTTGCTGGTTCAAATCAACTACACAGGACTTTTAGATACACATAGTAAAGTGGGGCAAATTTTTGTGACCAGTTGGATGCTTAGCTGTAGAATTAAAATCCTCTTTATCTTCTTCAAACAGGTGACATAGGGTAACTTGTCTTCTTCCTCAGGCCTAGCATTCCAAAATGAATACTGGTTAGGATCTTGTGTTGCTGCAATAAAGGTTTCTTATTATAAGTTGTGCACAATTTTATTGCTTTGCTTTGTGTTCCTTCTTGTTTATTTCCAGAATGAAGAGTTTGAGAAAGGCAGGGTCTGTCACAGGGTTTTGTTAAACCTTAGTCCAGTTAAGTTTGTTGCAGTATTTCCTTCCAATCTGAACAGATTCTTGCATTGTCAACAGCAAAGGAGAACTCAACCACCTTCTTGCATTTTTTTGGAAGGGAAATTATTTCTAGTATTTCTAGGTGTTAATAGAAACATTTTAATTCTATTAATGACTCCATCATAACTAACTTTGGAGGACAAAAATTTAAAATAACATGATAACTTACATGATGGGCATATTTCTTTTGTTTATATTTCATATGCCTATCTGTATGTCCCAAATCCTTTCTCTCCCTCCATGAACTTGTCACATTTTTGGAACATCTGCATTTTTTAAGTTTATGCTGTGGTAACAGCATGACAGAAATGCAGGAGAGCTTCTCTTTTTTTTACTCCTCTAGACTGCTTGAAAACATGAAACCTAAGGTAGCAGCAGCTGCTAAAATCCAGATGGAGGTGATAGATAAGCAGCCAGCAAAAGGAAAGGACTTTTTTTGTCTGGTTTCTTTAATTCTTCTGGTTAACTCCTTCGGTTCATTCTGTTGGAATTTGGAGATTTAAAGATTGTCCCTATCTGAGGATTAAGATGTTAGAACACATAACAAAAAAACCCCAACAAAACACTTTGAGAAATTACTTTGGACCTTGGTAAATCTTTAATAGCAGCCACATGTTGTATTAGTGTATCATTAAAATGCACTGGTGAGATTGTCCAAAATTTCGTGACTTCCAGCACACACACTAACTGGGAGTCAGATCCATGGAATATTCAAAGCCTCAGGAGAAAATCCATCAGCTGGCTACAAGCTCCAAATATAAATGGTGGTGGTGGATAATTGCTTTGGGGAGATCTTGAGATGATAACCCACAATAAAGGCTATCTGAGGGAAAGACTAAGGAAAAGGGACAAGTCATCATTTAATTGCATCCACAGCAGGAGTACCAGTGAAGGGACTGCTCTTTTCTCTGGTCTCCAGAGCTGTACTGTAGGTACAGCCTTCCTTCCTTTCTAAATCTATGTGGTTCCAATAGAATGGCTCTTTATCTACACAGAGATATAATGGGAAGTACAACCTATTTTCCAGATTTCAGGGGGGTGGTTAAAGAAGAGAATAAAGCATGCATTTTCTCAATGTTTCTGCTTTTCCTCTATGTATTTTCTTGGTGTTCTCTCCGTGGTTATATGTATTTACTTATTTTCATTCCTTCGACCTTTGGTGTACTCTGATCTCTCACAAGAAAAAATAATGAGACTGTGTTTTGCTTCCTTGAGGATAAAGTTCTGAATGGAATTTCTACTTTTCATTATCTTTGTGAATTAGTTCATCCCACTCCCTCATTTCCTTTTCCTAAATATATGCTTCCTATTAAACATATAAAATTATGCCTTCATATTCACAGTTATAAATTATCACAAATTATATTATAAATTACAAACTAATTTTATAATTTATATTATAAATTACTGTAATTCAAAGGAAGGCATTCATGTTATGTGAAAGAGGAAATGTCAATTTTCCATCTAAATGGAAAATGCATATTATACTAGTTGGGAAAAATGAAGGTTAAAAAGTCATATAAATGTTTATTGTTTAAAGAAAATCTCTGTTTCTTCTCAACTAAAATACTAGGAGCTGATGGAAATTTAAAAAATGTTAATACCTAAATGCATTGAAGTTTTTACTTTGGTAACTATTTAGTCAAAAGTAAACAAATTTCAGAAGAAATCAGTGTCCTGTCAATCTAGGCTTAATTTGCTAAAATTTCCACTGCTACAACAAAGCATCTATGACTCATATCTTTACAAAAGTATAGCTTGGCAGGAAGGCCAAGCATCAGTTCAAAAGTAGATAAACAATACGTATTCTAGGCATGGAACATTTGGCTTTTCCTAATTGTGCTTTTCCTTTGTTGTCTCTTCCCAATTTCCAAACTCTCCCACTTCAGACAAATATACATTGACAAGCAATGGTGTCTCTCAGTCTGAGAGCTGAGAATGAAGTATTTTACCATTCAAAAGCTACTTTTACAGTTCAGATGTGTAGTTAATGACCAGAGATAAACAAAGGTGTGTTAAATAGGCTCTTAAAACAATGATTCCCTTAATATTTACAGATCTGACTGACTGCAGAGTGAGCTGCAGATACTCAACATCTAAAAACATTTTTACGTAGGGCATTGGGGTACTATAAACTGTTTTGAAGGTCTGGGGCTTAAAATCTCTTTACTATGGATTCTTGGAATTTTTGTCCTTGGATTTGTTTCCTGTGTAGTGATCCTTTTGATAAAATACATGTGTGTATATCTTTGTTAACTCTGGCAACTGGACCAATCCATCCCCACAAATGACTTGTAATGCCACTGCTTTTCTGTCTTGGTGTCTGATCTTCAAGGGTACAGTAGCTAATATGGCAAGATGTATATTAAATATTTAAAAATCTATTTATCAGAAACTTAATCTGATGGTGTTTAAAGGAGATAGTGCAGCATGTATTCTCTCATTATCCTATGGGAAAGCAGGATATTTCCCTCTATTTATTAGAGAGGACATTTCCAATAATCTGCTTTTAATTGCTTTCTGGTTTTTGGGGGGTGAGGTTTGTTGTTTTGGTTTTTTGGGTTTTTTTTAGAAAAGTTTCTTCAGAAAATTTTGCTCTAATTAGAGAGAAGAGGTTTCACCAAGTACTGCTGTTGCTTCTTGTGCCCATCTTTACCCACTTGCCCTGTCCTTCTCTGGAACCTCCCCACCCACACCCATTTCAGTATCTTACTGATAACACTTCCATGACACTGAACTGCTTTGTTACTCCTGACAAAAAGCAAAGAATAGCTTATGTTTAATATTTAACTGATGTCAATGGCCATTTATTCTATCCGTTGTTTCCATGTAAAAGAGAGACTGAAAGCTTTGTTAGAAACCCATAGTTGTGGTCTAAAGTTGGTATCTCCCTTCATGCATGCCATGAGGTGCAGTACACTATCTAAAACCATATTCTACCCTCAGGTATGAGGTCAATAAACAATACTTTCTGTCACAGACTTTGATAAATGAAGAGTAGCCTCTCTCTTCCATCCTTGCCCTGGAACTCAAGGGAAAATTCACAAAACCAGTCAGAGAAAGCTCAGTTGGCATTGGTTAAGAGAGATACATTGGACTCCACTAAATAGCAGTCTGAAAATCTTGTTAATCCCCAAGACTTTGTCAGATGATTCCAGGAAATTGTAAAATCACTAAATGCTGATCTTTTTGTTATCTTGATATAACTAATCACTGGCATGTGATTCAAAAATACTTCAGACAATTTCCAGTGATGTGCTGCTGAAACAAGCTTTAAGGTTAACTATATTTCCTTGGAAAAAAATTACAGTATAACTATTTTAGAAAAGATGAGTAAAAATATTAGCATGATTACTCATTGGGCCAGCCTCACTGGACCGTGTTGACAATGCAGTTATGTGGAACAGAGTACTTCTGTGGGGCATTTTTACTCTCATGCAAGAATACTTCATTCAAACCTGTGATTTCTACAGGTGGCTACTTAAGGATTCGTATATAAGTGGAACCCTGTTCAGGCAAAGGTGTTTGACTTTATGATTTTTTGACCCACAACACAACTAAATTCTATCATGCATTGGAAGACACAGACCCAGTCTGCAGACCTTTTCCCCACAAAACTCCTAATCTTCAGAGGACGATGCAGTACTCCCAAACCCTTTAAGCAGTGTTTTCCAAGGGAAGGATGAGTTTCCTAGCACAGGCAGGAGGAAGGCGGTTACTGACCCACCCTCAACTGAACGGGGAGGGGTGGAGGAGGGAGGTGTTGCTGCCACCCCGGCCTAGAAACAGGCTCATGGCTCCCCGCTGAAAAAGTCCCAGGAGACACAGACATGCAGGGCTCTAGCTGGCAGTGCTCAAAGTACATTTAAAGCTATTTTGAAAGCACAAACCACAAAACTGTTAATTTTTTGACTGTTTAATCACAAAAAAACCCCCCGAATTGCCCTGTCAAGTGCTTCAGTAACATATAATTGTGTTTCCACTGCCAGTTTTATTGCTCATCTGAACAGAGTTCAGACAGAATATTAACTGCAACACAAATTAGAATATGGGCCAAACTGTGTTAGATTTTCAGTCCATTTAATCAACATATGCCCTGGAATTCAATACTGAAAAAAAAAAAAGTCCAGAAAACTTGGTTATGAGTTAATGAATGGACAGAAAATTAAGAATTAGTTTTTTTGAATGGAGATTATGTTTTCTGGGGTAGCTAAGGACAAGGTTTGTGTTTCTTTTTAATTGTATTTTTTTTAAGCCCAACAAGTAACATACTGAGAAATCTCTATACATTTTTATTTTCTTGGTTTCTATTCAGACTTCTATTCTGTTGCACTTCCAGTAGACCCATTGGGCAATTCTGTGTATTTAAGAAAAATAAAAATGATTTTTAGGGTCTTCTCACCCTTTGGGTAGATAGGTGATTTCAGGCAAACTGAGAAAATAAAGGATCTCCCCCAAAAGTAAGACTAAGACTTTTGGTCATCATGAATTCTGAACATGACAGGAATTCAAAGGGCCATCTTTCTGGATGGAGGATAAGAAATGTCTTTAGTCTTCATTAAATAGGACAAGACAAAACCAAAACTTGATAAAGTTTTTGTTAAAGAACTCTTGGGTCTTCATTGTCTCTGTCTGTTGTCTGACACATGTACAATTACTGTAAGCCATCTACCGCATGAAAAGCCAAATAAACCACCTTATCTGACACCTCTTTAGTTCTACAAACTTAATGAAATCTAGTTAAGGCCTCTTGTACCCATTCTTCTTAGAGATTTCCCATTAACTCTGGTTTCTGAACAACAGGTTAGTGACATTATTGTCTTCATAAAGAATAATTTTTGAATTCACCATATGACAAATTACAGGAGTGCAACAATGCTTCAGAGTTAAGGAAAAGGTAGACCTGCCCCATAATCACACAGAAAATTTTATATCTTAGAGAAAACATTGAACGACCCAATTAAGGACTATAGTTTTATTTTTCCCATTCGCCAATTGCTTTTTCATAGTCAGTGAATTCAAGAGAATTTAGTTCAAGAAAAGATTAAGTTAAAAAAAAAAATGCCATTATTTCAAAGAACACACAGAGTCCTAAAATCTGCAACATGTAAAATCAACATTCAACAACTCTTCTCTCACAGATTGGTAGACAGTTAAATACATAAACTCTGTCAGAGGCTTCAGATGATTAAGAATTACAGTCTGAAGAAAGACAGCTTTTATATCACGTAGGCAGCACTGAAGAAAAGAGATTTACTGACTTGCTATAAACATACTGTACAAAAATACCATACATTTAATCTGTTAAAACAAATGGAGATGAAAATCAGATACAAGTTTGGGGAAGAAATGTTAATTTCCCTTTCAATGCAGTGTTGTCACTACTTTTATATATTGACCTAAACCAAACTTCCTGGCATTACAAATACCAAAAGACCTAAAGAGAGATATTCTCAAGTAACAAAATCTGGTTTACTTTGCCTTTTGCTACTGAGCCCAACAATCCATATTAGAAATAAATCCATATACTCACAGGGGGAATAAGGGGAAATCCTTCCATTTTGCAAGCTTGCAACATTCAGCCAACTTCTGAGTGAATTTTTCTTAATTCAGTTTTCAAACATCCAGAATAACTGACTTACNAAAAAAAAAAAAGAAAAAGAAAAAAGTGAGATCCTTGGACTGTGTGAAGTCCCTTAGCAGTAGTGGATCTCAGGATAGGAGGACCCTAACAAGTTTTCATAGTTTGCCCTAATAGGTTCTGAGGTGAACTTCTTCCCGAGTTGTATGCGAAGTTCCTGATTTTATCAAATGTCTGTAGAAGGCAGATAGCCCTTGGGTCTATCAGTGCGCTGTGACATCACACTTTAGCCAGTTTGCATAAATCTCATTTCAGGGAGCTGTGGCGCTGCAGCAGGAAGTCTGCCCCAGCCATGGACAGGTGCTTTGCTGTATAATCAGCAGCCCAGAGCCTGGGCCTGCTACCAACAAACGAGCCTGTGGGTGCAGCACTCTGGGGAAGGCTGTGTGCTTCCCACTGTGCATGAGCCATAACGATGGTGCTGCTCTCAGCTTTAATGATATACCATAAAGACACAGTCCTGACAACTTCTGTGAGGCCACAGCAGTGGCATAGACCTGCGTTTATAACAGTCCTGTGTTGAAGTTATGTGGCAATACTTAGCAGGTAGGGGAAAAAGAGTCTGCAGCTTCAAATACACAGCCTTAGGTTTATACAAACACTGAAGTTATGCTGACAAAACTTCCATCATTAGCTTAGCACGAGAGTAAATGATTCAGTGGAAGATACTTTGTCCTCTTACTTGTTTCTTGTGAACTCTTTTCTTTTATAATTCCTGCAAGAAGAAAGTGAGTGGGGAAAAGGAGAAAGTATTACATGTCCATCACAACTTCCCTCAGGTGCTGAGTGCCTTTAACAGTGAATGAGAACAAGATTTATAGACTTACTTAAAGAGTCAGATGCAGAAATACTTTGTGCAGATTTTGTGTTAGCTCTGCTCCCTTGATTTTCTCCCCTCTCCTTAACCCACTGCTCTGCTTGCATTTGGCTGTGCTGAACAAATGCCCTTCATACACAGGTTCTGGCAGTGGCAGAGGTGAGTGGGGCACAGGGCAGGATGTAGGGGATGGGGCCTGGCTACAAAGGGAGAATGCTCTCATTCTGCAAAATGCTTTCTTGCTTTGCAGTTAGTTACTAATGTCTTGGAAAAGTGAAGTTTCTTTGTCTGGTTTGTTCCCCTTCAGTCTATGCCCATGTGCCACAGGTTCTGCTTTTGAAAGCAGCCTGTTCACCGCTCACCTGGATCTGTGTGCAAGGGGGAATTTCAGCCACTCCAGACTTCCTCCCTGGTACACTGGTAAAACCAGAGGCCACTCACAAGTTCCTCTCCTTCCCCACCCTCAGGAACTCAACAAGCAAACCATATTAGCAATGGGATAATATCAAGAACATGATGGGAGATTAACTCTTGAAGCCACAGACTGAATTTCATCAGCATTAGCTGAGACATAAGCATTTCGTTCTTACTTAATTTGTACCATGATCTCTTGACTTCAGCCTAGGAATAAGCAAGCTGCTTAACAGTCCACTTCTGTCTCTGAGACAGTTGTCAAGTCTCCCCCTGGATACCAGCCTGAAAGTGATCAAACCACCTGGGGGAAAAGGAGAGAAGCAAAGTACCGCCCTGATGATAAAATTCAGTGCAAACAGAAGAGAAGGGAGTGAACACACAAATCTTACAGTGGGTAATTGAATAATAGGTGATAAAAGCAATTGTGGAAATTTTGTGTCTATTAACAAGGCTATTCAGAGCAAGGAAGATATGCTATCTGAGTCACTGCACACTGAAAGATAGCTTAAGCAGCTTCTGCTAGGTTTAAAAATGTGTTTCACACAGAGAGACTTCTATTAAAGTGGAATGAAACCATATTCCATAGGCTGGAGGATATTTATGTACTGTCTTTAAGCACAGGAAATTACCTAATAAGGACAGATATTTTGCACCAGCCTTACTGCACTCGGGGAGTGCTAGATTGCCAACATTATTGACCAGCTCCAAACATACAGTAATCCTAAGTGCACCAAGGCAATCAATATAAAGAATTATATTGATTCTCTGTATGTTGAATTAAAATTAAATAATATGCCATAAGGTTTCAGGACCAGCAGAAAGTCCAGAAATTGAATATGCTTCCTAGGAAGGAGGGTATTTCCATAAATGGAAATGATAAAAGTGAAATAAAACACTTGTTTATCATATTTGTATAGGAATATCACTAGTAACAACCTTGCTAAAGTTCAACACAGACTAGTTTCTCACAATTGCATACAACTGGTATTTTTTCCTGTGTTTGTAAACACAGACTCTTACCCCTAAAGCAAGGCCTACTAGAGATGGTACTTTTGCCCCAGATCCTTGCAGTTGCCCCTTAGGTGACTTACAAGCAGAAAATAGACGGTTACAAAACAGCTGTGTAGTAGCAAACTGATTTCCAGAGGTATGTGATGTGAACTGCTACTCACAGAATGTATTCTGACCTTCAAAAAGGCTTTTGAAGTAGGGTAGAGATCCTTCTCTATGATGGAATTTTGAGAACTAGAGAAAAAACTGATGAGTTGAACGATCAATTTTTTGAATTATTGTTTCTGATAATATTTAACATTCATAGTAATCTTTCCCCTCTAAGTATCATCTCACTTTGTGCAGATTTTTGAAACATTCCTTCCCCTACCTCTAGCCATTTGTTCTTTAAGCTATTTCTAACCACAAACTACCAAAGCAAAAAGGTTTCATCTAGCAGCCACATCACAGAGAGGTCTTGTCACCTCAAACCTTGTTTGGTGCTTAGAAGGTAATTTTCCCCCCTACTAAAACCACAGACAACATCACTCATTCTGTAGTCCTTTAATCAGAAACAAGTGTTTACACGGATTCTGCTGCTGAGTTTTCTTGTAACAGAAAGACAATACCTCTAAGCAAGGGATTCCCCTGTGTGTTCCATATTCTTCACAGTACTATGTTTGCCATGGAACTTGTTTTTATCTAGACCTAATATGGCTTGTAGGCCTTGTATTCCATCCTTTAACAATGACTATCCATGGAGATGACATGGGTCTCTGTGGAACCTGTGGTCTCTATAGAACTGCTTGTTGCATGTACTGCTACCAAGTTGAAGACATGAGTTGAAATATCTGATGCACGTGTTGATAGGAGAGAGTAGAAGCTAGAAAATGGCTGCTCCAAATGCTGGCTGAAAATAATTTGTTCCCACTTTATCTCATGTGGATCTGCACCTTAGGAACTCTACCAGTCTGACTGTAGACTCCCCTGAAATATGTGTTCCCATTTCCACTGTGACAGGTTATCTCTCACTGATGTTTCCTTGTGATACTACACAGGTTTATTGCCATGGCTATATTTGAATAAAGACTTTTCCTCACCATGTGGGTATCCCCTCCCAGAGCTGGTGTAGTTCCTACTTGCAAAAAGGTACTTTTGACAGTTCAGTGTTCATGAATTCCTGAGTTTTATACAACAGCATCTGTACAAGGACTTTTGCTCACAGGAAATGTCATAAAAATGTAATTAAAACATCAGTTTTAACTAATTCAGTATATTGGCAAAGATTTTCAAGCATAGAGTAGACTACATCCATATCAGAATGGAGAAAGCCACTTTCATTTGGAGGAAAACTTCATGGATATTTTAAGAACCATTATGATATGCAATCACAGAAATAAAAAGCACTTAGTTTTTAATTTGATTGGTAACTTTTAAACTCTCCATAAAACAGAATTCAGCAAAGAATAAAATCTCTCTCTGGCAATTTATATGGCTATAAGATCTGTTTACATGTCAGCTGCATTTTATTATTTCCTGTATTCTGGAAAACTTGTTTGGGTCTTAAGGCATTTTCAAATAACTATAAGATTTTATGTCAGTTTTCAATGATCTTCTACATTCTTCAGGCAACAGATTTTCAATTTACACATTTCTGCTCGCTTATTGTCATCCAATTTCTCAAAACCATTGTGTCATTTCAAGCAATTACCATGGAAGAATGCTTTAATACCATCTACTTTTGAAGTCCACATCCAGTGTGCATCCCACCTGCAGTCAGCAGCACCAGTAAGGTGAAGATAGTATTGTCTAACTTCCCTTCATAAAGAACCTACAGTCCAACAGATGTTACCTTCCCTCTCTCCTCCACACCGCCTCCCCTCACCCCCCAAAAAATCAGATATTTTAATGGTAAAAATTAAGCTATAAGGCTAAGGTGAATCTGTGATACGGCTCAAGAAGAGCATTATTTGTAGAGAAAAACACTGCTGCTGGAGGCTCCATATACCCTGTGTTTCTTTTGACTGGGTGTTGCTTCAGACTGATTCTAGTCTGATGCCATGGACTGAACTCCCATTTGCAGCTGGAGACCTGAGCTACATCTTCAGTTTGATCTGAAATAAACATAGTTATAATGCATTCTAATACTGCTGTGTGGTGCAAAGTGTAGTAAATAGGAAGGATCAGGATATTGATTTTAGAAGTGGTCTTATGATCTGAACTAGATTGTTGATCTACATTCACCACTGGAGAGGATTTTTACCCTGAGTCTGTAGTGACCTCTGCCAAGCTGTGTCAGAGATGTCTTTGCTGTGTAGAGCTTGATTTGGATATTTAGGCAGCAGTTCTTCCCTGAGAGCTTGTCAGTATCTAGCTGTATCTAGTCTTGCTCTGCTAACGTAAATAGTATTTTCCAGACTTGCATCTTATTAGGATTATACCTCTAAGCAGTCTCTCAGAATTCTAAAGAGAACAACATTATTCACAAATAGCTGTATTTAGGTAGTTGGTGGGTTTGAAGCGGTGCTTCTGGCTCTCTGCCAGCACTTTGGCAAGGGCTTTGTGTCTGGAATGTTGCACAGAGAGAGGAACTGAAGCACTGGGAGCCAGTGCTCCTCATACAGCCTCACCATAGACACTTGGATGCATAAGAGCTGAGGCTCTTATGTAGGCAAGCCATAGGTCACAGCTTTTTGTGTGTGACTAGGCAGGTGTGTATTACACACTCAGGAGTATAGTATCTGTAGAAAATATTTCCTTACTAATTAGAAAAAAATTGTTTGAATTAATTACAATTCAATCTTTTGTATCTTTAGACCATCTCTACTAAATAAGTCACATGCAGTTAGATTATTCAATCTTCATTTTTACTTTCTTGCCTCTGTTTTTTTCCAAGTGTCTTGAAATCTGCAGGGCTTGGTAAAAAACTGAAATCCTTACCTAATCTGGTAGAAAAAATTAACAACCTAGAGATAAGTAGCTCCATCTTAAGCTGTACCTTTCTTTAGCGGCAAAGTTTTTTGACTGCTCTGACAAATGCTGTGTGAGCCAGGTAAAGGCTACAGGTCCATTGAAGCTGCTGATAATTTTTTTTTGGTTGCAGTTGTTTTGCTCTAGTTTTTTGCTACTATGTTTTTTGCAAAGTTGTTCTGCTAACAATATGTGGGTTGATACTTTATTTCCTCCCTCCTCTTGTTTGCAGGACTGTGGCTATTGGTCCTCTAATGTTGCAATCTTTTTGTTTAAATGCAAGCAATTTTCTGTACCTACAGTATAGTAGGTACTGTACTGAACTCTATTTAATTCTTTAGTTGTTGTTGTTTTGGCAGAAGTATTACATCAAACATTAAAAAATTACATTGCATATTACACATTAAAGAAACAAACACTAGGGGGGAATAGTTGTGTGAACGGTCTTAAAAGGACATCAAATTTTGGTTTTGATGTGATAGTTTAAAGGAAAATAGTGGAGAAATACAACATAAAGTGAATGAACAGTGATTTGATCTGCCCCTTACAATGGAGCAAGGAGAGAAAGGGGAAAGAGAGTCTGAAGCCAGGAACACCAGAGAGAAGAAGGCTGTTGTTGTTCAGGTCATTGGTGGGCAAGAGTTTAAGCAATGAAAGGAAAGTGAAAAATGCTGTTCTTACAGGTGTTCTGCAAGAGGAAGCTGCACATCCTTGATAAAGCCTGGTTGTGTAGATTGGCACAATGTCAGAAACAACCCTAAAGGACAGCAAGCCTAACAATAGCTTTGCTAATAGAAGGAGATAGAAGGAAGACAGAGAGGTTCTGTTTTGACCATATTATATTATTGGTAGCATTTTAAAGAATGTTACAGAAGAATAAGCTAAGAGATATGTTGGAAAATGAGAAAAATGAAATTATCTTCCTGTTTTAGAAGAAGAGACAGTCAAAATCTGAACAAATTAACCATGTGGAGAGCCTAAGGTTTGATGACAAGGATTTCAGTGCAGTGAGAGTGGGGTGCAGGGGAGCAGAATGCTTTGAATGCCAAGTGCTTGTATATGGCTGAGGGGGGAAAAAGGGAAAGAGGAACTTGGGGTATCTTCATTTGTAGGACTGGATCAATCTACAATAATTACCAGAAGGAGTTAAACATTTTCTGGGGTTAAAGTGAATCAGATTCTGCACACCATGTGCTGGAAATTCCCTAAATGATTTCAGTGGTCATTAAGAAAAGGGAAATGGTTCTTTTCTGAGTAGGAGATGATAGGAGACAGAGGAGTAGACACCAAAACAGAGCTATGGCTGAGTATTTATAACTCAGATTGCAGGACTTCTGCCAGCTGAGAAGGGGACAGACTTTGTCAATGGCTTTTTCTCTTGAGTGGGGGTCTTGCTGGTAACCACTGTGGCCTCTGTCTGACAACACAAGAGGCTGAGATCGATTACATAGAAATATTATGTGCAGTTATGTACAGCATGGGCAAATACAGGTAAAGCTGCTGGTAAAATATGCCCTGCTGGTGAATGGAGTTTCAACTCTTCTGCAGTCACCTTATTCCCATTGCCATGCCCCTGGGTTTACTCAAGTTTCTTGCCTCTTCAGTCACAGACATCACCTATATACAAAGACTTTAAAATTTAAGTACTGGATTGTTTATTTTAAACAGTGAAGAAGTTTAACATAGTTTACAGTTACAGCACACTGTTACCAATGTTGTTGTTTTCCTTTAATTCAGTAATACAGAATAAACTTAGTTTAACCAGTAAAAGTATTGTGTTTAGACCTACATTTTCCAATCAGTATTTAGTGATTTTTTCCGCTCATTGTCTGGAGGCCTTTGCAAGTCAATGAAACATTTCTGAGAAATCTGAGAAAAATAAAAACATAACCCTCTTATTAGTGGGCTTAAGCTGGCCATGTAAAATGCATGCATGTTCAGACCTACATAGATGAATTTTAAAGATCTACAAGTAAAAATATTTTTTAACTGTGTGACCTAGAGGTACCTCTTTATTTTATTTTCTTTGTATACCTTTTCTTCTGAGTACCATTTGTCTCCAGCCAAGATCTTGCCATCATCCCCCAGTCCATAACGGGCTGTAGGATTTCTGCTATGGTGAGAAAAACTACAACATGTCTGTCCCAACAGCTTCTCCACTAAACCAATGGCAAAGTTTGCCACTGGAGTAGCAGGCAGTGTACAAAGCATTCAGGACTGCTGGTGCTGTTTATCTCACTATCCCAACCTGGAGTGTTTCCTCACTCCTGCTCCATCCCCTTGCTTCTCCCTGCTTTCCTAGGAATCTCTCCTTGATTCCATGACTAAATAAATCTTTTTCACTGTTTCATTCCTAATTATTCCTGTAATAATAATCTTCCTGAACAGTGATCTACTCACCTATCTACCCTGTCTCTGGTGGAGACTGAGGTGTCTGCTGGCTGAGGAATTTCAGAAGATTCCTCAAAAAAGGAAATCTTAATATTGCTTTTTGTTCCACAGCTATTGTTCTGGTCATGACATCACTTTGCATGCTCAGTGCAGACTCCTGTCAACCTAGAATCCCCCAGCACTACTGCCCACTCTACCACAGTTTAACCTTCCAGAGGCTGTCACTCTGTGCAGAAGTTTTTTACTATGTATTTAGGAGATTGCATTTCCTCTTTTAGCTTATGCTACATAACTGTGTACATGTAGTGGAAAATTCTGCTTTGAACTGAAGTTTTTTTCAATATACAGAGTATTTTGAATGTTTTGGAATCAAAATTATGGTGCTGGATACAGAATTTAGAGCAAATCCGGCCTGCAATGAAACAAACCCACAGCAGTAGCTGTGGGACTGAGCTCACCATGTAGTTTCCAAACAAGCTGACAGCAGTAGGAATCGTGGTTTATAAAAAGCTGCCAGCAGTGCTGAGCTGGTGAAGAGAAAGAGGAAGCTACAACGGGAAAGAGAAAAACAGCACAACCAAAGGCAACTTCACTTCTCTGCCTTTACTGTTTTTAAATAGATTTGGCTCTAAGTTGCTGTTGAGGGTGCTGTGAAATCTTACAAACTGATCCTCCCAATATTTATCCCTTTCTGAATACCACCTGCAAATCACACCCAAATTCTAGGGGACTCCTCTGTGTTTTTGTGCAAACATGTGAGAATCTGTCAAATGTGTAAGTAGGAATACACACCGTGTTACTGAGGCTATTGCTCAACAGCATGCCAGTAAATAGAAGTTTTACAACAGCTTTTGCCATTTTACTCCCACTTCGCACGATATGCTGAGCTGTTCTCTTGAGATTGTTTCCTGATGTTTACATTCACTTCATCCTGTGGATTAACTTGGTTATTCTTCTTGTCCTATGAAAAATTAAGAAATGCTTCTCATCCTCAAACTGCCAATATCAGAAAATCATCTAAGGCACTATTGACTGAATTGTCTTGCAGTGGTTGTAAGGACTGTGGGAAGGTGGTCTTGAAGAGCTCAGCTGGGGAGTGGGGCACAGGCTGACTGCTTCCACTTTGGTTACTACAGGTGCTAAGCTAGGTGATGGAAGATATGCTGCATCAAAGTAGGAGAGTAAAAGGTAAACTCAGATAGATGAGAAATAATGTGAGAAAGGCTAATGATTAACATTGGTTGCATTGGAGACTCCTTTATTTTGTGTCATTCTGGGTTCATATCTTCAATTCCATGTATTTGAGTTGAGATGGGATTGACTTTTTGTAGAGCTAGTCAAAAGCAAACATTGCAGAGGAAAAGACCTTAGAGGCTTTGCAGGTGAACAGCATTTTGAGTTCCACTGCATAGTTCTTGAAAGAAGGACCTGGCAGGGCCTCTCTGCATGTTCACTGCTCTGAATCTGAACACAAAGAATCAAAATGAAAGCCATACAAAAATGTCAGAATCTGTCTTTAGTGGCTGTGCTAGTCCTAGGGTGAGGGCTGACATTAGCATGCCCTGGAAAAATGGAGCATGATCCATGAGGATAAACTGAGGACAATCAATCTGCAATCAGTCTGTCAGTGGGAGGGAAAAGGCAGTTACAGAACACAACTCCCATGATTTCCCAGCAGCTAAAATGCTAAGCATAATTGTAAAGGGTTAAATGCACAAAATTGATAATAATGATTTCTTTCCCTTCACCGTTGGTTTTTCGGCTCCAAATGTTTGAGCACATTTTCTTGCAATGCCTGAGGTATCAGTATATACCAAGGTGTGTTTATATATGAAAGTGCCAGAGCCCTTTATATTTAGCAAACAGCTCTGGGTTGGTACTGGGATCTGCAGTGCTCTTTTTCTTATTCTTGCTAAAATATTAAGATCAAACCTTCAAGAGAGTCAACACTAAAACGATTTCTTTTTACAAGCTACCTCTTGATGATGTAAGAATGGCCTAATAAACATGATTATCTTCCTCAGAACTTCCTTCAGTGAACCATTTTTCCATTACCATTTTGTAGGACATCAGAAGAGACCAGGCTTTTCTTCATGGCCAGTTTGTGTAGGCTTGAAGAGAGACACTGTGTAGCTCCCCTTCCATCCAACAAATACTCTTCATTCTTCTACAGTGCACACAGGCCTGGGACCACTCCCAGCTGCCTTTCTTCTATCATGGAAAGAATTATTTATTCTTAAATAATTTTCTGTTTATTCTCCTGACCAAATCTGTTCTTAGAAAGATCAAAACTGAATGCAGTTATTGTACTTACTCATAAAACCATGATTCCTAAGACAAGGATCTTCAACACCTTCAAGGTCAGTCTTCATCAATGTCCTAGATAGGCTTTCAAAAAAATAAGGGCAAATTTTTCACCTTGACCCCAAAGGACTATATCAGGCTTGGTGTTGGGAATGTTACTGATGAAAGGTGCTTAGCTGAAATATGAAAAATAACCCAAATCAGGAAGTAATTACTATGCTGTTCCAACAAAATTAAATGTAAAACATTTTTCAGTGGTTTTTAAAGTAAAGTCTTAATCCATTTCGAATTAATTTTCAAAATCTTTATTCTTTACAGTCTTTAAACAATCATGACTTAACTTTTGAAACTAGATGTCTTAGCCTGTAGTTCTAAGTTTAAAAGGCATTACATTCTTAATAAATCTGATTTGTGTTTATTTTCCTATAGAGAACCACTTCAATTTGGAAATCTGATGAGCTGAATTTGTCAAATCTGTGATAGTCTGTTTATTTTCCACTTTTTCATCAAAAATTGTTTATTGTTGCTGTCACTCCAGAAAAGGCAAGTTCTCCAAACATAATTTCTCTTGACAGATCCTCCTTATGGGGTCATCTTTTGACAATAATGACTTGTAAAAGAGTAACAAAAATGACTGATAATTAAAATGTCAGGGAGTTTACAGTCTCTCAGGGATTTTTCCTTAAACTTAATTTGTTAGTGTTATGATACTAAAGACTCACCTTAGACAATAAGGGCCTTCTATTCTCAGAATAAAACCACATAGTTGAGAGGGCCACAGTCAGACCCCAGAGTGCAGCAGCACCTTCAAGATCCTTCAGACAGACAGGTACACCTGGGCTCTGGAGGCACTAAAAAGAAACTTCAGCTCAGCCACGGGCCTGGTTGTGCCACTGTAGGTCACACACATCTCCCAGGCACCAGTTCAAAGACTTCTGCACATTAATATGTTCTTCAGGGAAGACATGCTTTGTGACAGTTTGCAGCACACTAAAAAAGAAAACATGCCCAGAGAATTGTCTCAATCCTTGAACATTTTTGTCACAGATCCTGTCAGCCAGTGGGACCTTCCTCTTCTTTTAGCATTTTAGCACACTCCACTGAGGCTAAAACTGTTTTCTCAACCTGTTTTAGGTGTATTGCATTTACATTACATTACTTTGAATTCTGACTGACAGATTAAACGTTAGATTTTTCAGGAGACCTCTTCTAGAATCTGTAGTGGAGTGCTCATCATCCTAAATTAGCAGAAATTGCTAATTTGTCATCAGGGAATCCACTTGGCAACAGTATGAACAAAATATCTGAAATTGTTTTAAAGTGATTATGTACTCTTACAGTTTCTGGTTTTCTGTGCATGGCTCCCCAAGCCTCTTCCTTTACACTTGTTATGTGCCTTTTACCAATGAGATGTTGGAACATACGACTATAAAGACAAGGCATTTTTCTTTATTTTTCTTCCAGCTGCCTAAGGATAAAGGGCACACAGTTCAGTACCAATTGTTCAGTGCCAATTACTGGACAAAAAAATTATGGCCTTTCACACATGCAAATTTACTACAAATGCAGTCTATGCTCACCAGCCTTGCACAGGTGAGGAATATTGTTTCTTACAACAAAACTTCCCTGGATAGTGATAAATCACTAGATTAATTATCTCTAGGTTTTGTGCATATGTTTCAGAGGACCATGGCTCTTTTATTTCACTGGATTGGAAATGCAAAGAATTTCCATAAAGTATTTTTTTTAGTAATTTTCCCTATAGGTCCGGTTTCTTCAAATTACATTAAAAAATATTCAGAAAACTATCAGAAAACATACCTTGTAACAGTTTTTTGCTAAGCTTTGCTACTCCTTTCATATTTTGAGGTGGCTTTGGTTGCATCTGTCTCCAACATTTGCTTAGTTTTATATATAGAAGGGAGTCAAAGAAGTTTCACACAGACCAAGAAAGTTTTAAAATTTTTTTAACAGTTTCTTATTACAGTGATGAGAGACTATTACTTGTTTTCCCAGTTTGATGAGGAAAGGAACCCAAAAAGCAGGAGTGAAAACAAGATGAAGAACTTTTCTTCTTGAAGTAGTAGTATCTTTTTATGGGCCTCTTACATGGAACAGAAGACCTTGTTCTTCCATATTCCATACCATTTTATCCAAATTGTAGATTTGCACACATGGTCCTGGTCCTGAGCAGACAAGAGACATTACTTGGAAAATGGGTATTGGGCCCCGAATTCCTAACTACTTTTTTTTGAATTGTCATCCAGCACAGTCCTGCAACTTCTCACAGATGTGTTCTTTTATGCAGTGATATGATTTTTTTTTAATTCTGGGAAATGCTGTGACCACAATTTTTTCCTCTTCAACAGACTTAAGGCTTATCTAACTGATAGCTGTAAGTTCAAGCTTGCATTTGTGCTTGTGCCTGCTGAACACCTCAAGTGTTCTGTGAAAGGACAGGACTGCAGAGTAGCAGTGCCTGGACTCTGCTGATGATTACCTGTATGGGAAAGAGGTTCTGGAGTGTCCAGCATTGCATATGCATGATTTCCCTAGAAGTCCCTCATTCCAAACTTTGCTACTGCTGTTTAAGTTGGTGTTGATCAGTCTGTGTTTATCAAGCCTTGAAAGGGAGAGTAGGGCTGTTTTTTAGTTAACCTATTCAGGGGTTTCTGCTGGAGCACAAAACATGGATAAGTGCACTGTCTGTTACCATAATGCAACTTAGAGGCTCTTTCTGTAAAACCCTGCTGTTATTTCGTGTATGTTCTTGCTGCTGATAATCAGTGGATAAACAACTTTCATAATATGACTGCAATGCCCCCACCCCCACCCAGCAGCCTGACAGTTGAGTTGATGGTTAGCCACGGACTCGTAGCAGCCCTGGGCAGCCAATTTGCAGATTGCAGCCTTTCTGGCCAGCCTGGGCCCTGTCACTCACAACCTGTGCTTTCAAGGGGCTGGGCAGGTTTAGCACACAGGTCTGTAAAGGTCTGCTTCTTCACGCAGAGGTTTTGGAGCTACTGTAGTACATCAGTAATTGCAAAGTGATGGGATTTGATCCTCTGTATTACTGCAGTTCCAGAAAACAGAGTAGGACATTTTTGGAAAGTTAGTATCACTCGTCATTTCATCCAAAGTGATGGTCACTGGTAAGACTACAGATGACATAACTCTGTAGTTTCTCTTTTTTTCTACCAGCATCCGCAGTTGTTTTTTTTTTCCCACCATCCATGTCTTTTAGCATTACATTTCCTCTCAAGTTCCAAGACCTGTCTGCACCTCCCTACACTGCTTTTCCAGTTCGTGAACCCCTCAGCTGAGGTCATAAATAATTGCCCAACAATAACCATGCCAGCCCCATATTGCTGCAGACTGACCTGTGTGCCAGACTGTCAAAGCTCTGTGAGATTGATGACTGCAGTCATTCTGCTTTTAGAGCCAGGAAGGAAAAATAAATAAATTATCTTATAATGCACCATAGACTGATTCTCAGAAATATTTTGCTCAGTCATATGGTAAGGAGATTGGGAAGTGCTCTTTCTTATGCTAGAGTTTTATATGCAAAACCCTGTGTAGATACTCCTAAGCAGTCTTGATGAGATTTTCAGAAAAAAATATAATTAAAGGAAGGGATGCCTGAAGGTAGAGCCACTGACACAGATTAGGAAGATATCTAATGTGGTGTCCTCATTGCTTGAATACTCTAGCAGCACCAAGGCCTTCATCCTATGAACTGGCAACTCAGAAACCCTACACTTGAGCTCAGAGAGAGATTCAGATTAAATCAGTGAGTGAAAAGAGGAGAAAGTGAAACAAATGCAGTGTGAGGAGAGGAACTCAAGCTCTTTCATATTCACTTCTCCGTGAAAACTCAGGGCAGGCCCACGACAAGAATGCAGAAAGCAAAGGGATATTCACCCATATAAAATATTTATGTAAAACACAGCCCAAGGTTGCAAGGAACCATGCAAAAATAGGAGAGTATGAGGGTCCAGGAAGTGGAAAATTGTATGCAAATATTTTTAAGCACTTTAGACAAGATAGCATGAGGTTCAAATAGATGGTCAAGAGCAGAGGTGTTACCATACAGGTAAAGGAATATAAAAGTATTCTTGAGTATGTTAAATGCATCTAGCCCAAAGTAAATATTTGACAGTCAGGTGGGTTGAACACACTTTGAGGCATGAGCCTTACAGTGAGATCAAGGAGAAACAGGGCCAATTGGTTTAAATAGCAGTCTCTGTTCCTTTCTGGGCTGGCTCCAAATGTCAAGAGTGACCACACATATCTCCCCACGAGGGTCCCCTCCAGTCCTTCCTTTTACCATCACTCCCTTCAGCCTTAAGAGAGATCTTTTATGCTCTTATTTGCTCACTGTGTCCTTTCCATTTTGCATAGGTCTTGTTTCCAAAATGTAGACCCAGGCTGCTTTTGGGCATGGAACTGATGACAAGAGCAATGTATTAAACCTTTAATCATGAAACAGTCTGGAGAATGCTGGGGAGCTTGGATATGAACTGAAACAGACTAAGAAAAAATTAGTTTGCCAAAACCATCTAGTGCTCTGATGGATAACACAGCATAGAGGGAAGCCTAATATTTAAATATGTGAGCTTAGTGCACGGTGAAATGCACACTGCCTTGTCTATACAAGATTTCTCAAGCATATTTATTAGCATGTATTAGCTAACAGGTGTTAGCCTCAAAATTTCTAGACAATCTAGGGGGAGATATGAGTCTAAAGCTCTAAGTACAGTATTAATTTGACTGCCTTTTGGTTTGTTTTTTTTCTGGGGTGGGGGATGGTGTTTGCTCTTGCAAGCAGGTTCTTCAAATATTCATTTCAATTTTGAGAATGTCCTACTCAGGGAAGCATCCTGTAATCCTGGTTATATTATAGTTATTTGTAGACAGTTTTGGGGAATCTCTCATGTTGATACTAAGGTTTTGATAATAATAACAAGTAAAGTTGCACCAGGATAGATTTATTCGGCATCTTTTATCTTAGAGAAGAAGACTTTGGTTTGTCAATTTTCCCTTCCTTTCCTGTCTTTTACCAAAGATTTCTCTTCTTTTATTAATAAACTGAATTACTGTATCCTTGAACCCTACAATGGTTTGAATATTCATTTTGTTTGAATGTTTATCAAAACTTGCTTAAAAGTAGTTCTGTGTTCCAGTAATCTTTCTGTCCATCTATGGCTACTGACTTGTGGTTTTATTAAAAGTCTCATGATATTTTGTGGTTTTCATATTAAAAAAGAAAATATTTATTGCTTTTATTGCAGAGAATAAGATGTATCTTAAAATATGGAAATTAAGTGAACAGAGAAAATTTGTTCCAAAATTTATATGATTTTTAAACTAATCTCATGATCTGTTGTGGTTTGGCTCTTGATTTTTGACTCTTTGGTGTTCTGGGCATTTCCCACCCTCTTCTCAATGAAAGAGCAGGTAGCCCAAAGCCACAGAGTTAGGGTTCCAACTCTGGAAAGATTCGGGATTTTTGTATAAGAACGGGATGATGATTCATTCTGTGCTCTCACAAGACAATCATGCATCTGCCCCTGTTTCAAAATCAGCAGCCCCGCCAGCTCGTCTCCATCGGCCTTGAGAAAACAGGAAGCAGAACACCACAGGAAGCGGTGCACTCTTACACCCACCCCAAAAACTTAGCTGCTGAACCTATTGCAAAATGTTAACAGAACACTGCAGGGTACACTGAGAAAGAGACCAGAAATCTGCTGACCCTCGGGTGCCTGTGCAACTCCTGCCTTCAGCTTCTCAGGCCCACAGCCTAACTCAGTCACCAGCATGTCCTCTGTCTCTCAGTTTAGACCGTCTGTAGTGGGATGCCCTAATGTAGAATGTAAAGGCTTTTTCTTCATTATTTTGTTTCATCTCACAGATTTTTACAAAAATGCAGTAAGAAGCTTCTTGTCTGGAGGGCTGACAGACTGAAAGATAGAAATAGAGAAGGTGGAGAGGGCTGTGTTTTGTTGATCGTGATTAACTATGTACTCATTTCCTTGGCAACATGGAAGAAATGGGTGTTTTTAGAGGAGAGATTTATCCGTATATCTTGTGATTTGGATGTTTTTCATACTAAAAAAGTAAAGCTATTTCTCACACTCATGGTTGCAGAGAACACAGTGTACCATACATTTTCAGAGAGTAGAGGTGCTTTCTGCATATAAAAGGTGGTGCACAATGTGGTGCTCTCAAGCAGGAAACCATTCCTTGGAGGTGCTCTGGGGCAAGGAGTAGAACTAGGAAAGGCTGAAAGAGAAAAACAGGATATCCCACAACAAAGAAAAGAAACAAGAGAGATACAACATGCAAAAATGTTTTAAATTTGAGGACGTTTTTTGTTATTTTTGAGTGCTAAAATCATCTTGGAAATTTATTCTGCAAAGCCAAAGGGGAAAAATGCAAGTTTATACACTGGATAATGGGTGAATAGAATTTTAGTAGAGGACTATACATTAAAAAAGCAGGATTTCTTAATTACAGAAGTTGCTTCAGAAGAAGTCAAATAATAGGAAGGCAAGAGAGGGTCAGGAGTGGAAGCTGATGTTAGCTATTGAGACTCTTAGATGTTTCAGTTGTCCAATAAATGCAGATTAGAGAATCTGGTCATGGAAAACAAACTATTTCTAAATTCTTCATATATTCTCTGAATTGTTTTGTCAATATTTAGGCTGAAAACGAATGACCTAGCTTTCCTTTTCCTGGTTTTTNAGTTAGGGTTTATTTTTTTCTTTTTTTGTTGTTGTTTTATGTGTGTATTTTGACTGTTTTTTATTTAGCCAGTAAAAGTCAATTGTTCCTTTAACGTCAACCAAACTGAGAAAAGCAGTCAGATTCCTGAATCCAGTCTTCAGCATTATTGGGAGTTGAAGAATATTAAGAACTATATTACAAGAGTGCTGCAAGTCCTACACAGAAAATAAATGTGGATTTGAAGAAAATATCTTCAGAACATGAGAAAAATATCCCTAGGAAGTTGGCTTGGTTTTAATAAATCAGCACCATTCTATGTAGAATCTTCAAGTGATCTTGACTGGATGTGGATTATAGACAAATCTCTTATTCAGAATGGGTGAATGCTTTCTTTCTGTCACTAGCTCCTAAGTCTCTTCTTTCTCTCTCACAGTTCAGTTGAACTCAATCTAGATCAAATGGAAATGTAGCTCTACTGAAATTAAATTGAATACTTTACCTCCTGCTTTTCTATGGAGATACTTCTATCCAGATTTCTGTTCTCCAGATTGCTTTGTAATGGAATTTATAACACTTACAGCACAGGTTAATTTTGAAAATACCTTATCTGAGACAAAAACTTCATTATACTTCCTTCTGAAGTAATTAATTCTATACAGATTGCTTCTGTTTTGCACAGTCATTCAGCAGGCAACATCAGTTTGCCTTGTAACTCCTCTCATTGCATTAACTCTCTTAACAACACACACTTTGGAATTTTTCTAAAGAACACAACCATGGGTTTTTTCTTGCCATGAAATAAATTTTCATTTCAAGTGTGCTCAGAGATTAACAACATGATTCGTTCCAAAATTAACATATCCATATTCTTCTAATTTTGATCTAAATCTATCTCTTCCTGCTGGTTGTTCTGTCTGTTGGCTGTTCTCAAACTTCTAAAGATGTTATTAAAAGCTTGAAGTTTACTGGATGGAATTCTGCCATGCTGGTCATGTCTTTTCTCCTGAAAACTATGATATTTACTGTTTCTCTTGGTATCAAACTAAGAAAAATATAAGATTGATCCTGTTTATTTCTAGTATACACACTTGGCAAGGATTTTGCATGGAGAGCTTCATGATTTTTTTGGGGGGTGTGACAAACCAGCATACACTTAAACTTCAAGATGTGACTTACCACTGTGCATTCACACTTAAAAAAAAAAACAAAAAACCTATTAGCTCACTTAATTTTGAGGTCAACATTGAATTCTGTCCCTTTGGGAATATCGTGCATGTCCTTAAGGTTGGACTTCTGGAACTCCTAGCCACATAAAGGTGAAAATTAGCCTATTCTGAGCAAGGAAGAGATTCTTATTGTGTCTTTTACTGTGAAAATACATACTGGATTTCCATATGGAAACCAAACATTTAGAAAAAAACTATTCCACCAATTCTTCCTCATTTATTTTATTCAACTTTCACTACAACTCACAACTGGCTTTCAGCTTCTCTCCAGAGTTTTGACAATTTGTCTAAAACTGTTTTTTGCTCAATATTTATTGACATTGATTTTTTTCCTTATGACCCGTCCAAACTGAATGTTATTAACTTCTGCAGATATAAATTTAAGTCTGGGTGGAAAAATCACACATTATCATTAATTGTCATTGCACTAAAACATAGAGCAAATGAAGATGAAGTGGGAGACTGAGGCATTTCAGTCCTAAACTCTGTGTGCTTATTAGACTAGATCATACTCTCTGAAATTTGTGCCTTATTAGTGGTCAAATATGCAGTATGAAAATAATCTAATGTGTGAGGCAAGAAATAGAAGGAAAGGGGTGCGTTTTATGCAAATAAACCCAGAATGTGTTCAGGACTAGTGAGTTTTAAGTACTTTGGAAACTGTCAGATTCCTGTTGTCAGACTTTTTCCATGTCTCTCATTGGAGAAAGCGTTGATTTGATAGGATTTGACATTGCCCTTTGCAAGTCAAAATTGCCCTTAGAGCTAGAAAAAACACCCTCTGTGAACAAAGATATGTGTTACAGATATTGTATTAAACTGCATTATGTGGGTGCAGATTGGAAAATGGAAAACAGTCTTTAAAACATGGACTTGATAAGTAATTTAGAGAACAAAATCTGTCTTATAGGAGGCTACATTAGTTACATTTGATTGGATTTCAAGCAATTATTTCTTACTGTTTTTTCAGAGAGAACTTCTTCAAAGTTGCAAGCTGCTGCTATCCCTCCTGCCTATGGCTCTGCTTGGGCAGTTTCCAAGCTGGCTCCTCTGGTTTTCCTTTCAGCTGTTGTTACCAAAAGTATAGGAGGTCTCAAGTAAAGCCCATAAATGCTTTGATTTATGGACCTTCACTGAGAGGAAGAGGAAGCACTGTTTCTCCAGTAGCTGTTCTATAACAAGCATTTCTTACTTCAAACCCATCTGGGTTTTTATTTAAAAATTACCCTGCACACTTCATCCCGTCCCTTTATTTGTTCTCTTAAATTCACTGGCAAGGTTTCCACTCTGCTTATTTGATATTTTTATTGTATTTTCACCAGTCAGCACCTTCTTTTAACCCCTCATAATCAAATTTTGCTAAGCTAGAACTCTTTAGATCTCCTTTTGTGAAATAAGTTTCAGATTTATTTGGTCATTCTGTTGTTTGTATTCACTGACAAAACTGAAAGACCAAAAAATAATTGGAACAATGGAGAAAGAGAAAAACAAAAGGAAAGCTGAAAACTCAAAACACAGATTCATCACTTTCAGCATAACATGTATCTTAGTCCATCAATTTATCAATTCAACCTTAGATCAAAGCATATTTTTATTACATCCATTGAAGGATAATTTTGTTTAATTTCACTGCTTTCAGTTTCTACAGTGTGAAAGGCAGACTGTTTGGTCTCCTCTTCCACACTTCAGACTTGATTTTCATAGGTCTTGAGCTCTCTTGATTTCACCTGTGCTTGTTGGAACATTTAGACTACTAGATATTTTACCAATAAATAATGTAATCTTCAGAGCTGAATATGGTCTACAGGTATTTTATAGGATCAGTAGTACCTTATTAGCTTTAACAAAATCAGTATCTAAAATATGCAAACTGTATGTTTTGAATTATAGGGTTTCTACATGCCAGTTCCATTCTGGTTCCACCAAATTTTCTTAGATGAAGTAACTCCCTTATGTCAGGACTATGTGACAGAGCTAGAGCGATGTTCAGGACCGAGCTGACCTCACAGCAAAAGCAGATTTTTGTTTCCCTTCTTTGTGAAATTTTTTAGCAGTTCTAGACTTACTTAACGTTCTGCTTGCCTCAGGTTTCAGTTATGCAGATGCCCACAGTACTTTTTCCCTTAGAGCAGTCAGCTTGAGTCTGAATCAGATGACAGAATGGTTGGACAAGGTTGTCTAAGGACAATGTCTGTTCTGCTCTGGACATTGCAAAAGACTGCGGCTGCCATAGACCTGCCTGGTAAACCCACGCTTGCTTATTCTGTAGCCCTCAGGAATGTAAGAACTTTCTTTTTTGCCTAGTACTTCAGAAAATCAGGTGGAAGATTTTTTTTAAGATAGGCTAAGATACATTTTGAGGAGATCAGCTCAGATATTCTGGTTTTTTCCCCATGCTTCCTGACTTAATTTTAATTATTGTTTTCCCTTGAAGAGTTAAAGATTGATTCTGGTGCAGCACCTTCCAGAACCATGGCTTTCATTCTCTAGTCTTCAAAACCATGGCTCAATCTTTATTGTTACATGCAATGAAGCTTCATTTAGAATTTCTATTTCCTGTGAAGAAAGATAATGAAGGCTTGCACAAAGAGAAAAAATAATTAAAATGAAAAAAATTAAAGCAACCAGAGCATTTCTATTCTGCATTTTTTCCAGCTGGTGATAAGCTTGACTGTCTCTCTCCCCCACCCATGCAAACACTGAGCTTTGTTTCTGTAGATCACAAATGGCATGATTTTGCATTTCTGCCTGCTGCTTTGGGTGAAGTAGAGCAGTGGGGCTTTGCAGGGTGGGACAGCTGGGTGAAATGTTTCTTGCTCTCTTGATTCTTTCTTTCTGTTTCAAAGTGAGTTGTACTAATCCTTGTGGGAAGGAAGATGGTGGTTTTGCACAAACATTCTCAGCAACTATTCTTTTCTTTGGCAATCTTGGAATTTCCCTGAAGGCTTTTGTTTCTTGCAAGTTCTCTGATACATTTTTTTTCCTTCAGTTTATTTCCTAAGTCTCTGAGCCCCAACCAAACTTGGTTGCCGTCTTCCAGTAATATAGTGAAAAACTAACCTTTGACCCATCCAGACCCTTTGGAACACCAGGACTGTAATGAACTACAGAAGGATGTGGAGGTATGGCTGCTGCTTGCCTCTGGTAGATGGATTTTATCAGAAAAGGTAGTGCTGATTTGTATCACGCAGCCACACCAAGGTTATACAAAGAGCAGCAAAGCCCCAGCAGCGTAACTGTTGGTCTGCTCTTAACCTCAGACCTTTATCTCTCACAGCCAGCTTCCTTCCCACACCACAAGCACCACGTGTTATTTTATACTGAGGCAACACTCAGCGACTGGGGTCTATCTGCCCAAAGAATGGAACAGGAAAAGGAGGATGACATGAACAAAAGATGGGTGGGCAGCACAAGGACTAACAATTATGGAGCAATACTCTCACAAACCAGTGCCAAGCTACTCCCTGCCACAGTGTTTGGAGTGCTCAGAAGGGGCTTTTCATCAGTCGTTTCCTCTTTATCCCAAGCTGTTGTCTTTACCTCCGGGTGATAAGAAGTGAATTTGACTAACAACTGCTGAATGAGATGAGAGAATCATCTGAAGGAATCAGAGAGTGATAGCACCTGCTCCAGCCTGCCGGAAGGCACCCATGAGTAAAACCAGTGTCCCCCCCGTCCCAGGGGACAATATGTATTGCACCCGGATACAAATGTGTTCCTGGCAGCAGCCCCCCACTAAAGTTCCATTACTGCACAGTCACATCACCCCACATATGAACTGAAATTTGTTGAACCCCACAAATAAGTAGGTAAACTGATTTTACTCTTTCATGCATTCTCTGTAATTCATAGGGAGAAGAAACGTGCTTACTGGAGCTCACTGGAGTGGGACCTTCTAAAGCCTTTGGCAGGGGATAAATCCTTGACTGTACAAGCCTGGAGCACAAAGAGAAAACAAGGGAAAATCTAAAGCCCGTGGGTAAAGTTTTATTTGAGTAAGAATGGGTTGGTATTTACCATTTAATTGCTAACAAACAAGACAGATATGTGGCTGTTGAGGGTTTCATGATCAATATGTTGCAGAAATCAGAAAAGTATTTCTTACTCTTCATTTCCCTGATACACAGCATAAAATGCTAAACTGTCTATAAACATGAGATTGGGTAGGCAAGAAAAAAAACCAAACCACCAGAGACAGCTGCACAGATCAGCAGCTGTGACACACACAGGAAATTTGGATGGAAAGAACCATTAGTGCATTGAGACCATCTCCTTGTCTGTTAGCAGGGCCAGCCCCCTTTCATAAGACTTTGAAAAAGCAGCTCCTTCATGACAGATGTGGGTGGCTTTAAGATTTTGTGCGTCTTAAATAGTCTCTCAGGCAAAAGGCCTTTTCAGATATCAGTCTCTGCCTCACCTTTTCTAATCTGAACTTGCATCCATCCTGCAACAGAAACAGGCCTATCCTTTGTTTGAATGACCTGTCAAGAGTGTTCCTGTTCCTAATGTCTGTTCCTGTGCTGTTCTACAGCAGCTCCAATTGCATGACAAAACCCATTCCAGGATAGGCATACGATGCCTAGGAACAGCTGTTTTGGAGACAATTTATTGAGTGATGGGGGCATGTCTTAATTGTTAGAGGAAATAAATAGCAGGCAAGACTGTACATGTCTCCTGACCAAAAATGCACATCTCCCATCCAGCCTCAAATACTACTACATTGCTTCGAAGACCATCTGCTTATCCTCTCAGTCTCTTAGGAGTGGAGAGTATTAAACAGTTGATAAACACAAGCTCAAATTTTAGAGACTTTGTGACAAGTCTGTACTTGGGCCATCCTGATTTCCAGCTCATAAAAGGACCGATTTCTAATTAATTCTGAGGAAAAACTCCAAAGTAAATGTTGCATGCATAACTGGATAAATTCTTTGGCAACTCAGAGGGGAAGCATATTCAACCCAAATTTAAATTTAATTTTTATTCTCCAAATTAAAAACCTTTTATTTTACCCTATTATAAGCTACCAAAGATACAAAGTGGAAGTTTTTTGAAGAGCTGCAGCTGGAAAACAACTAATTGCACTGGCAAAATCAGAGGTCTGAAGACTCGTGTGGCTCTTAAGCCCAGTCTGTCATATTCTCTGTATTGCCAGACACAGAAACCATGTGTTTTCTGTCAAAGTTCCACAGCAAACCATGTGGAAAATGAAGAGCTATAAATAACTCCTCCCCAACATGAAAGGTGACTAATCTGCTGCTTCCAATAATATCACTCTTCAAACTCCTAAGATTTTCCTTTGTCTTTACCTGTCTTTGTATTAAAACCAGGTGATGTGGCCATCACTGTGCTCTTTCCTTGACCACCTCTCCTCCTATCTTTGGTGTTCTCTTCCAGTCTTTAAATACTTGCAGAAATGTCACTTAAGCTAACTGTAAAATCTGAATTACATTTGTGGAAAGGCACATTTCATGAAACAAAATGGAATAGCAAATGCTGACACAGGAGAGCATTCTCCGCTGTTTAGGGTCTGACTTGTAATCTAGGATATTGAGTTAATTTTCTGACTCCTTGCCTGATTAGCTGGCCACTTGCACCCTCTACGGCTTTATTTTCCCTCTTGGTCATGGCAGGCACACGTTTAGTGCCTTGTTTGAAGTAAAACACTGTGTTTAAAGAAGGATAAAGTTTTTTTTGTTAATTAAAAACTTAAAGCAGCAATACCAGTACTAAATGATATTACCACAATGAAAAGTCAGCTCAAATTGTGCTACAGACCTTAAAAACCATGCAAGTCCAGGAAAAAAAAAGTTCAATGAATGACTTCCTCCATCTGTCCTTGTTGTCCCTCACCCTTTACCAGTTATGGAGCATAACTCACTCACTTGGTCTTAAATCTGCCCTACATTTGATGGAAATGCAGTAGCAAAAGTGGTGTCCACTTCACTTAGCATAGGCTAACAATTTCAAAGGGATTGTAGTTCAGCAGCCAGTGACATTTGAGCACAGTTCTATAAATATTTGTATAACAGTGGTACAACAGGATGTTTTCTCAATAGAATTGGGATGGATATGTTTGAAACTATGAAATACATAAAGCACATGATAGGGAAGTTTATGCAGAGTTTTATGGTCTGTTTTTAACTAGACACTTAGTAATGACTATGCAAGTATTTTTAATTTTGTCCTGTTTTAGTGTGTTATGAGCCAAACAATGGCAGCTGAATTGAGCAAGAAAGATGATTTCATTTGTTGTTAAAAAAGAAATTTTTCACATGACCTAAGTCACACAGTTAATATAAGTCACTAGCATATTTTTTAAATTTATCTTCTTTTCTCTCCAGTAATCTATTCTACAGGTTCTGTCATTCACTTTTTGCATTTGATTTCCAACTGGGTCAGAAGATTTTTTCTTAAACAGGTATAATTTCAGCCAAATGTTTTTCTCACCTACTGCTACAATAATAATAGCAAAAATAACAATTTTGTAATGCCTTAAAATTCAATGATTTGTGTTGGCTACATTAGGTCATAATTCCAGAGTAGTTTGTTATTTTGAATTTATTATGCATTTTGATAATCTTAGGGTGAGTCATAGTGGGGAAGACTCAGTAAATGAAGAACTGAAATTTTTATTGTTTTCCCATATTTTCTTTTGGAGTACAACTTTGTTAGTTGATTGGAAAACAAGAATTTGGAAGAGAACAGCAGAGGAACAGGATTCTGGTGAAAGAAATGACAACTTTATTTTCATTTGTGGATTAAATTAGTTATTGTGAATTTTCGTAGATTTTTCTAACTAATGTCATAGTTTTAAATTTAATTTCTGTGGGAGAACAATAGGTATTTTATCTTGGTAAATTTTATATACAGTAAAAGTCTGGAAGTTTCTCCTGAATACTATGGCAAATCTATGTGGAGCCTATGTATTAGTTTAAATTATGTTATTATTTATTATGTTATTAGGGCTATGAAAATAGGGCTTTGAAAAGTATTTATCTGCACATAAATCTTTTAAATGCTTATGACTTTATATGCAGGAAATTTTGATAATCGTGAAGTTTTTGGATGGCTTGCTAATGATCTCCTCCTTTCCTTGTGTTTTGCCAGGTCTCTCAGACTTTCCCTTTGACATAACTTACTCTGGTTCCCTGTGCATTTTTAATGTTTTTGTAACTTCTTGTACTCTTCATCAGTGTCTTCTCCTGCCTCTTTCTTGTCTTTCTGTTATGTTCTTCTTGTGCCTTTTTGTGTTGTCTAAAGCTACCAAGTCATCCTGTTCCATGCACCACTTCCCAGACACAGCGCCCTTTTCTCTCCTCAACACCGTGGTTTGTTGGGAACTCCAATACAGTGCTCAAAAGGCAAAGCACAGCTCAGCTCCATCTACAGGCTTGTGGATAAAGCCTGTTGCAGCTAAGCACCCTAACAAAATATTTTTGTAGTGCTAAGAAGTCCTCTGTGTGGGAGGTCAGCTTTTAAAACATGCAGTGGTTCATCTGAAAAACTCCCTTGGGGCTCTGACCTTATAGGCAAATGTCTTAGAAGCAGGTTCCAAATGGCTTTTCATGGTGAGCTGTCCAGACAGTGTCTGCTCAGCAGGGCTGTCTTTTCACAGGCCAGAATCAAGTCTTGGTTGGGTCTGTACATGGAGTTTATCCCAGCCCAAAGGAGAACTCAGAGTGCTTCACCTCAAGTGCCAGTGCAGGAGGAGCCAGCACTCCATTTTGACACAGGCAGGAAACAATGCGAGGGAGGGGGCCTTGTTTCTACAACATAAATAACATTTTTGTGACTCCCCTATCATGATTCAGCAGCTCTGATGTCAATTTACAGTAACAAAGGAGATGGGAGATGGTCTATGAGGGAAGGAGTGTTGACAAAAGCATCTTGTACAACTTCCTCTGGGCTCCTCAGTTGTGTTATCAGGGGTGGGCAGCTGTGTAGGACAAGCACAGCATTAGGGGAGCAAAGCCCCAGGCTGCTGAGAAGAGGCCTGTGGCAATAGCAAGAAATGAGGGTGGTAGATAAGCTTTCAAACTCAGGATCTGTGATCTTTGTGGAGCCACAGGCTCTGCCAACCAGCAGATGCATTTCCATGGTGAAAGTAAATGCCTGAGCTGGGAAAAAACTACCGTGTTCAGAGCATAGCCCATTTCTGATAGTGCAAAATCTGTGACACTCAGAAACATGGGATGAACCTAAACATGTCATGACTGGTTAAAACATTTTAAAATCATTGCAATATTAATTTGGGGTTCTTATTTTTGCAGTTTTTTCAATTTTGCCAGTTTCATGTTTCAAAAATTTTCAAGCTGCCTAATTAAAACTTCTGAAACAAAGAGAGACTGAGATTCCACGGGACCTCTCAGTATGCCAAGGGGTTTGGCTTCTGAGAACACAAAACAAAAGATAAAATACAAAACATCTAGTGTGAAGCCGTGGGTTGCAAAGGGATTTGGCAGTACTGTGTCTCACAACTTTTCTCAGCTATCTTTATCACTATTTTATCTGATACCACCTCTATCCAACTAAGGTCAGTTTTACAGACCTCATCTTTGAGATGCTATGCCTGCATCCCAATTTTCTCCTCCTAAGGCTACTTTGAGTTAGATTCTACACAATCTTTCTTGCCCCAAGCTGCTTGTTTCCTTCTACTAAAGCTGTTGATTCTCTGCTGGATTTACTCATGCTTGCACATTTCTCTCCTTGATCATAGCACCAGGAAACCATTGCTGTGCACCGGATTGCTCATCTTGATGTTGCATGTGAATTGTTCTGTTTAACTAAAACATCAAGTTTCCTCAGATTACTGGAAATATGTTCTTTCAAATGTTAGCTGTGATTCAGTGACAATTCCCTTTGCTGTTCTTCTGAATCCTCCTCCATAATGTCTGCCACTAAGTTTCAATCTTGCCTCTGACACTCCCACTATTACTCTAGTCCTAGGCTTCTTTGTCAACTAGAAAAGAAAAAAAAGGGCTTCCCCCACCTACTTTGAGTACCTCAGATGAACTTAGCTATCAATTGCACTTTTTTTTAGTGCCAGCTTTATACCACTTCTGTCACCTTAGACAAACAGAGATGGAAAAACCCTGATCTCATCATTTTCTTCCGTCTTTGAGAACTTATTTCATAATGCAGAATGTCAGACTGAAACACAGCAGGAGATGTCCTTCTTGGTCTTTTTACAGAGCTATTTGTACTAACCCACTGAGTAGTTCTGTGTTTTACCCAAATGGAGACTGAATAGATTCATCAAGAGTCTGGAAGGAGACTGTAAACCACTGACATCTACACTGTTGTGACTTCCTCATTAGAAGAAAACTGGACTAGGCTGCAACAACTGCACTTAAAATTTGAGTGGTCAATGCTAGTAATGAATCTTCCTGAATTTAGGAAGCTGGAAAATTAAATTTTGTCTCTGTTGGCTAGAGGTAGGCACTGTTCTGAACCACAGTAGTAGCTTCAGAGATCCTTTTGCACTCCATCAACCCTTTCATTATGGAGGCCTGGTATTTAAACCTTCTCTTCACACCATGCCTTACAACTACTACTCTTACAGCTCTGCCAAGTGATGGTTCCTCCACTTACAGGGTCGGTAGCTCTGTGCAGTGTGAAGCCTACAGTTATCAAGGTGAGTGACAGCACAGGTCTCATTACTCACAGCAGTTGAGAGTGTGAATCTTGGCACCAGCACGAAGAATATGGCCCTGACTAGGGAGGGATGTAGATCTCACTCCATGCAGAGAATGGAAGTGTGAATGTTGGTTATGAACTTTGTATATGCCTGCAGCACTGATATTGAAACATGAATACAGAACTGCAGCCTGTCCTCTGCCAGCTGAGGGGCAGGAACCAGAGCTGGCCCCTGGAGACATGAATCTGTGCTAGGTTATAGAAATCAGGTTTTTTATTACTGAGCACTGAAAAACATAAGGAAATCTTCTTTCATGGTCAGATCCTAGCATTAACTACATTTACATCTAAGACAAAGACAATTGTGTATCAAACACAAAACACATACCCAGCTTGGTAGGGTAGTATTGTGACCTCACTATTTAAGAGTTTCAGACTTCTTCAGCAAAGAACAAATACATGCTGGTCTTCTGGTAGAGGTTTAGAGTCTGCTAGACCTTCCAGCACCATTTGTTTTTCCTGATTGCACAGATGTCCCTTCCATTTCTTGCTTATACTTGTTAAGATGAGGTAAATCACCATGAATCTCCATTCTAACTTCTGTAAATCCTGTTGTTCATCTGCCACATTTCACTCCTCTGCCCTAACCTGCTCTGTGGATTTATCTTTCCCAGACCAGGCCTGTCTTTTTTCTTCTTCCTTCAGAATGACACTGAATTCTGCCCAGATTAAACAGCACTGACCAGGCAGTTCAGTTACTCCTTAGAAACACTAGCAAAGTGCTAGTCAGGCTGAGCTCCCAGCGGGAAGTTGTGTGTCTGTGCATGAAGTCAGACATAAAAGGAGTCACTGGAACTAGTGGACAAACTTAAGGTGCACACAGAGTTAATATGCTGACAGAAATACTGAGCTTTACATCTGAAAACCCAAATACAAAAATAATATGATGAGTAAGACTAAAATTCCCTGTTCTGAGCTTCCATGGGGCCAGCTCCCCTCCCCACCCCCCTTCAGGGCTCAGCAGTCACTTCTCCTTTTCTGCTGTGCCTTGCAGAAATGTCTCCTGGGATGAGTCAGAGCAGGACTTCCAGGCAACAGTGTTACTGCATTTGTCCCCCGCCAAACAGTGGGCAAAAATGCCTCTGCTGCGGCCTCACACACTTTGAGGGCTCCCTCTGATCGACTTACCCCTTGATGCTGTTTTTTTCTGAATCAGAGGGTCACAGAAAACATTAGGTTGACAAGGACCTCTGGGAGGTCTTTTTGTCCCGTCGCCTGCTCAGAGCCTCACAAATAGATCAAGTTGCTCAAGGTCGTGGCCAGCTGAACTGCTGAAAATCTCCAAGAGATACCACAGAAAGCTTGGACATCTCTTCCAGTGCCTGACCACCTTTGCTGGAAAATTTAAAAACCTTTCTGCCCTGTCCACATTCATGGTCTGCCCGTTTCTCAGCTTGCCCGTGCCCTGTGTCAGTGCTTCACACCGAGTCTTACACATGCGGACCCCCCAGAGATGTTTTGCTGTGACCTCTCCAGAGATTTTGCTGGGGCTCTGATACCTTCTCTCTGCAGTTTCAGGGCACCAGTCATGCCCCACCCTTTTACAAAACTGAGCTTCTTACTGTACCACAAGAAAAAGTATGTTTTAGAAGGTCCTGGGGACAGAGTACAGAGAGCACTATTAGGTGCGAGGGAGCATGAATTTCCCAAGCCACCTTGGCCCCTTTATTAGCAAGGTTTGTAGTGGAAATTCAGCTGTCAAAACGTCTTTCTGGGGAAGGCCACCCCCCTGCGGTGGAAGGGGAGCCAGGCTTCCTCCTCAGAGCCCCCGTCCTTCAGCCAGAGCAGATGCTTGCCAGGCTTTCTGACACACTCGAGGCTGTGCCTGGCTAAAGGAAAGCCTCCTGTGGCGCCGGAGTGACCGGGGAAAGGTGTGGCACCATCCCTGGGCTGGGGCTGTTCGCGTCCTGCCAGCACAACACGGCACTTTGGTGGGGACAGGCCAGCAGCGGCACCGCCTCCTTCCCCACGCCCGGCTGGGCACTGCAGGGGCCGGTGCCGCGCCCAGCCGCCACCTGCGGCGCCAGTCAGGTGCCATGAGCTCCCCGCGGCGTTCCGGTGCCTCGCACGGCTGTAGCTGCTCGTGTCCGAAGGACGGGCTCTCACCCAGCAGGCCACAGCGCGTCCCTGCGGGCGGGATTCCCCGTTCCCCCCGAGGACGCTCCGGGCCCGGCCCGCGGCTCCGGGCGGCGCCGTTCGGCGGGCGGGCAGCGCCCCCGCGCGGGGCCCCC
>VZTR01021642.1:249935-272279 GCA_013400775.1 Chaetops frenatus | reverse complement strand
GCGGGCGTGCCCGGGGCTGCGAGCGCAGTCCCCGCGGGACGCAGCCGAGAAAGTTTTGGAAGTCCCTCCTCCGGCAGACGATGCCGCGAGAAGGTCTCGGCGCGGGGGCTGCCCCCCGGGACGCGCCGAGCGGAGGGGCCGGGTCTGCGCGGCCACAGCGGCACAGGGGCCGCAGGCGGCAGATAATGTGCTGCTCCAGTGAGGTGCGTGAGCGGCGCGCATCACTAATTCGCCCCGCAGCAAGTATTTCTCGCTTTGCATCGCTCAGCGTTCCTCTAATGGAAAACCCGCCCTGTCTGTCCCATCCGCTGCGATGTGAGAGACAATGACAGGAGCGGGCCCGCCGCGTTAATCGCCTGCGGTGAGAGCGGGGCCGGAGCCAGCCCCGGGCAGGGCGAGGGCAGCGGGAGCAGAGTGGTCAGCCCGGGCTGTGCTGTGGGCTCCCAGGAGAGAAATCCCACCTAGCCCAGAGCGAGTGAACGCCATTGTCTGATCCTCAGACTTCCCTCTTTCATCCTGGGGATGAAGGGATGCAGGATGGGGAAGGACTCGCAGTCTCCCAAACTCCGCTAGTGTTCAGTCGCTTTCTAATGCCTTCCTTGCCAGCTTGTAGGTTTGCCCAGGGTCTGTATTCTGTTCTGATCTGCGATACCCCAGTGTTTGTAACCCTGTGCATCTCCAGCTTTTAGCTGCGCACGCTGTCATTTGCAGAAATGTGAGTTTGTGCAGAGTGGTTTTTTTATGAGGAGGATGGAGCAAAAGTGAGGGGTCCCACCAGAGCAGTGCATTCCTTAGAGATAGGCAGTGATTCAGAGAGAAGGGAGTGCTCAGGGAGTACTGGAGACCTTTTGTGCTTCTGCCAAGGTCAGGGTTTCCAGGAGGAATTCAAAACTCTCCAGAGGGCTAATGGAGGGAGGTGGCTCATATAGAGATTTTTGGCTGAAAATTATGCTTCCTCCCTGGAAAATAACTTTTTTCCGCTCCATGCAGTACTCTTTTGCAACTGTAAGACCAGGCAACTGGCTTCCAGGGAAAACACTTGTAAAGAAAACCTTTTATTTTAATTTTTTTTCCTTTCAACAACATCTAAAATATTATTATGTGGCAATGAGCAATCGCACCGAGAGAAGAATTGTATGGTCTGAGAAGGCAGAGTGTCTATGAAAGAGTAATAACAGACAGAAGCATAGTCGTCATTTCATTATTTCATTTTCTTTTTTCCAGTAGGTTTTTGCCTTGGTATTTTAATTTTGTCCATGTTTTCTCAGTCACTGCCTGCTATAGAGGTGTTCAGTGAGCAGTGTGAGGTAGGGGAGGGCCTAGGAGCCCCATGGGTCTCCTGGCTCGGTGTGCAGCTTCCTCTGCCCCTGCTCAGGACTGCAAATGGTTAATGATCACTTATTTATTCTTTCGGGGCTGGGAAAACCGAATGGTTATTCCAGTCCTGAGGCTGTTGCAGGAGGAGCTGAGCAGACCTGCGCCCTAAATGCTCAGACACGTGGTGCTCTGGAGAGTGCTGCCAGTGGTCATGGTCACCAGGCTGTGAATCAAGCACAGCTGGGAGCTGTGATCTCAGACCGAGAATTGTCAAAACTGATAAGTAAACGACCCACTGGATATTTTTTTCCCAAAGAGTTGCACACTCTTAAATATGTGCTAAACCCTTCTTAGGAAAACACGTCTCTAAACCTGGTTATGCCTCTGCCTTGTGATCACAGTTGTCTCTGAGAGCCTGCAGTGCTTTCTCCAGAAATTTCTCAAGACATTCTCTGGGTTCCTAAAACAGATGCTGTTGTCTAAAATTAAGGGTAGGTAAAGACTTCCTCCACCCTTTGCGACTGTTTTCACAGGGTATTATTTTCCTCTTGAGCAGTTTTTTCCAGTGACTATGTTGTCACTGCTTATTTTCTTCCTCTTAAATATTTGTCATAGGAGCATCCAGTTTAAATATTTGAATTTAGAGACTTGGCTAATGTACTAATGAGATGAAGAAGCAAAGGGGCTGTAGAGATAAAAAGTGCTGCTTTTTTTTTTTTTTTTTTTAAGCTAGTGATTATAATGTGTTAGGAATAAGGAAGTGCTGGGAATATGCTTTAAACAATTAGCTGGACAGAAAAGAGCAGTTCAGGTGTGTGCTGGACAATACAACAAGTTTCTCATAGATGTTTTATAAACACGAGGAATTTATTGCATGAGATATGGGGTTGTTTCTGAGGCATGATGTAATGGTGGTCAGGCTGCACAGGAGTAAAGAAATGTGCTGCTTTTCCCTCATGTGAGTAACAGCAGAACAAAGACTGTGGGCCACAGAAAGCTGACCAACACTAATGTGAGTTAGGGGAAGCAGTTTTATACACCTTTATACCTGTTTATTTTCTACTACCGTCCCCTTTTGGAGGAACCTGATCCCTTTTGTGGCTGGAAGAGCAACATGAAGCCAAGTATGCAGACCTTTTTCAGAGTCCTTGGACATGCCCTTTGTCCTGTGTGCTACTGCCTCTCAAAGACCCTTTCAGGTGTCCCTTGGGGCTTATGTGGCTTGTGAGTGTGGAGAATGAAATGGAAGAAATCGACCTGTTGAATCGATTGCAGTGTTTATTTTTTCAGATTGATTCTCAAAAGTTGTTACAATGTTACAGAAGGGATTTCTGCTGCTTCCCATTATTGCTGAACTGTGTGTGTTTGTTGCTTTTTCATAGGCATGTGTAGTTGCATAAATTGTGATCTGTTTTTGGTATGTTCCTCACAAAGTTCTCAGTCATTTTATAGGTCTAATCTTATCACAGAGGATGAGGACATTGATCAGGCCCACTGCAGGGTTGGAAGGGGTATAGGGCTGAAGGACTGCAAAGGAAGGGATCTGATCTTTGCAATGAAATGGTATCTGCCATCAGCTGTTTCTTTTTCTCAAAATTAAAGAAAAAACTCCACCAAAACAAAACAAACAAAAACAACCCAACAAAAAACAGTGCTGGAGATTCTGCCTCCTAGTTTCAGTATATCACTACCTTATATAACCTGTTTCAGTATGTCACCACTTTGGCACTATGTATATTTGTTTCTTCATGTTCTTGTTTACTATTTGAACTGATGTGGAAGAAGAGTTGAGCACTTTCCCCCTTTCTTGTGACTTCTAATGTATGCAGGCTGTTCTGTTCCTTTGGTGTTATCGTTTTAAGACTAAACACACCCAGGTCCTTTGGTCATTTTTCCAGGTCATGCCCTCTACAGTCTAATTTTTGTTTCTTTCCACTGCAGTGTCTCAGATTTTTGCATGTGTTCTATGAGGAAGAATATTTGGGGCTGGATGTGATCTGTTGGCTAAAGTCTCACTTGTGTGAGACCTACAATGGCACTACTACTGTATCCCAGGATGACATTTATCCTTTTGTAGCAACGTAAGCCTGCTGGCTTGGAATTAATTTCTCAGTCAGTGTGTGCTTTTTCTTTGTGGCCTGTTGGAACTACTGTTCTGTTGTTTCCATTTGATTCCACACCTGCATCCCCTGCCCTTAGTGTACTGTTTTGTACTGATCTTTACTTGGTTATGGGCAGGTGTGGGACTCCTGCAGACAGATCAAAACACTGCAATAAGATGCCCCAAAATCCTGAGCTGGTTTGAACTTGCTGTGTTGAGGGATTTTATTTTTTTGTTGTAAGAAAAAAGTGATAGCATTAGTGGTCCTTTCTCAGCTAGCCAAGCCAGTGTGTTCATTGATTCCTTCTTGCATCCCTGCTCCTGATGTCCATGGTGACTACAATTGCAGATTGGTGTTCTCCACAGGAGCCATGGGACCCTGTCCCTTTATTTCTTCTTGATTGCTTTTGGTTGCAGCTTGGCCTTCCCCCTGCAGTGTTTTTGTTCAGGTACTGAAATTGGCAAAGGGCCATGAGTTTAAAAAAGTAATTTTTCCTCATCCTTTGTTCTGATGCTGCTCACTGGTGGAGTCTGCTGTGAGCATGGGGAGGTGATGCTTCATGAATTGGGGGGGATGAAGGGCAAGACCGCCCTTTTTATCCACAGTGAGCCCTTAGACTGGCTCCAACACCCTGAATTGTGTCTTGAGAATTTCAGGTCCCTTTCTATCTGGCTGTTACTTAATGCTTTGATATCTTTATCAATTTCTTATTTTATAGGTAACTACAAACTGATCATTTAATTTGATTAAGAATCCTTCAGAGGATTGAAGTTACTGGTGTGTAACTTCTCCCACCTTTTTTTTTTTCCTTTTATAAAGGTAGGTGAGGCATGATGCTTCTCCAGCCTTCTTGTGGCCTTCCCATACTCCTGTAAATTTTCAAAGATGGTCACTAAGGCTTCAGAGATTAGACTGGTTTCTTCCTTGCTTTCAGGTGAATGCTGTTATCTCTCACTCAAGAGCTCTTTTGTGAACATTTGTTAGGTCTGTTTTCTTCTAACCCACCCTTGTCTCCCATTTGTAAATTAATTTTGCCTGTCACATTTCACTCTTTCTTCTGGTGGTTGAGGGAACACTTCTATTTCAGCCTTTACATCATTTGCTTTCCTTCCATGTTTTCAATGAGTGTAATTATCTTTATTTTTCTCTTCTAACATGCCCTCTTCTCCAATTTTCTTGTGACTGCAGAGCTCTTATTAACAGCTGTGCTGATTTTGGCTTAAGAGACCATCTAATCCAGTATCCTTCTACAAAAGGATAAAAATAGGACAAATAGATAAAGTATTTTTCAAGTACACTTCCAGTCTCCAGGTCCTCTCATATCAGGGAATTTCCTGAACCTCATGTGAGCTGTTTAACCATTAATAATCAATAGATTTGTCTTTGTAATACTTGTCCTATCTTTGGATGAGTGCCCATAAAAGTTTTAATTATTTTTGGAGAAATGCTACCACACAAGTTACCTGCTGATGATTGTTTTGAAGCTGACCCTCACTGGCTCCATGTGGATGGATGTCAGCACTTGTGTCTGATGACATGGTGAATAATCTACCCTGTTCCCCATCTTTTCACCACTCATGAGTTTACAGATCTCTGTTATGTTGTCTGTCTTGCATCCTGATTTGTTACAGGGGTGCTGTTCCACAGCAAAGAGAAGACTTATCTGATAGCACCTTTGGCCAATAGCTTTTGCTGAAGCCTTGAGACACTGAAGGGCAAGAACAAGGGTGCTTGGAGTCCTTGTCCAGCCCATCTGATGGGAAATAGTGAAAGCCTGATGCTTTCCCAAGATGTCTCATGTGCAGTTTCTTACACCCGTTGATAAACAGCCTCTCTATCCTTTAGTGCTGTGTTGAAATCAAGAAGAGTTTCAGGTGTTCCTAAAGGGTATTTATACCTGTGCTAAGATACTGAAGGGAGGGGTTGGTGTGGCCAAGGCTTTTCCTCTGGGATGGTGGAACAGAGGGTTGAACACGTTTTCAGGACTGCTTTCCCCTTCTCTTTTCAGAGATTGGCCAGCCCGGCTGAGACCACTTAGCAATGACAAAACAAAAACTTCTGCTTGATGGGACGCTCTCCTTCTTTCTGATCGTGGCCTGTGAAGCTCAGCAGCTCCCGAGGAGTCATGTTGCTGCTGGCTCTGGCTCTCTGTGTGACAAGGAGGCAGAGTCCTGGGGACACCTGTTCAGCAGCGAGCGGCTGGATGCTTGGATCTGTTCCCTCATCGGTTCCTTCATGGTGGGGCTGAGCGGGGTCTTCCCCTTGCTGGTGATCCCGCTCGAGACGGGAGCTGCGCTGCGGTCGGAAGGTAAACCTGCCAGCTGCACTGCCCTTTCTGAAGCCAGATGTCCCAGGATGTGACAGCAGCACAGTGGTGAACAGGACCTTGTCACAGAAATGTTGGTCTCTAAAATAGGAAGTCTGTTTTCGGTGCTTTAGTCCATACCTGTGAATTTGAAAGGGAGTCCTTTGACAAATGTAAGCCCTGGGTGAAGCTTGTACAAAGGGTACTGTTTTTCACCCTCCTTGGTTCAGGACCCTCCCACACACTGCTGTCCCAGCCAAGTGGTGCAAGGGCTTTTTCTTGCACTCCATTTGGTTTGGGCTCTCTACTTTGAAAGCTTGCGTTGCAGATGCTTCCAATTTGGGTTTCTTTGTGGAAAATCTCAGCTGAAGATGTTTTGGCCCCTGGCTGAGTAGTGATCAGTTTTTTGCTTCTTTTCTTTTTTTTTTTTTTTTAAGCTGGGTCACACCGTTTGAAACAGTTGTTGAGTTTTGCAATTGGTGGACTACTGGGAAATGTGTTTCTGCACCTGCTTCCTGAAGCCTGGGCCTACACATGCAGTGCAACAACAGGTATGAGAGCCTTATGTGCCTGGAAGCAGCTTGTGCTATGCCTACTGCTACATGTTTTGAGTCTTCCATCTCAAAAGCCCAAGACCAGCCAGTCTGGGTCAACCCAAAAACTGGTCTAGGCTGGTATCCTTTTTCAATTAATATATAAAAGCAAATGCTTAGGGAAGGATGTGAGGATAAAAGACTGCACACATAATACTTCATCTTTGTACTCAGCAGTCCTCCAAAGACTTCGAATTTAGAGGCTTCCTCAGCTGGCTGTGGTTTCTTTATGTTAAGTAATTTGTAATGGTTTTCTTGCCTGTCAAGTCTTCCTGTCATGCCTTGGACTCCTCTAAATCTCTGTTGATTTTCCTTTGTCATTTCTATCAGGAAAGGGAATGCTTCTTTAACCTGATGGGAAGTTATAAATGTGTATGTGATCTGGTACACGAACACATTCACCATCTTAGTTGGGGATCAGGTGCACCTTTTTTACAAACTTGTCCCTGTAACAGTGTTACTCCTAGAGCCTCTTTCTTGGCACTAACTGGGACCCCTCTGTTGGATGCTTTGATTTATGGGAGGTCAGTCTTTGCTCCATGAGAAATCATGGAGCATCATCTATAGAGCCATAATTAAGATTGGCAGGTGGAGCAGGGGAAGAAAAAGGAAATGCAGATGACAGAAACTTGTGTTTGCCAGCAGTTGATACAGACCTTGTGGTATCAGTGTAGCTCCTTCATCCCTCAAATAGCCAGGGTTGCTGAAACCTACAATGTTTGTATATCTGCTCCAGCAAACTGATATCATAGAAGGTAAGTGCTGCTGCATCCCTCCTGTTGAGAAACCAAGAAGTCATTTTCCTGCTGAAAATGTGAGAGAGGGAAGATGATGCCCTGGGTTTCCTATGTCCTGTGGTTTCAAATCTGCCAGGCTTTTAGTACTCTTCTTCCTCACATCTATAGCACTATCAGCAGAACCTGCTGTACTTTTTTTCACCCCTTTCTACAGTGGTTTTCAAATTACCCTGTCTTCCTGCTCAAGCTTGTTTGCTTCTGCCAGAGTGTCCTGAAGCATAAAGGTTTCTTTGACCCATGTAAGTCCTGTTACAGAGTCATTCTGTTCTTCCATTGCAATGCAATTTCCATTTCTGCAGTGAGGCTGAGTGGATTATCATCTCACAAGCTTGGCTGTAATTGAAAAGAAAGTTTATAGCTTTGGGCTTAATAACTTGCCGAGGTGTGGCAGAAGCAGGAAGGTGAGTTTGTAACTCCTCTAATGGCAGATTTCATGTCAGTGCTTGCTGCTCACTAGGTACAGCTGCTGAATTTTTGTTGATCTAATATTCACTTGCCTCTGGAGCTCAGGGAAGTTCCCAGTGTTGTCAGGAAATAATCTGGGTTGAGCTGGTCTGGAAAAAGGGCTCTCACTCTGAGTGTCTCGAGGTGATATCTGTTGTATCAAGAATGAGCAAGTTAAACTAACCTGTTTTGAGATATGTTTACTCTTCTAGCCTCGCAGGGAGTTTTTCCATTGTAATTTATTTTTTTGTCTTGGAACTTCCTGAAAAACTGTGTGCTTAGTAGAGACATGAAGATTTCTCCTTTGTCCTTCAGGAGAAGTGCAGAGCTTTCAGCAGCAGAAGCTTCTCGGTCTCTGGGTAATCATTGGTTTCCTGACCTTCCTGGTGCTAGAGAAGATCTTCCTAGAGAAAGAGGAGGAGTATCCTGGTGTGGTAAGTTAGCAGCCTGAGGGGAGGGAGTGCTCTTCTATTTGATGCTCTAAACACCTCATCTGCCCTATCTGACAGCATCAGGAAATTATCCTGTAGCTAAGAGTACCTTGTCATTGCCCTTTGGGAGTCTTTTTGCCACTGTAGGAGTAGGCTTCATCTTCAGGCTTTTGTCTTGTGGTTTTAACTGAGATTTCTCACTTCTGGTTTGGCTTTGTTCTTTATGTGGTAAGTGTAAAAGAGAGCTCCTGTTTTGTGGGGACTGGGAGCTGGAGCACTCACTGACCCATCATGACTCATTCTCTTTCTGACTCATTCTCTTTCGGGGTCCTGAGTCAGGATAAAAGCCAGCCTTCTTGAAGATACTTCTTGCTTGTGGCTGGACCAGATGTTTGGGTAACTTTGTGTGGTAGAAGAGGTTTTTGACTGGCCAGGTGATACTAAATTCAAAGGAGTCACCCAGCTGCGAAGGGGAGATGTAGATGGGGTAGCAGAAGGTAATTCCAAGACAGAGGAGAGCACCTAGTCTTCAGACATCTGCACAACTCCTAGTTGCAGCTCCTTTAGACTGTTCAGTCATTGCTGTGCCATGACTTTGAGAGGTGAAACCGCAGGTCAGGCACTACATAAGAGCAATTAGTTAATTAGCAATTAACTTTGACTCAATGTGAGACTTTAATGCCTGAAAGGAGCTTCATCTCCTATAGAGAGAGGCTAAAATCCTGGATAAATATCTTGTTTGGAAGATGATGATTCCAGCTATGGAGTAATTCTCTAGACTTAAATATTGTAATGCAGTGGAGAGAGCAAGACTCTTTTCCCCCATCTCCTGCCCAGATGGAGTTGTATTTCTGTGGGCAGCAGCTGCTAACAGGAGGGGCAGGCTCAGTCCCTTATCTTTCCAGTGGAACCTGACTCATACCAAGGGGCTGTGACTCCAATTACTACTCTTTCTATTTCTCTTGAGGATTGGGAGGTCTTAGCTCTTGTTGTCTTTCAGGGCAGATGTCACAATGCTCTCTGAATCTGTCTCATTTCTGGCAGTTGTTACTAAACTGGGATGTCAAAACCGCTGATTCACATTGCAAAGACAAAAGGATTAAAGGTGAAGGTTGGATTTCTGATCCTGACTCATGCTCATTCATCACTGAAAAAACATCAGTGACAAGTTCGTTTCCCTTAATTTAGGACTGTGATTCCAAAGCACCATCTGGAAAGATTCCCAATGGAAGTGGCTGCCCCCTGTCGAAGGTGGCAGGCCAGTCCCAAAGAGCACGAGCTCAGTGTAATGGCTCCTCTCTCCAGTCTGGTCCAAGGAACAACAGAATCAAGGTAAGAGACCCACAAACTCCCCTTCACTTTTTAGTCAGGAGTTGTCTGTGGAAGGAACTGTGCCTGAGTGGGAAACTCAGCACTTGAGTTGTTTGTAATTTTGCTCTGTCAAAGTGGCTGTCCTGCTCACAGCTGGGAGGAAGCAGCAGACTTGGAGAAAATCTACACTGCAGCTTATGCAGAAGAGGCAAAGCCAGTATTTTAAAGGCATAAGTCTAATGATGTGTGTTTTGGCTGAATTCTGATACCAAAATACAGAATTTCATGTTTTATTAGTCTATATTTTACAGTCAATATGTCTTCATTTGCTTAATTTTTTGCACCATGATTTCTCTGTTCTCTACTGCTTGCGTTATACTGATTCTGAGCTGTACTTTTCCTTTTAAGGCACCTTTTGGAAGTGTTTTGACACCTTTAGGAAGTGTGTTGAAGCTACCCAGTGTAGAACTTAAAAATTCAGTTTCTCAGATTATCAGTTTATCTGCTGCCAAAAAGGACTTCTTGTCCACTTCTGTCTCCAAACCTGTATTTCCCATTGCTTCCTTTGCACTGGATTTCATCTGACCTCACAGTGAGCCTATTCAGGGAGCTAAACAGGCAAAGAATTTGCTTGTCTACACCCACACACCCACCTCCCACCCCCTGGTCTATTTCTCTCCTAACTTAACTTCTTGAATCAGCTTGGCATGCAGACAGGCAGCCTGTAGTGCTGGGATAAGGGAGATCAGCAGGCTTATAGGACTGGAGGTGGAGGAGCAAAAGGAGTCCTGTACCATTGGGAGGTGGATAACCTTTACCCTGGCCTTGCTTTCTGTTCAATGTTACTATCTTCATACTGTGGAGAACCCTTTTCTGGGAGAACATTACAAGTGGGAGAAAAAACAACCACTTTGGTGAAGGAATTTGAAAGCCCATAAAAATGTGCAAGATTGTATGAGAGTAACTATGGACAGAAAGTGTGCTTGCATGGACTAGACCCAAGCTGGATATGTGGTCAGGCAGAGGCTCTCCAGTCCTTCTACTTTGAATCTGTTTTGCTGCAACTTTATAGCTCTTCCTACAGAAAATGAAAGTTACGCTGAGGTCGCTTGAGTATTTTTGACATCTGTCACATTCATGTAATTTGTACATAACACTGCACAAACTGCAAGGTGCTACATGGATGTTTCTAGGGGTGGTAGTAGTGAAGACACCAATATTACTGGGTTATGAAACATTGTGCCCTAATTTTGGAAGGGTTTATGTAAGGAACTATAGACTACTGATTTCAAGTGGAATGAAACACTGATAGAGGATACAATTGCTCAGGGCATGGTCCTAATATAAGAAATAATTATGTAATTAATACTAATAGGTATGATTTTATGTAAGATAAATTCTTTATTTTTCCTGCTTTTTATTCAGGTATAAAATTGGTTAATAAAGGTTATGACAAACTCATAAAATATAAATTTCTCCCCCATTCTAATCAACTTTGTTAATATTAGCTGTATTAAAGATCTGTTTTTCTGTGTTATCAAAAGGGACTGGTTTAATGCAGCCCCTCTCAAATCTGTTCACTGGTAGGTTATGATTTTTCTAAGTCATTATTTGTAAAAACAGTATATCTTCACATTTGCAGGTATTGCATTACATAAATGGCACATTGTGACTGAATGAAGTCAGTGATAGCAGCTAAACTGAGTAACTTCATCAAAAGTGCTGAATTTTTAACAGGTTTTGATACATGCTATTACAAGGAATAGATTAAGAAGGACCACAGATCATATTTACAAGATAGGGATGGTTTCTGGATAGTCAGTGCCTTGGAAAAATGTATGAAGATTACAGTAGGAAATTGTCTGAACACATTCTTCCCTTATGGTGCTACAGCTAGGAAGATGGGTGAGTAGGAAATAATATGTAAGAGGAGAGGTCAGAGTTCCTCTTTCTGTATAGCAGTATTGGAACAGCTGACTTCTTCCAGTAGTGCTATTCCACATATCCAAAATACCACTGATAATTTGTAAAGGAGTCAGGAAAGAGATGAAATCATATTTTAAGTTTGCAGTACATAATAAGTGGTTTTCTTTAGTTTAGCTCTGTAGTCATGAAAGATCAAGGGTGACTTAGAGTATACAAATACCCATGTAAGAGGAATGATTAAATTTGAATAGTTACAGCTATAGTGAACAGTAGCAGACTAGAACTGAGAGACAGCTCTCTAACTTGCCAATGGGCCAACTTGCCTTTCAGGTAGCAGATTTTTTGTCACTTGTGAGGTTTAAGCTGTGGTTTAAGCTGCTCTCTACAGAGTACATTATAGCTTAAGAAACTAATGAACTTTTTGCAGAAATTAAACTCTTTCAGTTGTGTTACGTAGAATGTTTAGACAACCATGGAGAGCCCTTCTAGCTTTGAAATCCTAACACATCTGTTCAATTTTACAGATGGTTGTTGATATGCATGAGTTAGAAACTGAAAACTTAATGGGTGTAGTTTTAACTTTCTACCTTCTCATCATATAATCTGAACATTTTAATAGTCCTCCTGGTAGGGTGGGAATTATCAAACCTATCAAGATACTCCTGCGTTGTTAGCCTGTTTCCTTAGGCAACAACATAAGCAGTCATTCCATCTGTCTGTCCATCTGTTCTGCCCTTCATTTTCAATAACTTTTGAACCCATAATTAATTTTCCTTGAGTTCAAAAGAGGATAGGAGTCTTGAGGGTGATCAGATTTCTGCAAGTTCTGTACGAATAAGCGTGACAGTAGAGGAGGAATGCAAAGTGATGCCCTGTTGAAAGCTGTGGTCCGAACTCTGGTGCCGTGTGCTGCCCGGCAGATGCTGGCAGCTGGGCAGGAGGGTCCCTTATTCTACTATTCACTCAGAAACCCCCATTTCTCCAGTAAACAAACAGGGAAAGATACTATTTAAACGAACAAAATCACCCTTCAGGACTTAATGATTACTAAATTGTAGTCAGTTGACTGTTGTCCACATGTGTATTGGAACTTCTGCTTTTTAGCTGCTGCTAGAATTTGGCTTAGCTTGAAAACTAGGTGGGAGGTTTCCTTTGCATGCAAACATGTATCAGTTCTGTCCCTCCACAAGTGAAAACATTGTGTACAGTACTTTTGCCTTGCTTATTCTTTCTTTGTCCCTGTGGCACATGGGGTCCTGGTTGATTTGTGGAAATATGTTTTATTACACAGTGACATTAATTCTGAAGCTTGAACATAAACACTTCATCTGGCTGTGCTCTTTATGAACAACGAGAACATCCTATTAGTAATTTGCAGAATGTAAATGTCAGAGGCTCATAACTGTCAAATCAACCCAATTTATTTCTGAGCACTCCAAAGCTTTGCTTCTTTCAGTGACAGCTTTTGCCCAAGCCACTGACAACAAAAAGTCATAATGTTTTAATCATGAAGTCTATTTTTTCCCTATACGGTGGTATGGGAAAGCATTTTTGTGTAAAACTTTTGTGAATAATTATTATTATTATCCTGTGGGGAAAATGCCGTCATATTAAAAAAAAAAAAAAAACAAAACATGAAAAGGAGAATTTTAGACAGTCATATCTGACTGTCTAGGACTGAGAGTATAAAGAATGAGAAGTCAAACTGCTGCATTCTTGGGTCTGCCTGCATGCATCTGTTTGTGCTTCCTTTCTTATAAAAACATGCAGGGATCTTCTTTTGCATTCATCGTGGAGATGTTACTTAGATTGTTACTTAGAAGTGGGCTAGGCTTTGCTTAATCCTTAATTTTCGTATTTAATCATGAATGCACTTTAAAAAATTTAGAGGCTACAAAGGTGCCCCAGGATAGTGCAGCAGAAGTGCCCCACAGAAAGGTGGTGCTTTGGAGAGAGAGATTTGACAGAAGGCTCCTCAGCTGTGGCATACAAATGACAGAAAGGAAAGATGCCCCAAGCAGAGTTGATAGAAACAGGGAAGAGCACAAGACCAAAAAGAGCTAATAAAGTCCATCAGCACTTGTGGTTGTCCAGCTGGACTTTGGCATCTGATGCTGTGGTGCTTAATCCTTCACAGTTTGTAGACAGTCTCTCCACTCACTGGATACTCCCCTTTATCTGGAGTTCTTGCAGTCCAGAAACAGCCTGATATATGGGCTAACACCTGGTTTGATAATAATTTAAACTGAAGTGCCATATAATTAACTGCAGTATGTCAGGACCCACATGCAATACTTTTTGTTAAATATGATGGAAAAATCCCCAAAAACGTGTGAGCTAAAGAGCTGGGGTGGTATCCTCATAAATCACATTCGGTCAAATACTTAGATTTTTGTTAGGAGATGACCCTAGTTCGAATCATAGGGAAGGCTAACATGGAGAGGGACTTGTGAGGAAGGCAGCTGCTTTATGCTTATAATTTTAAGAAATGTGTTCATATGCAAATGCTGATACATGCTATCCAGCCTTCTAGTAGGTGGCTTTTTGGTGACTGTCATCACTATCTTCTCTTTTGATTCTTTGTTAAGGGAAAGCAAGCCCACAAGCACGAACTTTTTTGGTACGATGTTTGAAGATTTATTTAGTTATAGAAAGCAATTCCAGCAGCATTTGTTCTGTTTCATTGTTCTTGCCAGCTTTTGAAGAGGAGATATTTAACAGTTGGATATTAAAGTGCATGACTTGAAAACAAGATCAAGTCATATTTGAAGCCTGTGTAAATTAGTCAGTGTTACCTAAAATTGGTTCAGCTTAGAATTAAATATATTACTGCATTTTGGCTTTCTTCTTTTTCCTTTCTCTTTTTCTGTTTCTAGAGCTCTTCATCATTTGCATATGGTAATTATTCTAATCTCAGACAATAGTTGACTACCCTAAAACTTAGTTTACCCTAAAACCAAAAAATACATTTAATTTGTATTCAAGCAATGAATTTCAAAGATTTTCAGCAGAAGCATTGTGCTCTGACCTTTCCCACCTGATTGTGACTGCACAACCCGTGTCTAAGCCGTGTGCTTTCTTTTATCTTTTTATGTCTCTTCCTTTATCAGGGGCTCTTCCTTCTTTTTGCAGATTAGTGGATACCTCAATCTGCTGGCCAACACCATTGATAACTTCACACATGGCCTGGCAGTAGCAGCCAGCTTCCTGGTTAGCAGAAAGGTAAGGTTTCTGTCCACAGCTGTGTACTGAAATGGAGAGGCCTTGTCTCAAGTGTGATATAACAAGCAAAACAGCCAAAAAACACGAGGAGTTCCTTCCTATTTTCCAGAATCTTCTGAGAAAGTGCAGGCTACAGTAAAACCCAACCCTATCCTGATCCTCTGATGCAGAGCTTCTTCAAATTTGGGAGATGTTAGTCATTTGTACTGGCATTAGGGAATGGATTAGCTCATCTACCCTCATCTACTCAAAAGGCAGTCAAGAAATAACATGATGAGGATGGTCACCTCAGAAACTGGGACATAGACAAGGCAGAGATGTTGAATGCATTTTTGCTTTGGTCTTCAACACTCATGATGAGCCATAGGGTTCCCATATTCCTGAGCTGGAGTACCATGGCTGTGAGAAAGCTAAACTCCCAATCAACCCTGCATTTGAATGGGATCTGCTGCTCCCACTGGATCCCTGTAAGTGTATGAGACCTGATGGGATTCATCCAAGAATACTGGGATTGTTTCCTAATTGCTTTCTCTCTGCTGCAGGTTGGGTTCCTAACCACAGTGGCCATTCTCCTGCATGAAATCCCACACGAGGTGAGAGGGCTTTCTATCCTGCTATCGTGAGGGGAATTACAACATGCTCATCTACTAAGAGGAGGTCTGGGACTGGTTAAAATTTTCTTGTCTTCTTGAAAGCTGCTCTTTCTGGGAGACTGACAACATTGAAAACCAGGAACAGTCTTGAAGCACTGGCCTTGTTGCAAATGGCCTTTGTGACTGAGAATTTAGTATTTGTGTTTATTAACTGCCAGCTCTGGGTTTTCTTAGGTTGGAGACTTTGCGATCCTACTTCGGGCTGGCTTTGACCGCTGGAGTGCAGCCAAGATGCAGCTTTCCACAGCTCTGGGGGGAATTCTAGGAGCCTGCTTTGCAATATGTGCTCAGTCACCAAAAGGAGCAGGTAAGGTTCCCTGGGACCTCTGTAGAAATGGAGGGGGAGGCAGTGCTTGTCATCCTTGTCTGTCTTCTTTCTCTTCTGTGTTGCCTCCCGTGGCTCTGTCTCAGTCATAACCAAAGCTTTCTGTATTTGTGCAGGAGAAACAGTAGCCTGGATCCTCCCTTTCACTTCTGGAGGATTTCTGTACATTGCCTTGGTAAATGTTGTGCCTGATCTCCTGGAGGAAAAGAATCCTTGGTAAGTGCTCCCTCCTGTTCCTCTGCAGCAATTCTTGCTGCCAGGGGGCAGGGATATAACCCTTCCCTGTGCCTGTTCTGGAAGTGCACAAATGGCAGCTTTCCAATTCCTATGGACAAGGCTCGAATCAAAATAGACTACTGTTCTATCTATTGCATTTGTGGGGCTACAAAGACCCTCTATAACATGAGAGCTTTCACCTGGATGAGTCCCAGAGATTGTGCTGGCACAGGATGTAGCAGGGCCAGCTAGAGCAAGTTCCTGGGAAACGTGTCCAATAAGGAAACCAGTGCCCAGTCTGTGTTTTCAGCTTCCAGTACATACTGGTGTAGGGACTGTCTGAACCAGGGCCCTACAGAGGTGTGTGTGTCTGGTAACCACATGTGAATCTATCCTTCCATGCTTCTCTTATCCCTTTCTGGCCCTATCCATTAGTTTGGGCTTCTGCAACATCCTTTTGGCAGCAGTTTGCAGTTTCACTGTACTGTGTTAAGTGATGCTTCTTACTATTTGGTTTTTACACTCTTGCTTATTGATTTTTTTATTAGATATCACTGTGTTGCTGTGTGAGTAGAAAAACAATAGTTTTCTTCTCTTGATCACCCAGCATTTCATAGTCTGTCATTGTATTCCACCTCAGACATCTCTCTTCTGCACTGGTATACATATTCCAGTATATTTGGGTTTCCCTCATGTATTATTTTAGTTTCTTGCGGTCTAATTAAGGCTGTAGCAGGGCCAAATCCAGCTGTGCCACAGTAAAGGCCCTCTCAGATCTGCTGGCAGAGCTGCCCCTGAATGTTCCCTCCTATTTTAGTTGTAATAAGACAAGTAACTTCAGTAGTTTAAATAAGATGCCTTGGTTCACCTAGTTAATTTTGACTGAAACAGTGAAAAAAACAGCTCCACAGTTGTATCTGAGGAGGTAGGAACTTTTTGTGGTGAAATGTTAATTCAGGTTGGTAACCTCTTGTGTTGGCAGAGGTTGTTGGCAGAATATGCAGAGGTGGGAGGCACACAGTCACTTCAATCCAACATAAACCTGAGATAGTGCTAAAAGAACGGCCAAATTTATTTAATTTTTTTCTGTAACTGTAGTTGTTAGCTGGATGAGGTCCCTGAAGTGTCTTTGCACATGCTGCATAAGTGCTGGTTTCCTCGTGAGTGAAAGGACATGAATATGTATCTGAATAGCTGCATGACTGAATCAACTTGAATTGATTTTGAAGGCTGGAGTTGGGCCTTGCAGCTGAGTGGAACAAGGCCATGCCAGTTTATAGACAACTTCTTTGCTTGGGCTGCTGGAAAGGTTTTCTCATGTGTGTTAGTGCCTTCATACAGCTGTGGTGTTCTCCCTGTGGTAGATTTGGAAGGGCAAAGAACAAATCATTGGAGAGCTCTGTGCAGCTGCCTATGGGGATTGGTCTATGGCTCCTCCTAATATTGCTGTTTCTTTCCCAGGAATTCCCTGCAGCAAATACTGCTCCTGTGTACAGGCATTACAGTCATGGTGCTACTCGCTCTCACAACTGAGTGACCTCTGCGCAGACCTCGTGATGCCTCCCAGAGCCCCCACAGTGACTCTGAGCTTTACAAAGCAATAAGGAACACTAATGTTACTTCTACGTGTGTGCAGATCTGGCTGCTGGTATGAGAAGCAGGTGAGAGAGAGGTCTGGCTGTGCAAGACTTCATTCCCTGGCTCTCCTATCCCTGTTCTGCTAAAAGCCACACATGAGGGCTTCTGTTCTTTTTTTTTTTTTTTTTTTGTTGGTTGGTTGGTTTTTATGGAACAAAAGATACACTGGGCAGAAATGAACTGAACAGCTGCTCCACTATGAATGATGTTTCCTTCAGTTCATTCTAATGGAACTGCACCTCCCAAGCTCTTGTGTGAAAACAAGGTGATTCCTGTAGGTGATGAGGATAAAGGATTTTTCCTACCACTTTAAGGGCTGGAGGCAGAACAGGCATGACAAAGCAGCAACAAACAGCTTTAGCCAGAACCCCCTACCCATGAGAAGTTGATGGTGCTATGAGATAGAGGGGAAGAGACCCTTCCAAATTGATTTCCAGCTGTTCATTGACACCACTTGTTCTAAAGGTAATATAGGTCTCAGTAGTCCAACTCTTTTGGTCTATTTTGTTTACATTGAAATTGAGCCAAAAGCTTGAGGCACTTTAGGGTAAGTCACTACAATTAAATGACTCGGCTTGGAGATTATTTGCCTCAGGCCTAACCACTGTAGCCAGCACAGCCCAACTGTTTATCTGAGAGATAAATGTGTCTTCCATTACCATACTAGCAGCTCACTCACATCTGGAGGGAAGGCCATGTAGCTGTTATGACTGAGCTCCCACTCCTCATAACCATTAGTTGAATATGCCTCTGAGGCTGTTCTTGAGATCTGATTCATGCACCATCTGCCCCACACCATGTTTCAGAGCTTTCTTGAGGTGTAGCATGTTAGCCCTGCCCAGCATGCTACAGCACCCCTAGACTGTCATGGCAGAGGTGCTTGAACACTACAGCCTGGTCAGCAGCTGGTAACTCCTGGTTAGCTTTTTCTATGTTCAGTGTAGACTATTTAAGAGCATGCTGTAGATGGTAGCCTATTTCTGGTGTTCTTACCTCACAGTCGAGTTCATCTGTTGAAGATGAATGAATAAGAAATCATACTGGCAGCCCTTAAATGACAAGGTTGAAACTGCTGGTAGAAATGTTTTTAAGTAAGATATGAAAGGGTGACAATAAGTATGCTTTAAGAGGAGTTTATGTTATGTGATGCTTGGGATAAAGTTTTTGACAATTAGACACCAATAAATATAAATAAAATTTCTAGTGCTTTCCTCCATCCCAGCTAAAAGGGCTGACCAGGCTGTAATTCCACAGGGATGTTTTATTGCCACAGAGATGTGCACAATTACTAGATCATCCCTTCTGTAGAGTTTATCCTCACTCTGCTTAAATTTGTTTAAAAACAGGTCTAATTGAACTAGCGGAGTCGCTGAACACGAAACAGGTGCCACAGTGTGATTTGCACCAACTTAGCTCAGTCTTTTGTAAAGCAGTACAGCTCTCCAGTCTGCACAGGGCCTCATCAAGTGGGCTCGTGCCTTGAGAGGGCGATTTGGGTCAGAGCAGCAAGGCAGGTATGCTGCCCACAGCAGAGGCATTACCTCCCTAAGAGATTCCTGAACTGTTGACACAGTTCTTTCGATGACAGCTCCTGTCCTACTTTTCAGTGAGTGCTGGAGAGCTCATGCTTGCAGTTCTGTCTGCCCAGGAACTGCTGTCTGAAATTTTTTCAGCATTCCTTTCCCTGGACTTACATTAGTAACTAGTTTCACTGCAACAAGGAGGGAGGCTTAGTGCAATTGTTTATTCCTCTTTACAAAGTTGCCTTCCTGTGCCAACTACTCTCTCCATCATTCAATTGTCATGAGGTCTGAAAGTAGCATCCACTTCCTGCTTTCCTGGAAGAATGATTAATCCAGTTAGCCTGCAGGGACTCGGGGAGTATGCCAACCCTCTGGTTCTAGCGTTGGGGGTTCCTTCTGCCCAGGGACTGTAGCTAAGCAGACCTTGTAATAGGGCTCTGGAGGAAGCAGGCTTGCACAGAAAGTTGTGCCTGCTGTTTCTCAAGATGTCTTTCCCAAAATAAGGCTGGCATTTAAGTTGAGGCATTGCCAGGTGAGTGCCCATGAGTTGGCGTTGTTGCATCAGCACTGAGCCTTGCCAAGACTGAAAACCACAGTCAGGATTTTATACTCAGCGTTCAGGAATGTGAAGTGGATGACACTGAAGAAAGAATTTCTGAGCTGTTTTTCTTGGCTTCTGTCACAGGCATGGATAGTCTGTGGTTCTTGGGAAGATACCCTGGTAGGAGGTAGCATGGGGTTTGATAGATTTCCACTGCATCAGCCCTGGGGCTGAGGATTGAGAGCCTTGGGAGGAAATGGAGCATCACTCCACCACATTTGTCACTTCTGGAAATGCAGAGAGAATTGTATTTTCTAGCTCTATTTTTTCAGCTGCTCTTATGCATTTTCCCCCTTCATCTGTATTGGTCTGCTCTGCATGGAGACAATAGAGATGAAATAAATGGTTTTCCATGTCGGTTTTTGTTGTTGGGTTATTTTGTTTGGTTGGTTTGGGCTTTTTTTGAAGTTCCTACTTTTCTTTGATTTAAAAATTCAATTCAAATTTCATTTGAATTACAGAGACATATGTCTGAGTTAGTCTGGAGCAGTCTGGACTCTGGGTTGCTGTCAGACTTTCCCCAGACTTTCACAGTTGAAAGAAAAAGTTCTAATCCAGTTTCTTCCTTCTGCTGCCATGGGACTGTTGTCCAGGAGCAGTGTGGTAGAATCATAATTCTTGACTGCTGCTCTGGGTTCCCTGAAAAGCATCACCAAGTAAGTTTCTCCTCTTTCAGGGGAAAACTTGCATGGTAACTTTACTGTTCAGAGAGTTTTGTAACCATACTTGATTGTAATTGGTTATTTTTTCAAATCAAAAAACCTCAACCTCAAGGCCTGTCTGGTTACAGTTAACACAAAGCTGGGTACCTGCCATGTAGGACAAAGGTACAGTCATCAAAGGTTGTGTGTTCCAATTGCCCAGAAAGGACTAAAAGGAAATTCTCTACCCTTGAAAAACATGGGTTCAAAGAATGTCTTATCCCACCCTTCGTATGGAAGACTTCCAGCTATAAATGGTGCATTTAATATCATCTTACCCAAAGTCTTCTGTAAAAAGAAGGAAAACCATAACCCAAGAGCTGGAAGAAGATGAAGGCAGGTAGGTAATCAAGGGCATGATGTCACAGTCTGTGGATTTTGCCAGTAATCTACATTTTGGAATCTCTGTCCCTGGATTTACCACACTGCACTCTTGGGCTCTGCTGGTACTCCTATCCTTGGGGCTGTGCTATGAGCCTCTATGAGCCTCCCTCTCTCATCCCTTTTTCCTTCTCAAAAGTAATCAAGATTAACATGAATTAATCAGCTACCTGTTTCACAGGCTCCAGGAAGAATGGCTGTGATGCAGTTGCAGTAGCACAGAAAGGAGAACAATTAGAGTTTCATTCATGGGAACTTTCTAAGATGATGGTGTTGCTGAAGCCCCTCTTCTGAAACTGTAGCCTGAGGAGCTCATATGGAGAGTAGGGTGACATAATAGGATTGCAGACTTAAGAAATGGGAATATTTGGATCTTTATGGGAAAGAGCTATTACAATTGAAGGATTTTTCCATGTTAGCTAGAGCAGTGATTGTATTTGAAAATTATTTTTCATTCTTGCTGTGGAAGACTTAATTTAGCTGGAATGTGTAAGAAAATTCTTTTGACAGCAGCCCTTTCAATTTGTCTTCCTTGAAGGCACTAATGTGCAGCTGCATGGATGGTAATCCCATCTGTCCAGTGCAAACTGCAGAAGAGGATCATGCAGAAATGTGGTTAAAACAAGCTTTAGCTGTGGATGCTGCTTGTTTCCACCAGGCAGAGTACTCAAGGGAGATAAGCAGTACTCTGTTCTGGGCAGTGTTGCTGGGAGAAGTGCTGGAGAGAGGGTGTTTAGGTTGTGTTCGGTGTGGCTGAGAGGCCAAGAAGTGATAAGGGGGAGGTGGTGGTGGGGGGAAAAGATCTGAATCTCCTACAGTTGAACATTTGCTCCTGGAAACCAATTAAAACTACTTTTAACAAAACACAAACAAACAAAAAACCCCCAAACAAACAAAAAAACCAAAACCACAAAAACAAAAAACCAAACCAAACAAAACAAAACAAAAACAAAACAAAACAAAACAAAAAAAAACCCACAAAAAAACAAACAAACAAACAAAAAAAACTCCCCAAAAAATGCAAACAACAACAACAAACAAAAACCCCCCAAAAAACCCACAAAAACCATCCCAAAAGCTAAGGCTTTCAAAATTGGACATTAAATTAGTAGTTTAGGCATAGCATATCAGTAGATCATTGTATCAGGAGGCCAGAATTGATGAGACAATGCCCTAACAACTGGCTTTGAGGACTGACCGATAGTGTTGCAGCTGGAGGAACAAGTCCTTTACAACACGTGGGATCAGAAGGGATTTTGTGCCCTGATAAATGCTGCATTTAACTAATGGCTTGGATTTAATCTGCTTCTCACTGCATAAAATAGATTGACATTTTTCAGCTTTTTCAGGCCTTATTTTCCATTAACTGATAACGAAGGGTTGAGGAGAACTCAATCTGAATGCCAACAAATGATGTTGCAGGTGATGTTTGTATTTCGTGTACATTTGAAAAACTGCCGGCTCCCTCGGCCTGAGCAGGCCTGATCTCTGCCCTTCTGCCCTGGGCAGGCCAGCGGGACGGGCAAGTGCCAGACCAGAGGAGGCCGCGGAAAGGCTCGGAGGGTCCGCTCACCCCTTCCTCCGGTCATCCATCCAGCCATCCATCCCCTGCCAGCTGCCCGGGGCCACCTCCGCACCGCCCCGGCCGCGGGCCCCGCCAAGGGAGGGGCCCTCCGTCCGCGGAGCAGGAGCCGGGGGCAGTTCCGGGACCCCCGTGAGGCCGTGCCCGGGGGATGCCGCGCTACGGCACCGAGCCCGGCGCGGAGCCGCGGCGCGGGGGGCGCGGGCCCCGTGCCCCTTCCGGGGGCGGTGCCGCGGGCGGCGGCCCCAGCCGGGCTGCAGGGAAGCGCCCGCCCCT
>VZTR01021642.1:231630-249784 GCA_013400775.1 Chaetops frenatus | reverse complement strand
CGCCGCTGTCCGTGGTGCTGAGCGCGGTGCCAGCGGGGCCCTGCCGGGCGCTGAGGCTGCGGGCGGGGCGGCCGCTGCCGCTGCCGGGGCGAGACCGGGCCGGCGGGCGGGCGTGGATGGAACCTCGACGGACCCGTGGCTCCCGGTGTCCCTGGCGTGCGGGAAGCGGCGAGCGCGGCCCTGACCCCATCCCGCGGTCTTGTGCGCCTCCCCCTCCGCTAAAAATTCTGCAGTGTTGGGTGGAACCATGTCCTCGGAGAGCCCCTGCGGGGGCCCAGTGCAGGGCCTGACTGTCGGTGGGCATCCTCCTAACCCTGGCACTTTCTTCTCATTGAGTGCTGAGAAACGTGCGGTGTTGTTTATAGCACTGTGATTTTTGCAGCAAGGTGAAAGGAACCTGTTGTTGCCGTTCTAGCATGAACGTGTTCTCATTGCTGCTGTAGATTGCCAGGCTTTCATGGTGGCAGATGTCACTCAGGGCCCCCAGGGTGACAGGAGAGAAAGCTATGGATCTTTTACTATTCTGGCACATGGTACAAAGCCAAGCAGGCCGTGAAGTATGAATAAAAGTCCTGCATTTGATGGTACAAATAACGTAGCGGGCTGACCCATGAAGTCAATGGGTTATGTATGGTTAATGATAAATAACAGGACTTACTGTGCCAGCAGGTACATATTAGCACAGAGAGAGTAGGAGTTGGGAAAAGTGCTTCCATTGAGGCACAAAATGGAAATGCTATCTTAAGAAAGCGAGAGCAGTTCTTCAGCTTGGCTTCCAACTGTGACGCCAGTCCTGCACAGCAGAGGCTGGATAGACTGGCACTGTGAATCTCAGCTCGTCTTTGTCCCTTCTTTCCAATGCACAGCAGTGACTCTTACTTCTAGAAACTCTAGTGCTGTGTGCTTAGCTTCTTTATTTATTCCCCTAGGATCCATTTTATGCTATTTCATTTTTATTTCCATGCTGAACTCCTTTCACTAAAAGGGAACTCATTAATTTCTTTCTATTAATTGTGGCCGTCATGTAAAATATTTATCTATTTTTTGCTTCACATCAAGCAAAATGCTTTCAGCTCCCACTGAGATTAGCTAAAATGGGAGGGAGGGGTGGGAAGAATACTAGTTTGGTCCTCAATACTTCTCTTTCTGAGATATTTTCCCAACACTACAACAGTCACATAGAGAGGCTAGAGTCGGCATTCTACATGCAGGGCATTACAGGGTGGTGAATGTGTTTGATGTGTAAAACTGGAAGGACTGGAAGGACTTTAAATCCAAAATGTTTACTGTCTACTTTATTTCCTTTTTTCCCCCTCGCTATTCTAATAAAAGACCTTGCTTTTCCCTACAAAAAGCCTTGCTACCCTTATATTCTTTGCCTATTAGGTCTGCAGTTGCTACTGTAAAGATTTATGTGTCATCTTATAGAGGGAAATTATTAATAATAGTTCTTGTAGAATCAGATCTTTAAATAGATATGACTCCCTTATCCCTTCTCCTGACCTGCTTTACTAGCAGCCTTTCCTGGTTCCCACTGTGTCTGTCTTTTCTCTGACAACTGTGATTAAGCAGCTTTTCTGACTGATGGTCAGGTGTGGCTGCATCTGAGCTGTTCTCTCAAGCATGGTACCAGATCTGGGGCTTCTGAAAAGGAAAAGCAGGTATTTTTTTTCCCTGGTGTGACCTGAAGATCCCTACTGTGCACTGCTGAAAGTCCTACTTCCGCCTCAATTTGCATTAAGTTTTCAGCTAGCTCTTTGGTGATGTGTGATGCCTTTCTTTATTCCTAGTATTCCTTAATCTAGATATTTTTATGAGCTTTTAGTGACAGAGGAGTATATTTATTTTTTTCACAGTTCTGTGGTAATTTTGGTTTGGGTTTATAGTCTCCATTTTTTCCTAGTCTCTCTGGAGTAATATTGCTTTCCTTTCTGCATCTTTCCTGAATTCTGAATAAATGACTCAAGTCCATAAATACACTTACCCATTTAGATAATTCCATGGATTTCTAGTCCTGTATTTATCTACTGCTATTAATACAAAGCAGTTTCATGGAAACTTTCATACTTGAGCATTGTAGCTAATGATGCATATACAAGCATCCATTTATATATCTAGGATATTTTAAAAAGCAAAATATATTCACTTCATATATTTAAAAGGAAAAAACGAGTCAGAAAATGTAGTGCAAAACTGAGAGGTGAGAAATGTTTAAGTGTAAGATGGGAATGATATGTGAGATTTTTCTTAAAATGCAAAATTACTATTTTGGAACTGTGAAAAAATACACAGTTTAATTTAAAAAATACAATTAAAAGTCAAAAGAAGAAATAATGTAAAAACCACATGGGGCAAATGGAGATTAGCAATCAGTAAGAGATAGAAGCCAAGAACTGAACCATTTGGTGGGGAAACTGAGAGGATCTCTGTGCATATATGAGAGGTTCTCTGAGGGTAAGAACATGAGCACTACACGTCATCTTGTAGAGCCTGTGCTATGTGGATTCCACATTCAGTAACTGATGCTACAGCAAAAACCATCTGCATGGACTGCTCTTAAGTACTACGGTCCTGCAGGGATTTATTATATCTTGTTTAAGTGTCTTCTCTACCTATTAGTAGAGTAAAAAAGTGTTGCTTACAAAATGGTGACAGTAGAAAATTAATTGGGAAAGATCCATTCTAACAGGCTGCTTTGTGTAACTTGGTGGGCTCATGGAACAACATGCACTTTAATATCCCTAAATTGAAGGAATTAAAAAAATAAAAGGTTCACCGCTGTTGATAATCCAGGGACTTTATTGCTTTTCAGGCCTGCTTTGAAGTCTCTAGGGTGGGACTGGTACATCTCATATACACTGGGCAGGAAAGACTTCTTGGTACCATGATGTAGCTGAGAAAGTGAGGAGAACTACTGGATACTTAATCAGAGGAACACAACAGTTTGGGGCAGTAGTGAGGCCCTGGAGAGAAAACTGCTCGGTCCTGGTGTCTGTACTTCCCAGTCTTTCTGACTGATGATAAATTGGAAGAGTTACAGGATTGCCTGTGAGGTCTGTAGAGGATTTGTTATAGTGACATATTTAATAAACTTGATCTGTTTGGTCATGGCCCTTGGTAAGTATGACTGTCAGTGTGATCTGTAAGAGTTCTTGTGGTGTTTTAAAGGAAGGATGATTTATTTGGTCTGGTGGCCCTTGGGTGATGATGTGGACAGAGTGAACGCATGGCTGTGATGCTCCTCATAATCCTGGGCAGAAATGGTAGGAAAATGCCAGGGAGCTTCAGTGGCCACTTGGTCCTGGGGCATGAGGGAGGGGAGGGCCAGACCTCACATGGTAGATAATTGCTAACTGGCCATGGCTGCTCATGGGCAGGAGGGGGTCTCTCCCAGCTGTGTAAGAGTCAAACTGCTCTGAGACAGAATTGGGCCATATGACAGAACTGAAAGTGAACCCCTCAGTGTCCTCATAAACCTCAGCACATTGTTTCAAAGCTGGAGACAAAAACTATACTGAAAGTCAGGGTGTGCTAAGCCCAGGATTACAAACTGAATTTTTCACAGCAGGGTTGGTGTTTCCATGTTTCTGGCAGCTTAGGAACAAGGGGCCTGTGCTCTGCCTCGGTATCTGACTATTCTAGCAAGCATCCTCTGACCTTTCCTGTCCTTCGTGTTCAGTCAGGAGAAAGGACTCGTCCAGAGACACTCACATGTACTCTTCCAAGGGTTGTGTGAGTTCCAAGGGGAACCTGTCTGTAGTTGCAAACCTGAGGGGTAAAAAAAAAACCACATTGAGGACAAGGTGTTAGAAACAATGTTGACTGTGAGAAGGCACGGACATGTAGCTGGGCCATGTAAGTGTCAGTGTGACACTGCTGGATGCAGTTCATTGCAGTTCATGTTTATTTTTTAATCAGGAAAATTGTACATGCTGTGTGGCTCTCACAGTGTTCTGTTAAAGCCCTTAGAAATGCTGGGACCAGGCTGTCCATCTAACCTTTTTCTTGGCTGAGTGCTTTGTGGTAAGATAATGATGTTTGCACCTGCCTCCTTCTGTCCTGTACTCCCAATGTATCACGTGCCAAAACACTTGTTTCTCACTTGTTGTTCACCACATGACTCTGTTCTATTCAAGCCCTTGCCTGAAGGCAAAGGCTTTAATTTTGGCAGGCTTTCTTATGGTGCTTGTCTGAGTGTGTTGTAAACAAAAGGGAAATAACTTTGCTGGCAGGTTTCTGAAATGGAGGGCAGGATGCTGTCCCTATTTTATAGACTGTGTTTTCAGGTATGTAAGGCTCAGGTCCAAGGACTTATTGGAGTACATTTGAAATACCTTTTACTTCATAACTTTGGGACTGCACACCTGGTTTTGGTTTTTATTCTTTTTTCTTGAGTACTTAGAGAACAAGGTGTTATATGACTTTAAATGCAGTCCTGTGGAGTACCTGGCCATATTTGAGTGCATGGCATCTCTGCAAGTGAGACCTAGAAAGTCACTCAAAAACTGGAAAACACAAACTAGTGATGGCAAATGCAAAATCGAGGTACTGAAGGTTGCCTGCGTGTGTGTTAAAATTTCCTGGGAGAAAGTGGCTTAGGTGTTCAGCTGAGAGATCACCTTCACTGCTTCCCTGACTCTCTTGCCTGCCCATTTCAGCTTTTCTAGCAAATCTACAGAGAGAGGCCTCCCTTGTTTTGCCTATAGTGGCTCACACCAGAATGGATCCAGCCTGTGTTCTCGGGAATCTTGTTGGAAAAATGGCTTGTGCTGGTATAATCAAAGGCTGTTACCAAGTTTATGGATTAGAGGTCAGCACTGAGCAAAAGCCCTGAAATCTGTGCACTCCTGAGCTTTTTTTTTAATTTTTTTTTTCCAAATTTGCTGTTTTAATATAATTGTATGTGCTACCTATATAAAGTTAACACTTTGAATTTTGGGGAAGAAGGGATTAGAAGTACAGTTGTTAGACCAGAGGCAGAATGAATTGATATCCAAAAATTTCTAAATAACCAGATTTGTATGAGAAGGTGGAGAGGTTTTAGTTTTAGTTTACATGTTAAACTCTTGCAATAATAAAGAGCAAATATTTTTCTCAGTGACGTCTTAGCTGAGAAGTCCATAGCTTTGATCATAAGGGATGTATGTCTCTAGTCTTTGCTTTCTCTTTAATGAGCTATAAAAACAGTAATCCTCGCTCTTGTTTAAAATACTGCTTCATATGTACTACTTTTATGATCAGGAAATGTAAGTGCATAGATCATACTTTTAATGAATGCACTGCATTATAATCTGAAATGTGATGTCTTTAGTTTGTTCTATATACATATTTGTCAAAAACACATGCAAATCGTGTCAATATTGAAATTGAGTTCAGTCAGCAGTTACAGGTGAAATTTGATTAGATACTGCTGTATATGGCCTAAGTTCTTAACTCAGATGTCAGCAGCGTTTGCAAATGAAGTGGCACCCTCTGTCACTGGGTTGTCTTGCTGATCATTGGCTCAGGTGGCTCTACAGCCTTGTCCTGAGGTAAGTGCAAGGAGGGAGCACTGCTCAGCAGGAGAGGGCCACTGGCTGCAGGTGAAGGGCAGCACCTCTGTGTACCGCCTGCAGCTGGAAGTGCCCTGTGGTGCTGGGGAAGCAGCAGGGAGCCACGGCACGGGAAGGGCGTGGTGGGAAGCACAGCTGAGAATGGGAGCCCGCTTGAAATAGGAGGAAATTCAGATCACCTTTCCCTCCCTGGCCTGATGGCTGGAATTGTCTGGGCCTCTTGTATGCAACTTTTGATGTTGTGAAATGGGGGCTTCCTCTTTGCGGGTCTTTGCAGAAATCAGGTCAGTACAGTTTCAGTGAACATTGTTAGAGAACAAAATCATGCTTCCCATTGCTGTGAGAGCCACACAAAGCTCAGTTCTTCTGGGTTTTCTAGTGTCTTTTGCAAAGCTAATCACTGAGTCTGTGGCTCCCTGCTAGTGATTGTTCACCAGCTTTATTAGCTCACTGGCCAGTTGATTGTTTTTGAATGGTTCTTCTGCTCCGACAATCAAGTAGCAGTAATGACCCTGTAGCCATTGTTTAGGAGGAACTTTTTGTACTATTTAGCTCTTTTACCTTTCTGATTGATTTCTTCTACCCCATCATCCATGTTTATTCTCCCCCATTTTCTAAATTAAAAATCCCTTTCAAGAAGTGTGCTTGTAAGTTCACATTTACATCTGGGGTACACTTTTTTTTAAGCTATAATGGAAACAAGCCTACCTGGGTACTGCTGTTTGTTGAAAGTGAAGCAAAGAGCCAGTGACTATTGGAGTGAATTCAAAAGATTCTCCTATGCAGTTCACTTCCCAACATTAATTCAAAATTTCCAAAGTGTTTCAATTCTGTCTTCTTAGAGATGAAGCAGTCCAGTTGGTACTTGGTCACATTCCTGTCTCCTTACACATCCCGAAGAGATCATAGCAGTTCCTCTAGGAAGCTTCTGGAGATGTTTTTGTGACTGTTGTTACTGTTTAACTTCAGCTGTTGCTTCTTGAGAGAGGACCTGGCTCCTGCTTTGGGTGTTTCTTTCTAGTTCTCTCCCCTCCTAATCCCATAGCCTTTGAAGTAAACAGCTCTTTTTTGGTTACATTTGCTCTGTTACTGAACTAAGGCTTTCCCTATGCAAGCTCTGCCGGGCCAGCCAACTTAGAAGCAAGTGGAAGGCACAGAGGTTTCACGCTGTTTCACACTGATGTCTCTTTACAGGAATTATTCAGCGCTGCACTGCTGTGAAGTACCACTACACCTCCAGCTCTCTGCCTCGCAACTTACCCATCAACATCACCAACACCATCCGGCAGGATGAGTGGCACGCGCTCCGTAAGTAGCCCAGAGCAGGGCACGAGAATGTCTGGGTCGCTGACCGCCTTCATGCACTGCCAGCTGAGCACTCGCAAGCACCTCGTCTGGGCATGGCACTGGGCTCTAAGCACAGGTGGATTGATTAGCGAGGAAGTACAAGCATCCAGCTGTAGAATTGGAAGGAGACATGAGATTAGGAGGGGCTTAAAGCTGGGAATTCAGGAATACAGACGCGTGTAGTGAATTACAAGATGTAGTTGAATTCTGTATCTGGGCACAGACAGTTCCTAGCTGGCTTACAGCAAAGGTGCTGCATCACTGCATAGATCTTGTTGCAATGTTCTGTGTGTACACCAGTGACCTGATGCAACCGCCTGGTGACCAGTTTTTTTAGGGAACATCTCAGTTTTTCTTTGCAACCTCCTGTTACCAGCTCCTGGCTCACAAGCTGCCTCATGCCCAAGTCCTTCCCACACAGATAACTGACTTGTAGTCTGTGACTGAGAATGACTTAATCAGGTTTTCTTCTGTTCCTGCTTCTCTCTCTGTCTTTTTGTTCTATTGCCTCAAATAATTTAACATAGCTCCTTTCATGTGAGAGTCAGCGCTAAGGAAATCCTAGTTCAGCTGGACACTGAACTAGGACAGCAGTTTTACTAGGGATAACAAAGTGCTGTTCACATCACTGGTACCCAAGTTTTTTTTAGAGCTTGTTACTGGACTTGTTCCCATAATACTGTATTGATCTGCTTGTCTGCTTCTGTCCTCCCACTATTCCTCTTTTCAGTTCACACTATGTGCCTCCCATGCACTAAACCTTTGGTCCTCTCCAGTGTCCCCTCTTGCTTCTTTTGTTTCTATTTTCAGCAGAAAATTTTCTCCCCCAACAAACTCTATCCCAAAGAAAGATGCTACACCAAAAAAAAGAAAGAAAAAAAGCCCTTGCAGTACTAACATGAGTTTGTGATGCACTCCTTCTGTCCTATGCTGGGGGGTATTTGGCTGGTACTTCTCTGGATCAGGACAGAAATGCTCTCCAGTTGCCCAGTGCCCAGCACAGTAGAGCTAATTTAGATGGATTCCTTTAGCTTCAGTGTAATGGGCAAACTGTGTACCTCAAAGAAGCTATAGGAGGAGAAGTCCATGGTTGAAGTATAAACTTTAGAACCAGTAAATCCACATCTGTCTGGAGTCTCCCCTGCCTGTTCTCTCTAGGTGCTGCCATCTTCATGTCTTTTGTCTTGCTTTTCTCTTTTTCCTTCAGATCTGCGGAGGATGACAGCTGGCTTCATTGGCATGGCAGTCTCCATCATCCTGTTTGGGTGGATCATTGGTGTGCTGGGCTGCTGCAAACAGCAGGAGCTCATGCAGTACGTGGCTGGGCTGCTCTTCCTAATGGGAGGTGAGAGCCTTTCACTTCTGCTCTTCAAGTCACCACATTCAGTATTGCTGCCCTGTAAAAGTAACATCAGCCCAGAGCAACCAGACAAAGCAGTTACTTAGTGCAGCAAACTGTCAGCACAGTGCAGTTGCCACTTCCAGCACTGGGCAGGACCTGTGCTTGCATGGGCATTGCATGTTTCTCAGTAGACCCCAAAGTATGTCTATGAGCCTTCTGCTCTAGAGCGCTGGTGTGTTGCCATGGGGACCATGTGCACAACGAGCAGTCCTCTGGCTTGCTCCCAGTGTGCAGCTCGTGGCTCCTGTCAGACAGCTCAGACCAGTTTTCCCTAGGAGTCATAACAAAGAAATGTAAGTTAGCATAGAATGCCTTTCTGGTACTCAAAAGATGCTTAGATTTTTGTGTAATGATGAAGTCCAAACCTAGCCAAGCCTGGGAGGACACTGGCCCAGTGATAAAGATGCGAGCTCAGTGCTTGCCAGGACTGTTACATCTGTTTGTTCTGGGTGAGAGCAAACTTTCTCTATGACCAAAGGTTTTTCTGAACTTTGATTTTTCAACTTGAAAATGGGCAGTATAGCCCTGGAGTAGTACAGTGTACTAGTGTATATTAGACGTACTAGAGTGCCTTGTGTCTTCTTAGGCTTTTTTCTCCTATTATAGGTGTTTAGTGACTGTGTAGCAGCTGACAAAAACCTGGGCACTCTCTGTGGGCCTAGGGTACAGATGGCAGAAGTCTGGGTGTTCCTAGTGGAAACCAAGCAGGGCTGCACTTCACAGCCCTGGGATTCAGTGAGCGAATTACCTTTCATAGGATAAACTGCCCAAGTACTGTCTGGAAACTGGTGGCATTAGACACTGGAAATAGTCTCAGGAGAATCAAAGCATTATGAACTGAGTTCAAAATTGCAATGAAAGGTGCTGAGGTATTACTGGTTATTTGTGAAGCAAAGTATCCTGTAGTCTTTTTTTTTTTCTCTGCCTTATAAGGAGAGTGGCTGGTAGGACTGCAGAAAAAACCCCAAGGGTAATTCTTGATTTTGAAAATACCGAGGGAAAAAAACAGAGCATAATTAACCTGTCTGAGGGCAGTGTAGAACCCTCTTGCTTTTCTCCTGCAGGTACTTGCTGTATCATCTCACTCTGCACATGCGTAGCTGGGATCAATTTTGAGTTATCCCGCTATCCTCGCTACGTCTATGGGCTGCCAGAGGACATCAGTCATGGCTATGGCTGGTCCATGTTCTGTGCCTGGGGGGGCTTGGGCCTCACCCTGCTGGCTGGGTTCCTCTGCACATTGGCCCCATCACTCAACACCTCCCGGGCATCCGTACAAAAACCCAGACAAGAAAATGGGGCTGTGTGACCCCAGAGGGAGTGAGGAGAGACTCTGGAAAGCGCAGCCTGGGCAGAGCTGTGGGTTAACACCAGGAAGAGGTGGCATGTCAGCGTGTGGAGAGCAGTGCCAGAGCTGTTGAAATGCCAGCCCATGGGACACTGCTACAGCCTCCAGTCGCAGACACGGACATTGCAAGTAACTCCAGGTTTGAATTATTGGCAACTTGATCATTGATGGTTTAAGGGGGACAGTTCTTTCAATTTGTTTTTCTTCTGTTTACAAGAGATTAAGTCCAAGGTTGTGTCTTTTTTTGTGCTGTTTTCTGAACTGTACCTCCATGGTCCTGTTATTGTCCAGTTGTAAGGGATGTTTACGCACCAACTCTATTGCTGCAGGTCTGTGTAATTCAGACCCAATTTAGGGCAAAGAGCTAAGTGAAGTTGGCTTGAACACTTTTGCAACAGGCATGTCTAGTGTTGGCTCAGGCCATCCTTTCCCAAAAGAACCTTGATCTAAGCTGAGGTTTAGGCCAAAGAATCAGCCCATTCCTAGTATTAATTTATTTAAATCAGAAACCTGTGCTATTCCATGCTGTGGATTCAGCCATTTACTCACTACTCAAACAGTTTCCAAAAGGAGCTGGCTGTAACTGAGTAGCAAGACTCCCAAGACTCCCGAGAAAACTCTTACGGACTTCGGGAAAGCAGAGGGAAGTTTTTCTCAGCTTCTTACACAGTTAAGGTTACTCATTTGACTAACTAACATACCCTTGTTTTAATGGGGAGATGTATGCAACATGCAGCTTTTAACTATTCCACCAGAGGTACATTTTTCAAAATATGTGATAGTTTGAGCTGCCAGGATCAACTTTCACTTCTGAACCAACTTGTGGGTGCAATTCCTGTTCTGTGGAAAGAGATGAGTAATTCTCCCTGAGCTCAAATAACCGTACTGCTAAAATAGCAGATGTACAGCCCCCTCTAATATTAGTGTCCAAAGAAACCACAGTGTATTTTCCTCAGGAACATGTGGCTTCTGCTCAGTTCTCCACTCACTCCCTTCCAGTGTCAAATGCCCTGAGCGCAGCGTGTTGAGAACACGCAGGTTCGCAGGTTCTGCTGGCACAAGATTCCTCTCCAAAATGAGCACTAAGGACCTTGGTACCAGCACAAGTACTAGGGCTAACTCAGGAACATCAGCCAAAGTACTTTGGAGTGCATTTTTCTTTTGTCAAGTTATTCTTTTTTTCCTCTCATATCCCTGCCCCTCTCCCAAGCCTCTAAAAACTGCACAGGTAAAGATGAGATGGCCAGCATTTGGAGATGTTTACATTGTATTTAAAATACAATACAGTGGCATGTAAGATACTTAATGCTAAAGTCAGTGTATTTATGAAAAGTGTAATTTTTAAATGGAAGTTGTAATTCTCAACTGGCATTAAAAGTACTGAAAGACTTGCTCAGTGGATGAAACCTTGAATTCCTTATGACTGATGATGCAACTGATTCACCAGAGAGCTCATACACACATAGCAGCGAGACTGTTAAAGCTTCAGGAGTTAAATTCAAGTGATGAAGTTAAAATACCACTGTGAATTGTGTCTACCCTTGCAAAATGAGAGCTCAAAAGTTTCAAATTCTAATGAAGCTGTAGGTTGTTCACTGGCTGTGCAGGCAAGAACCGGGGGTGCTGTCTGAGCTGCAGGTCATCAGTGCCACAGTACACTTACTGCAGTACAGCCTCTTGGTCCTCATGCAGAAGTATCAGAGCAGGATTTCATCCAGTTCTAGCTGGAGGAGGGTCCAAAGGCCGTATGATTGGCACTGTGGACAGGAGGCTTTCAATCTCCCCTACACAGATGTGGAACCACTGAGCAAGGGCAACAGCCCGAATACATCACTGATTTGTTTTTAAAGGGAAAAAAAGCTTTATTTTTTCCAGACAGAAAGTAAGTGATACAGTCCAGTCTACTCCTGTACTCTGACAAGGCCACAGCCTTGATTGGGCAGAGATCAGGCATAGTATTGCAGATTGGCTTTTTTCTTTGCTTGAACCTCCAGGATTCCTTCCATGTAGTCCTCGTGGGTGAGCTCTGTTGCTCCACGGCGCAGGGCAATCATCCCCTGCCCAGAGAGACAGTATTTAGAGAAGAAATGTGAGCACCACACCAATTCCAAATAATTACTCCATGCTAGCTTTCACATTTCCCTCCCCTCAGTGCTATTCCTATAGAGGAATACTTACCGCTTCGACACACACAGCCTTGCACTGGGCTCCATTGAAATCATCTGTGCAGCGAGCCAGCTCCTCATAGTTCACATCAGGGCTGATATGAGCAAAGGGAAAAAAAAGTCTGAGAGCATGTACCAAACAGGAAAGAGCAGCATAGGGAATTTGCTCAACCCCACAGAGAGCTCCCAGCAAGTGACTGCCAACCACTTCTCAGCCCTGAGGTACCATCGTGAGTGACAAACAGAGCCCTGGAAGGCCATACCTGACATTCATTTTGCGTGAATGAATCTGCATAATTCTGGCTCTGGCCTCCTCATTAGGCATTGGGAACTCAATTTTCCGATCTAATCGTCCAGAGCGGAGCAAAGCTGGGTCTAAGATATCAACCCGGTTGGTTGCAGCGATCACCTAAGTAGAAGCAGCATCATCAGTGTGAGGTACCTGGAAGACAGGCCTCTTCTCCCCAAAGATTCACCAAGCCCCTGCTAGAGTGCCCTGGACCCAGCAGCACTCCCTGCTAGCTCCCAACCTTGACTTGTGTGTTGGGCTGGAAACCATCAAGTTGATTAAGCAGCTCCAGCATGGTCCTCTGCACCTCCCGGTCACCGGCCTTCTCACTATCAAACCTGAGGGGAAACAACAGTAAAACTATCAGTGTGAACCTGGCCACCCTGTCCCTATGCTTTTAATCACATCAAAACACAGAATGACTGCAGTTCATGCTCCTTGGCCAAGGTGTTTCAAATCTTTCCCCCAAACTACAGACCTATCATGATGAGGACTACAACTAGAATAACTGTCAGCAGCACCTAAGACTTACTTAGTTCTTAGAACTGAATGGGGCTTATGTTGTCCAGGCCCGAGTATTAAATGAGGGTGAACATCTGCAGCTGCCTGCTGATGATCAGAAACCAGTTTTATACAGCAGGAGGCTATCAGACAGATCCCAAATCTGACGAACTTTGCTCCTGAGCCCAAGGATTGTGGCAACTGCTATCCATCTGTGACTGTGTTCACACTCTCTTTCTGAGTAAGCCATGCTTTAAAAGGCTCTGCTTACATACACAGGCAAAGGAGGCTGCGAGGCAGCTCCCAATTACAGCTCACCTTTTAGTGCCAATGGCATCCAGTTCATCAATAAAGATGATGGAAGGAGCTTTTTCCTTTGCGAGAGCAAAAGCATCACGTACCAGCTTCGCTCCATCACCAATGAACATCTGCACAAGCTGTGGACCTGCCAGCTTCAGGAACGTGGCCTGGGAAGTAAAAAAAAAATCAGTCCTAGGCCTTAATTCTCAATAGGGTCACTTCTGAGAACTATAAGAAGCCCTTAATTAAAACAAGCAAGCAAGCAAATAGACAGGAAAATCCCAGCCTTTTTAACACCAGTTTGTGTGTATGACCCTCTTCTCCTGGAGGTGTTCTTACTCTTTGCCAGGTACTGTTCTACAGCAGCACACACTTTCAAAGGTTCCTTTTACCTTGGTCTGGGCAGCACATGCTCGAGCTAAAAGTGTCTTCCCTGTCCCTGGAGGCCCATACATAAGAACTCCTTTGGGTGGCTGTATACCCAAATTTTCAAATTTCTCCTTATGATTCATTGGCAGGACAATGGCCTCCACAAGCTACAACAAAAGAAAAATATTAATACATAAACCCATTCTTCTCCACAGATCCAGGCTGTCTGCTTTTGAGCTGAAGTTCAAAGACTGTTGACTACAGTCACACCAGAAACTATACATAAAATATCACCTCTTGGATTTGTTTATCCAGTCCCCCGATGTCACTGTACTGCTCAGTGGGCCTCTCATCCACCTCCATGGCTTTCACCCGTGAATCATATTCAGTAGGCAGAGTCTCCAGAATCAAGTAAGAGTCTTTGTTCACCCCCTGTAAACAAGTCCTTTGCTTTTAACAGATCCCCCAGATAGCACTTAATAAACATGCAATCAAATCTGATTTACTAGACCTAGAGGATGCAGGAATAACCAGATTTGACACATCAAATCACCCCAGCCTGGCAGAGTGGAGAATGCCACAGTTAACCTGCCAAATTTAACATGAGTGATCCAGTCTACTTACAATAAAAAAGACAGAGTTTAGAACACTTACTAAGTGATCTCTAAGCTTTCAGGAACTAACTGTATGTATAAAGAACACGCACTCCAAACTGCTTTTCTTTACTACAAAACTAACTCAACCCATAATACCTTTCTATTAAAATTTCAGTAGAGAAATGGCCTTGGGGAAATCTGGACAGATTTGTCTCCTTTCTTAAAGGCAAGACATACACAATTTTCTGGCCACCATCAGATCTAGCTATCACAATACAATCACTCACCACCAGATCTCCAGGCTTCAACTTCTCAGCATCAACCAACCCAATAACAGGCAGGAAATATGTCTGTAAAAAAGAAAGCAAAGTAAGCAAAACCAGATGTACTAGAAGGTTCTTTGCATCATTCCTCACACCTGGCTGGGCACATGGGTCTTACCTGACGTGTAGAGGTCTTAATCACAGCACATTTGCCCTTTCTCTGGGAATCCAGGTCAATGTTTGCTCCATCCTCCTCCTGGTCATTGGGGTCAACATCTAGCAGCTGAAAACCAGGGTGAAAGAGTTAGTGACAATGTAACCAAGCTAGCAGGATGACCCCAGGAATAATGCTTCTAAAATACATGCATTGGAAGAAATAAAATGTTCCATCACCCATCACCAGTAGAATTCTGAAAGCATGAAAGTCCTCCTGTAGAAATTGATTTTTTTCTTTCCTTATGAAGCAGCATGCAACAGTGCATAGAGAGATGTTACAAAGTTCAGAACGAAGTAGTAGCTAATAGCATTGATTCCTCCTCCCATACAGCAGCTCACATCAAGGCCTAAGCTCATTAAATTTTAAAACACTACTACAAACCAATCCCATTTTTAAAAATATCAGCATTCTTTTTCCTATCATCAAAATTACTGAAATACAAAAAGAATGTGATGGACTAACAGAGCCATGGCCTTTCATTTGCTGTTTCACAAGTTTCAGAGAGCATATGTCCAATTTCAGATGCTCAAATCTATGCTCAGCAGGGCTGTGTCACCCTCTGATGGTTTAGGTACAGATGAACAGTACCCAAAGCCTAAGGAACGAGCCAGAGAACAAGCTGGCAAGAGATGTGCACTTCAGGTCACAAAAAAAACCAACAGAAAATCTGAAAATCTCTGGCAGCATCAACAGTCTGAGAATATTCCATGTCTTGAATCCCTGATGAGTTCTCTCCCTTCTTCCTGCTACTATATACTGCACACTTCTATGCAGTGATACTTCTCACATTGCTATATAGGAGCCCACCACTCTCACCTCAATAACATTGGAGACAAGGTATGGCAGGGTTTTGTTCACTTTGATCTTCTCACTGTTCTCTTTGATCTTGTCTTTCATGGCCTGGAGCTCGTGGGTCACTCTCAGTACCTCGCTCTTCATGATCTGCAGTCGGTATACAGAAGAAAGAAAAAAGGAATAGTATCAGAAGACTAAGGCAAGATAAAAGTAATAGATTATTCCAAAGCAAACAGTTACAGAAATCTAAGTCTGAGGAATAAAGGGCAATGTAATATAGAAAAATCAAAGCCAGCAAATTAGCCAAAATTTGTTAGGAATCAACACTACACAGTCCATTCTGGTCTCTAACTAATCAATAACCCCAAATAGTTTCTTCCCAGTGTACTTGGTAGCCTCAGCCTAATCAGTGCAACAGCTTACAGGGTTGCAATGTGACCTACATAGCAATATGGCCCAGATATGGCAACTGTGGTTTGGTTTGGTTATTTTAATATATACAGATACACAAGTAACTACATAAACATACTTATTTTAGTTATGTTTTGCAAGGGGGTTGGAACTAGATGTACTTTAAGGTCCCTTGAAACCCAAACCATTGGATGATTCAGGCTGGAGAGGGCTCCAGGGAGACCTCATGGTGGCCTTTCTGTATTTAAAGGTGTCTTGTAAGAAAAATCGGGAAAGACTTTTTAGTAAGACCTGTTGCAACAGGACAAGGGGTAAGGGTTTTAAACTTAAAGAGAGTAAATTTACACTAGATATAAGAATTTTTTTTTATAATAATCATAGTAAAACACTGCAACAGGTTGCCCAGAAACATGGTGGATGCCCCAACCCTGGAAACATTCAAGACCAGGTTGGATCGGGCTCTGAGCAACCTGGTCTAGTTAAAAATATCCCTGCTCACTGCAGGAGTTGGCCTTTAAAGGTGCCTTCCAACCCAAACTATTCTATGATTCTATGGTCCTACCAACTGTCAGGGAAAAAACTGCTAAGAAAAGAAGTTCTGTACTCCCCATCCAACAGTCAGTACATTTACACCCAACACTAATTACCCACCACAGGTGTCTGCAGTGCTGTCTGGCTGACACTGACAGGCCTTTTCCTCCCTTTCCTGGTTAGTCACACAGTGTGCAAACACACACGCTGTCATCCCCACTGAAGTGACTGCAGCACCAAGAGGTCTCAGGAGAACTGGTCACACCTGAATTGGTGGATGTGATTCTGTTCAATGGGGAAATCCACTCTGCACTAAGAAACTACCTTTTTAAAAGTCTTTATGCCTAAGCATAATACTGTGCTGTAGCACATACTTGTTGACAGGACAGAACTGTTACAGGAACCAATACAGAATCTGTTAAGTAAAAATGCAAAAAAATTAATAAATTTGATTTAATAAAACACAGTCTAGAAAACTTTGTAGGAAAACTTCCTGAAGGGAGGGTTCTGACAAACATTTTGCAGCTATAATGCTTTTACTATAAAATGAAGAAGGCTACTTCTACTCCTTACTGTATTCTGCAATCTGAAAACACATATTTACCTTTACTGTTTTTAAAGAAAAATAAAGTACATTAGTAAGTCAGAATTACTTGTGGAGCCTCAAGCAGTATAGGATGAAGTTACTCTGTAGAATTGATGAAATATTTTATCGCAATACTGCTAATACTGGGCAGCAAACTTAATCTGAATTTGTAAGTGCTCTTTTATGCAAAAGGTGTTTATCTTGAGACAGGTCTATCTACTTAACATCTTCATAAATGAACAAGCAAGAGGATGGAATGTTTTCTCATCATGTTTGCAGATGACACCAAACTGGGGGGTACAGTCTCTGTGTTCAAGGGCAGAGCTGCCACACAGAAACCTTACAAAATACAAGGACACATGCAAAGCCCCATGCCAGGGAGGGAAGTGCACCTTGCAGTCACACAGGTTGGTGACTGTCTGGCTGAGAAATGGACTTGGGGGTCTCCATAAGACAATAAACTGAACAGGAGCCAGCAATGTGCCCTGACAGCAAGGGTGGCAAACTGCATCCTGGGCTGTACTAGCAGGACTGTAGGCAGTAGATGGAGAGACATGTTCAGTCTCCTTAGTTCAACACTTTTAGATCCTACCTAGAGCACTCAGTCCCATTTTTGTGTCCCTCCATACAGCAAAGACATTGATAAACTGGACTGAGTTCAGCATAGGGCCACCAAAATGGCTGGGGGCTGGAGCACGGGCCCTGTGAGAAACAGCTGGGTTTGTTCAGCTACAGAATAGAACTGCTGGGGAAGGAGATATCAAAAAGACTGAACCAGACACTTCACAGGAGTACACAATGGGCAAACGAAATAACAAAGACTGAAACAGGAGAGGCTCAGACTGTGTGCAAAGCAAATCTTTGTCCTCACGAGGTCTGTCAACCCTGCGAAGCGGTGCAGTATCTGCCTTTAAACACATTCAAGGTGCAACCGGATAAAGCCCTGAGTAGCCTCGGCTACAGCTGACCCTGCTTTGAGGAGGAGTTTGTCCTGGAGGTCTGCTTAAATCCCTCCCAACCTGAATTACCCAATAATCCTAGCTGGCTCAGGCCACAGAACAGACTTCCCCCTCCCATGTGCTTAGGAGACAAGGAGGGCCTGTGTAACTTTAGCTAAAGCATCCATGGCTGCGTCGAACAATCGCACCCTCAGCTTCCTCGGGTCTATGCTCTTCCACTGCTTCTTCCCTACCTTCGCGGCTCAGTATTCCTCAATCTGCAGTTCTCGATTCAGATCCGTGTTTAGTTTTTTGCTGTCCCCGTGGCAGTGCTAACCCGCCCGCACCAGAACACCAGCAGCTCCGCTCCCCGGCCCAGCCCGGCCCGGCGCGGCCCCGCCGCTACCTTGATCTCGCTGTCGAGGAGGCGGGTGCGCTGCACGATTTCCTCCGTGGACATCTTCAGCACCTCCTCGCCGACGCCGTCCTAGGGGGCACAAAGGCAGCGTCCCCCTCGGCCCGGCTCGCGGCTAGCCCCGGCCCC
>VZTR01021642.1:163073-231621 GCA_013400775.1 Chaetops frenatus | reverse complement strand
CCCCGGCCCCCCGGCCCCCAGCCCCGGCCCCGGCCCCTTACCTCCGACTCATCCCACACGGACGCCATCTTTCCGCCAGCCAGCGGGAGCGCGCACCGCGCGGCGGGTTCGCGGCGGCAGATTCCGCACTGCGGATTCCCGGCGGCGCAGGGCGGGGGCAGCGCCACGGGCGGGACGGGGTTCCGCGCACCCTCCTCTGCCCCGGCGCTGCCGCCGCCGCCCCGATCGCGGTCCCCGCCGCNCCGCCATCGCGGGGCGGAGCGGGGGCGGTGCCCAGAGCCCGGCGCTGGAGACAGAGGGGGCGGTCTCCCGGAGAAACCCTTTATTACAGTCAGTGCCCGTACACAGTAGCGGGGGTGGGGGGGGGAGAAAGGGAAAGGGAGCGGGGCCGAGGCGAGCACGAGGCGGCCCCGCGCAGGAGAGGCCGAGGACGCCCCCGCCAGGCACAGCCCGAGGGGGCCCGGTAGCGGCTCCGTCAGTCCCCGGCCGAGCCCCGGGGGCGGTCAGACGTAGCCAGGCTTCACCGACAAGCGGCGGCAGTTGGGACAGCCGCGGGTCCCGTTGGTCTGGAGGCACCTGCAACGGGAGGAGGGCGGGTGGAGGGGGGGCTCTCCGCGGCCGGAGGCTCCCCCAAGGCCGCTCCACGGCTATTGCACACCACAAAGCTGCTCCCCGTGGGCCCTCCCGCCACGGGCAGAGACTGGATCTCTTTCCCATTCCTTCCTTCCATGGAGGCACTTCGGCAGGTTCCTTTACAAAAGTTTGTTCCTGTTCTGCTGGAGACAAGTCCACAGAGCTCATCGGGCCCAGTAGTTTGATCCTAATTCTGGTGTCAGTGTGAGACTTTGTTATTAAATTCTTAGTTTTCAGATCGATGTGTTTTGTAACACTCATGTTTCTTCTACAATAAAGTGATGGTACAGCTAACTTCTTTCATGGCAGTAGCATGATAACAGGCTTCTTCACCTCTGTGTGCCACTAGCCATAAGAGAAAGTGAGGGAACTCGGGAAAAAATCCAAACTGCCTCTGGGAGCAAAGAACTGATTCCCCAGGAGGAATCAAATAAGAATCTGAACTGAGCTGGCCGCGGACAAAGTGAAGACATCAGTGAATAATCATTTTGAGGACAGAAGTGGGAGTGTGATGGATATGATGGCTAAATCTCACCCTCCAAGGCTGTGAGACTCTTAGCACTGCAATGGGATCCTGCAAGGCAGGATCAAGACAAAAGTAAGCAGATAGTCAAGACAAAGACCTGGGGAACAGCATGCATAGGACTACTGTGGGCATATCCTGCTCTTTCCTATGATTAATGTCACCACAATATTTAGTACTTCCAACTAATTACTTCAGGTGGAAGAAGTGGGAGCAAGGTAGTGCCTGGAGCTGGTTGTTCTTCTCCCCAATAGACTCTCCACACATGCCACAGTACAGCTCCATCTCCTCCACACATTCATGGAACTTCACTACATGGTCACGCAATTCTCGCTGCTGCTCCTTCGTGCGATAGATCCTTTCACACAGGCAGTGCAGCTTCAGCAGGCCAAGCTGCACATGAAGGACAGAAACATAAGACAAGTGAACACCAGTGTGAACACAGACCAGAAATAGGAGTGGGAACACTACAGCCCCACCAGCCAGCTGGAGAAACGTCAGCAGGTCTCAACACTTCCTGCCAGTAACCCTTCTCCTTTGTCACAAAAAGCAACACCAGGTTTGAGACACTCAGCAGCTCTCCAGTCATGGTTTCCCTGAGCTACCCATGACATACAGTGTATTTCACTTTCCTTTCTCTCCAGCCAGCACACGGTTCAGCAGCTGCTTAGGGCAAAAATGTTTTTCAGGAAGTAACCTCTAATCCTCTAGTTCTCCGCCTGTTTCACACATGATTTTTGCTGCTTCCCATTCCCCTTTGCCTATCCCATTGTGACTCCTTACTCATTTTTCAGACTTGCATACTGATAATTATCAGTGCAACTGCCCACAACCACACACTTCATGATAAAGCAAATCCCAAGCATTCACTGCTTAGTAGGAATGCTAATGAGCAACAAAAAGTCTGGATACTTCAATATTTGACATCTTGTATTGTCTGACACAAGACTATGAACAGTGCTGAAAAGAAGCTGTAGGATCCTACCTTGTTCCCTAGTCCCTCTGCCAGCTCCTGTGCCTTTTCAATGCTTTCCAGAGCCTGTGAATGGAAAGCACTGGTCATTAGTCCTCAGTCAAGTATATAAAAAACAGGCTTGTGTGAATGTCCTATGAGAGTTATTTTAAAAAAGAGGTAAAGAAGTACAGAGTAAAAGTTGGATAAACAAGCATCACTGCAACTCTGGAGAATCAAGAAAGCCTTCCGGCAGATTTCCCTCCCCTCCCAAAAGATAATCCATGAGGAAAGGTTGGTTTCTGAAAGACCACAAGTAATGCAAGAGCTACATTTCTGTTCCAGACAGTCAGTGCCAGTGTTGGCAGAGGCTGGTCCCCAAGCAGAGAGAATACAGATTTATTTGAACTCAGTCACACAAGCTCACTGGGGCTGGGATGCAGCACAAGCAAACCAAGCCCTGTCCCCATCCTACCTTGCAGGCTCAATAATTGTAGGGCAACTCCAGTTTCACTTGTACAAGAGGCAAGGAAAGGGATCACCAGCACCAATACACCACTCATCCATTTTTTCCCTGCTGTTCATATATCCACCTTGCCTTATACATGGTGTGATGTAGGAGTGTTCTGCTGTCAATTTTTTAAATTTGAAGGAAATATTTAGCATAGCAACTGTCATACCAAATTAGTCCCTACTTTCCCCTAGATGTCATGGTGTTCCTTGCTGTTCTGATAATTAGTCTCTCTTTTCCAGAATTATTTAGATCTGCTTCCTATTTGCCCAAGGGGAAGAAGAGGTCTCCCTTGTAATGCATTAGTTTTCAAGAGGAACATTATAAAATTTCTACCCTATAATTTGGCAGTACTGCCATTGTAGGAGGAGAGGACCAGATGAGATGCAAAAATGCAGTGTGAATGCAGAGGAGACTGCATTAGACTTGTGGTGGCAGCAACAGCCTAGGATAATGGTAGAAGAGGGAAGCAGGAGCTGAAGGCTAGCAGGGAGAACATAACTGAGAAGGGTGCTTAGGAAGACTGAGTGTGTACTGGAAGCTCCTGAAATTATTGAATATGACTAAGAATCAAAGTGAAGTGTGTGGGGTAAAAGAAGAGATTTTGACAAGTCCAGGGGACAGTTTGTCTTGGACAGGAATATGAGACTGCACAAGAACGAGGGCAAGCAAGCTGTGAGCAGCCTGGGAGGATCTGCAATAGCATTGATTACATGCAGATGAAATGGACTAACTGGCCAAAGAGACTGTGAAAATGGAGGAAGCTTGGACAGAAACACAGAATCTGCAAGAGGAAAGTTAGTAAATTGCTTTATTAAGTAACTGATATAGGGATAAGTAGCATGAGAAATGGAAACTGGGAGTAGCAAGTTAAAGAACAGGTTTGGGTGAATATTCAAGGATGTGGCATCTAAGGAGGTCACATTTCGTCAATACAAGGTTCCTCCACTTCCTTTTTCTGTGGGATTTGTTGAGATTAGAATTCTGTGCAAAGCCCTCATCATGTTCTCACAAGTGAGAGCTGCTTGATATCAGAGGCTGACAGTGGTTCGAGATAGAATCAGTGAATGTAAGGGTTTGATGAGTGCTCTGAATAGTCTCTCCTGCAGAGGCCTACCTGATGTGTCCTGTCCTGTTCTTTTGACACTGAGCAAGCTTTTCAAGTCCACAGTTTCTTCTTCCATTGCTAATAAACACTGTGTTTACTTACTGAGATTGCATAGTGTGTCTCACCCAACTGATTCCCTGATGGAGGCACTCAGATGCTGACAGCACCCTGAACTTGTCTGTTCTGACTGGACATTCTGATATCTGGGATGCTTCATTTGAGCTTAAAATTCTTGGTGTCTCAATATGAGTGATAAGAGTGAATCTTCATCATATTTAGAGCCAACCAGCATCTTGATGTGGCACTGTGCAGGTACTCCAGGTTCTTCAGAGATAGTTCAGGGCTAACCCTTGAGCATTTCATTCTGTGGCCGAGTAACGTTCCTACCATGCAATGTGCTGCATCTAGTGCAGTCTGGACTTTAACACACATACACACTGCCTAAGCATTTGCAAAACAAGCACTTCACCCCCTTGTTCTATATTGACTGCTTGTCTATCCCCATATAACTTCTGGCTCTCATTCCTGTTTCACATCAGCGTTTATAGACCTTCAAAGTTTCTCCAGAAATTTTATGCCACATTTGCCTGCAAAGCACATGGTGGAGCTGTAGAGCTGTTTAAACATCATTAGCACATCAATGAGCTTAGTCATAAACTAAAAAGTAGGAAGGGGAATCTATTTCAGAGCATAAGGCTTCCTTCCTCCAGTGCTGATTTCTCTACATAGAACTTAAAAGTCATCAGGATTGACTAATGTGGCAATTCTGTAACTTAGCAGTCTGACTCAGAATGTATGTTCCTACCATTAGTAACAAATTCCTGGCTGAGAGAGACCATTCAGAGAAAATATAACTGTACAAGCAACAGACCCTGTTGGTAGAACCAAGGGGGTGCATGTCTCTTCTGAACTGTACCCTCATCAAAGTGCAGTGCAAGACTGTGCTTTAATCTTGTCTAACAAACTTCTGTAGACACAAGTTTGTAACTCACCTTGTCCAGCTCCTTTTGAATCATCCAGCACTTAGTCACTCCTAGCAGCACCTGGATCAGGCCCAGGCGGTTCCCAATCTCTGTCATGATGCTCATGGAAGAATCATACCGAGGGAAAGCTGTCTGCAGAAGCAGGGAGGAAAACACACAGTTTGCTATGAACTGCTTTTTATGCCATCTTGCTATTGCCTCTATTCTTCCTGGCAGGAAAGAGCTGTACCTGCACATCTCTGCGACTGCGATGGATATCTGCAAAGCAGAGCAGACACAGTGCTTGCAGCGGCCGGTCACCATGCTGTAGGGCAATCTTCATGGACTCCTGAAAGAAATTGCCTCTGGTCAGCAGAAGAGCTTGTTCCTGGTTCAAAACAGCAAGGCCAGGACTCTGCGCTCTGGCCACTGAAAGATCAGCTCCAAAGAAATGGCACCATCTTTTAAGGCAAGGAAAGCCTTTTTCAGGTGTTCCTAACCAAGGACCATTCACAGACCCAAATTTTGAAGCCCCCTGGGCTACAGAAACCAGAGCTATAAGATTGGAAGGCAGCGGGAAGACCTGCAGCCAAGTGTGACTGCCAGAGTATCTCTCTGTGGCAAGGTCCCCGTGCAGAGCCCCTGACAGCTCCGTGGCTGCCCACAGCCGTACGTACCTCGCAGCAATCCATGGCGTCCGCCAGGCGCCCCAGCTTGCGATAGGCCACGGCCATGTGGTACTGGCTCATGGCACGGTACTTCAGGCTCCAGCCCTTCCCGTAATCGTTCACCAGCTCCGCGGCCTTACATGGGAAGAACAAGGCTTTCTCGTAGTCCTGCAAGGCAGACAAGCACACAGACAGCAGTCACAGCAAGAATAAAGCAAAAAGGAAAGAATAGAAAAGCCCAATTTTTTTTTTATTTACTAACACTGCAACAGCCACCAGATTTCGGTACGTGTTTAAACTCATGCTGCTCCTCTTCAACGTGCAGTATTTTGGTAGATATCAAAGGATATCAAACTGTGAAAGGTGGAATTACCATATACAGAATTCATATTATTCTCTGGGTTCAGGACATTGGGGCAATGACCCAGCAAATGAATTTTATGTAGTATGCCATTAACTTTATTCTGCAGGAATCACTTACCCTCCTTTATAAGCAAAAGCTGAAAACTTTCTCTGCTCTTACATCATCTCTGCTTCTAACATCTACATGGAGCCTTCATTTTCTCCATACGGTGAGTTGGAATCTCCAAGAAACTCATTATCCATCATTGCAGGAAATAGGAACTAAGAATCATGGCTTCATCAAATTCACGATAACTAATAATACATTTTAATTTTTAAACGTATTTTTTTTCATTAACAGCATGTTAGAAATAAATCGTATTTTCCAATAATTATGCACAACTTATCTAAATATCTAAAACCATTCTCAAGTAAGTTATATGAGACTGCAGAAGTGAAAAAGTACTCATATTTTTTTAATTCTCCACAATGCACAAAGGAAACCACAACTTCTAAATTTTTGTTTTTCCCTTCTTATTTCACACCTGAAAAGTATCCAGCACAATGTTATTTTCTTTATTTTTGGTCACCACACTTCATGTGATGAGTCTTCCATGAGTGACGAAATCAAGACTTTGTGAGAAAAACCTATTTTTTGCTGTTTGTACTGGAAATTAGAACTGGCAAATCATCCCTGTGCTCAGTCCCTGCCTGGTTTTACCTACAGCTGCTTGCTGGCAGCAATTTGCCTACAGTAGTGGTAGAAGTAGAGAATCCATGAATTTTGGCTGCCAGCCCTGTGTCTATGATGGGATCTTCTTTGAAGCTAAGTTTGATCTTTTCAACGCACATATTCACAGCTGCTTCTGCTGTGCTGTATAAACAAGGCACTAATCCTCCATCCTTACTGTGGAGGAGAGTCTTTTACAAAGAGATTTTAGCTTACAAAGCTCTCTCAGTAGTTCGCTTCCTATAGGAAAGACAAGGGCTGAAATTCATGTGATTTCCAATGCTTCCCTGAATCCATGGGACAATCACCCTTCTGTCTCTTAGTTTTCTGTACCTTTATCTGGGTGTAGAAGTTCCCGAGGCTGCAGCAGACTCGGCATTCCAGCATCTTGTCATCGTTGTTGTGTGCGTAGCGTAAAGCTTTCTCAAAGCACTCCAAAGCCTTCTGGAAAATGCTGAGGCCCAAGAAGGCATTGCCCATGCTGAGGCTCACCTGGCCATTCAGCTGCAGGCTCACAGTGGTGCCCTGCATGTTCAGGCACGTCTTACAGTAAGAGATTGTTTTCTGGAATTCACAGAGTTTCTCATTGCTGCGAGCCAGGTTTAGGTAGCTCTCTGTAAGGAAATCTGGGTCTTCCAGCTCCCGTGCTGTGTCAATCTGTACCACTGCAAACTTTAAATAGAGAAGAGAGTGTTTACAAAAGTGTAGTTTATTTAAATACAGCTCAAGCACCCACAGAGTAGTGCCCTGTACTGGAGAAGAGGTTCATCTCTGAGCAGGGCAGACAAGGCTGTCAGCACATGGAGAAGCATTGTATGCACTGAGCAGTTATCTAGTGGTTTAAAAGGCCTATGAAGACACATCTTCCTCTCTGCACACAGTCTCTTGGCAGGGAGGATGAACAAGGCTGGCAGTAAGGGGAAAAAGCTATCAAATGGCCCTATAGAGAAGCTGGTGAAGCAGGAAACGTCTGACACACTGCAGTTCAGTTTCCTTTCACTCAGTGCAATGTATGCCACTTTCTTTGGAAGTCATAAGCTATTAGAGTACTCTATTAATAGAAGAAAATAAACTACTTCTTTAATGAATGTTTTACTAATAAATTACAGTTTTGATCTTGACAGTTTTAGTTCTATAACCTCTGGGATTTGTTGCATACTGTTCTCTTAAATGAAGTCTGTTTCAGGCTGCAAACTCTTCTAAGCAGTAACTCTTACGTTTTGTGGTGAAGCAAGCACACTGCTGGCTTGAATTAGTATCAGTAGCAAAGGTAAATAGCAATTTTCATTAGACATTATCAGTTAGGATTATGGATGGCAAATTCCAAGGCAATCAATTACTTTCTTTTTGTCTAGTGGCTACATGTAATAATTTAAGCTACTAGAACATTTTACATTCTTTGGAAACCAAAAACCCAAACAAAACCCCCAAACCTCACCAACCATAAATTGTGTGTGTTGGGTTTGTAATTATCTTCTCAGCTTCCTTAAAGCTTAGGAAAGCGGCTACGTGGACGCGGTAAAGCGCACGAGCTCACGCTTCCCCACGTTCCCTTAACTTTGCACAAGTTCTTCAGTATTTCCTGATGGCCACAGCCTCTTTTCTTGGTGGGAAGTAATTTTTCCTCTCCAAAAGAGGTTGAGCATCACAACCCTTCTTAAATCACTTTTTATTTTGGGCCTTTAATTCTGACCCCTTATCTCCTGATATTTCCTCTCTCAGTGGCTTATTGCTAAAGTTCTCATTTCTTGATCCTTTGAACTGTTGCTGTGTAACATCTTTAGTTTGACGGAAGCCATTTTTCCTTCCTAATACTGTGAAGAACTAAATTCACCTACTCTGATCGTACTTTCTGTTCTCTTCTCAGATAAGGAATTCTTGTTCAGGTATACTATGCTCACTCCTTTGTCTTTTTTTTTCCTCCATGAAGTCTTCAGTATTTCGTTCAGGTAGCTCCATCTTGCCTTTTTTTCTTCTTTCATCCCCAATCAGTCTGTTGTTTTTGCGAGCACTTAATTTCACACCGCTTAATAGAATTGTTTGTCTTCAAATGTTTTACAAATGTATTAATACCTCTCCTTTCTTCCTCATCATAAGTATTTGGTTTCAATATAGGGCTTTGACAAGTGGATGGGTTTACCACTAAGATGTGCCCCTCTCCCCCCTTCAGTTCCAAACAGAACCACCAAAAACTTTTCAATGAGATGTACATACCCCTTTCACGTTTTGTTCTAAATGCTGAATGATAGCCAGTCTAGTAAGAGGCAACCCAAAACATCAGGATAAGGATATCAAAGCCCTTTAGTAAGACCCTATTTCAGGCTGTGATAGTTTCTTAAGACTATTACAACATTCTCTTGTCTTGTCTTACAGATTCCTGAGTTGCCCTCCCAAATGCTGCCTGCTGCTCTCTGTATACATCCTGTTACTTCTCAGATCCACACACCAGCTTCTTTTTGTTCATTTAATGAAACTGTTTATCCTCATGCGCTTGAAATGTAGCTTCAGCTGCTTTTTACCACTCTTCCACCAAGCCCCATATCCTTCTTTCTTTCTTCTATGTTGTCCTAACAACTGGGAGCTGTTCTCTGACCCCAACTGTGAGACATCTGGGATGTCTCAGTTACCTCACCAAAACAGCATCTTTTTTCCTCTCTTAATCAGCCCCCTTGCAAACAAATAATTGTAATTAAAAATCTCCAGTGTAAGATCTATATTAGGTATCAGCCAGAAGCTGAACAATATAACAGCCATGCCTCCACAAGATCAATACTTATTCTACAGAATCCACCTGGAGTTCTCCTTTTATGCTGACATACACACTGTCAACAGCTTGTAGTGGACAAAAGCCATGTTTCTGAAGCCTGATAACATGGTGTGCCTGTGTGTGGGAAATAATCAAAAAAGGTTCCCGTGATTAACTGGAGAACTTAAATAGCCCAAGAATCCTGAGGAACCAGACCCAGTGAAAAAATGTATTTTGCATATCTTGTGGGCTGGAGCTCTTGGTGAGCACAGTGATTACAGCAGCCCAGAACCTGCTCTCAATAGCTGGTATTTTCTGTTCTACACAAAATACCCCTCCCCCCCCCATTTTGGGTTCTGATCTCCAGCCACGCTCCGTAGTGGGTGCGACACAATGGCATGCATTCATCTCCAGTTCACCTTACCTTCAGCATGTCTTTGTATCTGCCCATCTCTGCATGAGCAGTGATGAGGCAACCCAAAACCCGAAACCTGCCAGCAGGATCCGCAGACTTCTCCAAAACCCTCATCCAGACTCGCAGGGCCTTTTCGGTCTGATTAGACTGGTAAAGATGGAGTCCTTTCTCTATCTGTTGCTTTGTCTGGTCCTGACCCATCTCCCATGGATTAAAAAGCCTCATACACTAACCTCTAAGGATAGCAAAAAGGACGTGCTTACAAGAGAACACAACGTAAAATGCCCCACTAGAAGAGGGCGGGTCGTGTGCTCAGAAGGCCCGGAGCCGTAAAAGCCCAGCCATGTCAGGGGGCTGGAGCTGTGGTAGGCAATGGCGAGAAATGGTTGCTCAGCACTGAAGGCAGAATCCCAAATCCACTAGGCAAACATCTTGCTTGCTAGGGCTCCATCAGTGCATTCGTCTGTCCAATCCCATAAACAAAGAGGAAAAGCACAACAGGGAGAGAAAGAGAAAAATCTCAAGCCACAGGAGTGAAACTCAATCTGAACAGCCAGTGCTGGTCTCCTCCCCATTGGCTGCAGCTGCTCCTGCCAGTCTGGCTCACGTGGCTCCCAGGAATTCCAGTCAGGCTCCCAAGGTCACGGTGCCAACTGCCCACCCCTGCCCGCCAGCATGCAGCTTATAAATACCCCAGGGAGAGACAATCGGCTGCCTCGGCTGCCTCTTTCCTCTCTGGCCATCCCCTTAGACAAGCACTGCTGATGGGGGGCTAGCTTGGGAGGGAGCAGGTGGAATAGTAGCTTTAGGAAAAATATATGCCTTAAAAGTGAGGTGTGAACAAGGCAACTTCAGTGTGTACACGTGTGCAGTTTTACACTTGCAACAATGTACTTGATACTCTGCCAGGCACAAAATTCACCCTCCCCCCCGTTTTGAGGACCTCAGCTGGCATCATGGACTGTTTTTGTGGGCACAGGTCAGCTCTCTCATAGATTTGCTGCAAATACACCTCTGACTTCCTAACTTTAGGGACAAGAAGCTAACCATCCTGAAAAACTTTGTTCTTGACTGAATGTTGCTCCTTGCCATCAAATGATTGTAGCGGTCCTTCAGAAGTTGTCAAAGGCACTGCTGAAGTTCTGCATCCAGAACTTTTATGATGAATAACAATAAACATACAGAACAGCAGATATCTGCACTTTTTGGTTGCAGGAGAGAAGTGTTAGCCCCATTATAAGATAGCTTTATGTCTGTCACATTTTGGTGAAAAATCAGACTGGTTCCTCTAGCAGTCACATTTAATACTCTCACCAGTGTGCTGCAGCCTCGGTGGTCTAGAGATTTATTCAGTCCTTCTTAAGAAGATACACCAAACCTGGGGGGACGGTGGCAGGAGGCGAACGCTACAGGGACATCTAATGTTCTTCAGATGCAGAAGTTCCAAGAACCAGTTTTGTGATCTTTTTACTGGGCAAAGAGAAGCAATTTGACGTTTTAACAGACTTGCCTGCAAAAGCAGTCATGTCTCCAGATGCCTCTCTGCTTCTTGGTGAATTTGGTGGCAGTTCTTCCCCAAGAAGAGGTAAATACCTACAGAATCACCTCAAAGGGTACCAATCAGACCAGCCTGGTCTGTGTCAGCAAAACCCCAAAGGAGCCTTCCTGAGGTAATATCCTTAAGGAAACCAAGACATGAAAGAAGGAATGACAGTCTACCCAGAGGCTTTACCTCATAGCAGGCAAGATCTTAAGAGATTACATCTGTACTTTATCCAAAATTGCCTCAGAAAAATATTTCAAAAAGAAAAGCATTTTAAATTGTAGAAGAGTTTTGCTACAATAAGACTGATTCTCTTTTGGGAGCTAATATACACTATGATATTTGCTAATGTGCTAAGTGATATTTCAGCATAGACTATGTGTAGTCTCAAACTCTGGAAGTAGAAACTACAGAAAAATCTACAGAAGCTGAAGAAAACCTGTGGTGAGATACAGCTGGTTAGTGTGCAAAAATCACTTCAGTTAAAATTATTAGCTAGGTACTTTATAGATTTTAGAACATGCATAAAAGTCTGATTCAGAATTTTAAAAAATCTCTCCTCCTTGCAGTAATTCTTATATGTTTCTCTGGATGTAGGTGGTGGGATTGAAACAAGATGCAGAAGATCAATCCCCATGGAAAGCACTGATAATCGTGAGGCCATTCAGATTTCTTGACTTGAAGAAGTTAAAAGGCCAGGAAAGCAGCTACTGGAGCCTGCTACATAACAGAATCAAGCCAGGATTCAAGAATGGGGGAAAAAAAATGGTATCATTCCTGGTAGATCAGAATCTACCAGAATTTAACTTTGCAAAATTAACCTTCCACAAGAGGCCTGCCTGTAACTCAAACTCGTCCTGAGATTCTTTTGGACCATGTCAGCAAAGCACTGCTCTCTTCCCCACACAGCACAGCCAAAGTGAAAAGAGGGTGCCCTGCAGCCTGACAAAACCCATCTAACAGGAGATGATCTGCCCTGCATTTTGTTAACCTCACTTTATCCCCTTGCTTTTGAGTACTAGCAAACAGGACTTAGTTTCTTAGGGATCAACTTGCAACTCACCTGTTAAAATAAAAACACCCTAGTAAAATAAGGATTAAATCCATCAAGTTCAAACTGGTAATTTTCAAAAAACCAGGAACATGCTCTGATATGGAACATACCAGTCTGAGCCCAGCTGCAGCTGCCTAAATAAGGAGAGATGAAAGATCAACACTGCCTGTGCTACTTCAAAAAAAGCAATGGCATCCATCTGTGGCTCAAGACAGCTCTAAATCATACAAGATTCAGGCACAGCTTCTAAAGTATACGATCCACAGTTTCTTCCCAGGAACTGCAAATAAGTGAGCCTAAGTGGTGCTTGGCAACATCAGTTTAGAGAATCTTACCTGCCATACATGCAGTGTGGCTCACCATGCACTCACTTCTTCAGTGACCACACTGACCAGCTTCTCCTCCTCCCCACTGCTCTTCATAATGTCCCCAGTGACTCCTGGCCGTATGAAGAGAGCAGAACGTGGCTGGTAAAGTCAGGAAGACTGGAGTCAAAACAAGTAGTGAGAGGTGGAGGTGGATGTGAGAGGAAAAAGGTTTCTCTTAAAACATTCAGCATCAGGATTTCATCTATAACTTTGCGTATTTCCTACTAGTGCTGATGAATATAACAACTCATGTGAAAATGCTGATTATTTTCAGAGATTAATGCACTGATTCTTGGGTGTAGTTTGATTGAGTACTGATTGGTGGTGGCCTTTAAAATGAAAGAAAAAGCCTTCAAAAACTAAAAAAGCCACCAACCCAAGAAGTATCCGGTGTCAATTCTGTAAGATGTAGCTAACTAAGCTTTGATTGTGTAAGACAAGGTGAGCGAACTTTCTGCACAAGCTGGAGTCTCCCATTCTGCCCAAACAAACCCTTTTTCTGATTCAATTGTTTCTCTCCATCCTTGGCCCCAAGTTCTATCTGAACTGAAATCCCTCCAGCCTCTCTCCTCAACAGCTGCAAATTAACTGCAGGGATCCCAGCACAGTCTGTAACAGGTGGCTCGGTGCCTCGTGCCGCAATTGGTGTGCTCAGGGCAAGGAATGCAGCACTGAATCCTGATGCTTGTGAGTGCTCTCAGATTTACAAGCATGTAGGAAGTGATGGGGTGAAACTGTGTATGCCAGATAACACAGGAAAAGGACACAGAGGAGAAACACAGCTGCCCTATAAATGCTTGTAAGTCTCCAAAATGCAAGACAGCAGAAGGAAGGAATAACATCAGGGAATTTTAGGAGCTTTCAGAAATGCAGCAAAATCATGGCCATTGTGGTACTTTCCTTCAGAGAGAGGCAATATTCATGTCAAACTTGTGGCAGGTTTCTAAATGAACTTTGTTTTGGCTATGCCAAATACTTTTTATTAACTTGAAATGAGATATCATAAAAGATATCTTAGTTCTAAGAGCAAAGCAGGTAGTCTCTGCTTACCACTAGTAAGTAATCCAAATCCATTTGGGGTTTCCCTGTGGAGTATTTCTAGGACCAGGAGAACTGGGGGCTGCAGATACCTTGATGCTGCAGAACCAGGATAGATTCAGCAAGCTTGGCTGTGTTGCTGGAAGGGGGAAGGAGGTGGTGGCAAGTTTGGAGCTCATGAGAGCAGCACTGGCTGGTGCCTCTCTAATCCCACACAGCACCACGCACTCGTGCTGCTCCTGCAGAGCTGAGGGCTGCTGCTATGCCCAAGGTATTGGGCCCTTGAAACACCCTGAAGCACAAGTGCATGGACAGACAAGTGGCTACATGGCACCAGTTCTGTGAGGCTGGATATGCCTACACCTCACTCTCAAGTGTTGCACATCTTCACATTATCCAAGATCCTCAGCTTTTCTGTATCTAAAGGGGCCTTTCTGTCAGATGACCCAAAATAGATGTATATCAACCAGAAAACCTTTTCCATTTCTACTCAAAGTAGCTCATCTACACAGAAGTAAAAATCCAGGGCAATATTGTACAGCCAGCAGAAGTGGTATTGGGCCATTAAAGTTTTTGTGTCTCACAGCTAAGAAACTGGAAATCATTCTCTCATCTCTCTCTTCATCCTCTCACACTTGGACCCCAAAAAGAACCTCAAGTTTAAGACACAAATACAAGACACAAGGACTCTTCTCAAACAGTTTAATAGCAAATAAACAAAGGAAGGTACCACACTTGGCATATACAAAATGACTTGTTGTTGGTGTGTCTGTGCAATTAAAACAGCTTTAAGTTGCCCTTTGGGACAAAAAGAAAAAAAAACACACACACAAAAGGAAGAAAATTCCTTTAACACATACTCGCTTGTTCCAAACTTGTAACAAATCTTTTCATTTTTAAATCCACTACACAAACTCTGTGATCAGATCAGAAAAGCAACATGCGCTCCTCTGCTTTTTAAACCATTAAAGTAAAATCTGTAATTCTCTACAGAGTACAACACAATTTCACACAAAAAGACATTTTGTTTTGCAAATCAAAACAAGAAAAAAAGGAACAGCTCAAACAAGGTAAAGAAAAGCATTTCTATGACTGAACCACGACTTCAAGTTGATTAAATCCCGTTAACTGCAGAACAGACTCTACATTTGGTCATAGTGGCAATTTGTTTTCTCGTCACATTGTGAATCACTTTACATTGTTTTCTAGTAGAAAAGGCAAAAAACTGTACAAAACCCCTAGTGTTAAATACAATGTTTGTACCAATAAAAAAGCCCACAGGTTTGTCTCCAAAATGTAAATTTTCTTTTTAAATTATTCACAAAAAGCAGCCAAAAATCAGAAAGGCAGCTGCTGCTCCACTGTCTCAAATCCATTAAAACCACCACAGAACAAGTAAAACAACCAAAGGAAGAAAAGGAAAGAAGAAAGGAAAGAAACACCCAACATTTGGCATTTTGGTTTTCTTCAGATATTTTTCCACAGGTTTCCCCAAGGTGCCTTATGGAACCAAATGCACAGGTACAGAAACGTACTGGCAGTTCCTCCATACACTGCAGGGTATCAGTGCCCCCTGGCACACAGCCCTGTGCAATCAGACTGTGGGACTAACAGCAGCCAGCCCCCCAACCCTACCTCCCAAATAAATGAGTCTCTACCCTTTTTCATTCAGCCTCACGATTCACTCCCAGGTACATGTACCATATTCAAATTGTTCTGTTTTGTCTGCAGATTAAGGACTGTCTACACAAGTCTGGTCAATACTGAGTGAGAATACAGTATCCTCAACCAGCTCAGGAGTAGGATAGAAAACAATCTTTGCATCTTTACATTATCCCAAACACTGGACAAAATTAAGATTTCTATCCAATCATGCTCTACTTGTTTTCTCAGTAAAACCCCTTCTACTGGAATTCCATTTCACATTATTTCAACTGTTAAGATACCTACACTAGCTTGCTGCTGCTTCTGTCTGAAACTTCATCACAGCACACACTCTTCAGGTGCCTTCATCTAGAAGCTACTTCCCAGTTTCTACCTGTGCAGATGGTACGTAGGGCAGGGGAAGCCTGCTACCCAGAGAGCAGTAACCTGTTCTAGTTCATCCTGCAAGCCAGAAAAACTGCTCAGCTCATTACCCAATTAAAAACTAAACAAAAAAACTAAAAAATCTCCGCAGAGATTCCCCAGCTAAGGCCCTTGAAAAGAGAGCTGGGGATGGTACCCTGTTCAGGTAACAGCTTCAGAGGCTGTTGTATTGTGCTTGTCATTTGGGAAAAGAGCCAGCAGTTGTAGGACCGGTGTTACAAATGCTTCCTCTGGGATATTTAAAACACTTTATTTCATGAGCTAACCTAGACTCTTCCAGAATCCTGCCCCCAAACTCTGACTGACAGTATTAGACTGGGGCTGGACTTCACAGAAATGTGCCCTGACTTGTACAAAATGCTCAGTGTTTGAAATGAGCCCTAGCTTCAGATAGCTTTGGAAACAGAAATATTGTGAGTTCTCCCACCTTCCTGCTCCCAGCTATCCCCTTCCATCATAACTTCCACTAGGGGAATAGTGTAACCAAGCACCGTCGGCTTCCGACCGCACTGGAGATGGAGCAAGGTCCAGGTACTCTGTCAGGCAGACAGTCTAAGTGCACAGGTAGAGATGCCCTCAGGTGGCTTCTGATCAGATATTTGTCATACCAAAACCACCAACTTAAAGGATACCTTTGAAACCCAATAAATTGCTCAGTTTTTGCACAAACTATAGAAAACAGAGAGGTGAAGGTGATATATACGAGGGTGTGAAGAAAACAGCAGGAAACATGCACAACATTTCTGGGCACTATCTTAGTTTGAAAGATTAAAACAAAAACATCACATTTTGCTGAGGAGATTGTAGTTACAAAAAAACCAAGCATGCCAGAGCTTAACAAAATACAACATCAACTTTGATCAAATTCTCACTGCAGGCTGATAATCACACAGGGAAGCAGGGGAAAAAAATAAAAATAAAAATAATTAGAAAAAAAAAATCAGTAAATGCTAGGGCAAAAATGTAGCTACAATCAGAGGAAAACGTAGTTCAAGTGTTTTCTGTTGATGCCACTTCAAGTCACAAGTTTGAACTCATAAAAACACATGCTGTCTCCTCAAGCACAGAAACCAGATCAGCAAAATGTGACTAGGAAGTCTCCTGAAAGATTGAGTCACACCATATAATTGACTTTCTCTTTGAACTGTGTTTTTAAAACTAAGCACACAAAAAAACTAAGCCTAGAAAGTGATTGGCTGTATGTTCACAGAAATACAAATACTCCACAAGGTATGCTAGCAAGGCTGCTCTGAAGACAAATTACAAAGAATCAGATTCACAAAATCAAGTGGTTATCTTACGAAGGTCTAGAAAAATAGAAATTCTTTTATATTCAAATGCAAGTTTAAATATTCCCCTTCAGCAGTCTTTCTAGCAAAACCAATTTGGCAGCACAAAAAAAGAAAAAAAAAAAGAAAAAAAAAAAGAAAAAAAAAAAAAAAAAAAAAAAAAAAGAAAAGAAACAAACATAATAAAAATACACATCAGCATCAAAGGTCAACACAAGGTCAAAGGTGAGAGTTCAAGCATCAGAGAAGCTGAAGAGACAAGGATTTGGACGATGTACTTGAACGCCACATCGACATGCTTTAGGCACAACGATGAACAAACGGCAGGAATCTAGAAAAAAAAACAAACCAGAAAGAGGGAGACCCACTGAGTTACACAGAGCAGTACATCCAAACACGGAGAGAGAGAACAAGAATGGGCACTGTACAATGAGATCTCCTGGGGAAGGGAGTTGACAGGGAAGGGCAGCACATGCCAACGATGGACAAGTAAAAGTCAAAGTACATGAAGGACACCAAGTAAACATCAAACTGCCAGAAACCAAATGGAAGCAGAGGCCTGGATTTCCCTCTCAGCACCCAGTCTGTGGAGCATTCCACAGCCTAGTGACACAGTGGTTAGCATGCATTCACCTTGCCCTGTGCCCAGTTGTGTCCACTACGTCTGTTGAGAACAGAGTAAGCTCCCTCCCCAGGAGACGGATTCCAAAAAATATGACTCCAGGGCAAACATTTGCCCACAGAGACTGAGACCATGAGAGACAAGACAGAGGACACAAGGGATTCACAGGTGGTTTGACGGTTGAGACTTTTCTTGCACTCTAAAATGTGAAGTTCTTAGGCAGTAGTAGCCCAGCAAATCCATGTTCTTTCCTTTAGCTACAGTCCCTTCTCATTCCCTAGGAGCCCATGTAACTGGGGGTGGGTGATTTGGAAAAGGGGAAAAAAAAAAAAGATTATACAAGACAAAAAGCCCACACACCAGAGAAGAATTCTTTAAGACTTGACTGCAAGTTAAGACTTGTCCTAGCTGAGCACTTTTCATACCATTAGACCTGCAGAGGGATTTTCCATTCCCAACCTTTTATGTAACAGCCCTCAGCTCCCTGGCTTCATGAGGAAGAGATTCTGGGCTCTGAGAAGCTCTACAGTCACTGTTGCCAGTTTGATGAGCAGAAAAAATGTGCTTCCTGAAATTTTCTTGAAGAGTTTATAAAAAATTGATTCTTATATTAAGTGACATAAATACCTCTGTTCCCTCCCCCTCAGCTTGTGAGCTTCAAGAGACAAGGAACATTCTGGGATGAGAGTGGGAGGCAGAAGAGAGAGGAAGCAGTTTGTTTTCTTATTCTGCCTCCCCACACCCCCAACTCCCCTTTAGCTCCTGTTTGTGGCCTTAATCTTCAGCACATCTCAAAGCTTCTGGTTACTGACTAGAACAAGGTGAGATCTGCGTATTAGCTCACATAATTTGAGAACAGCAAGTGTTGCATTTTGGTTCCAAAGCAACAAGAAACACACTGTCTATTAAATCAGCAACACTCCCCTTATTAGAATTGCTGAGATTAATTTGCTTTTCATGCTTTTCAATAAAGGGAAAGGACTTTAGCAGAGTTTAAACCAACTCCAGCAAACAGAGTACAATACAACCCTTACAGTTATTTCTGTATTTCAAGAAATACTCTGTATCATTGCAGATAGGTGGAAGATTTCACCCTTAAAACAGAAAAGCAAATTCATCATGAACCGAGGCATGAGAAACAAGAAGCATGAAATCAAGTGACATCTAAGCATGCACCACTGAAATCCTCTGTGTGATTTGTCTGGGGATTTTCTTGATACGGATTTTTCAAATATTTCACTCAGCTATGTTGAGGGCAAAGACTAAGTTTCATTGAAGTCCTATGGAAAGACTGAACAGAACAGAAAAACAGCAGCATGAGATGCTGGACAAGGTCTTAATGACTTGGAGAAAGTTATTCCAGTTTGTCCTTGTTTTATTCTCACAATAGTGATAATTCTGCCTTCTATATTTTATATTTTGTGGCAGGTATGCTAGGGATATAAATCATCTTTAGGTTTAAACACCTGCAACAAGAAGCTTTCAAAGCATTTTACCTGTTGATAGTTTCACCCTTCATTTGCAATTTGCTTTATCCAAGCTGTTTTTAGGTATTTCCAAATAAAATAGGAACAACTTCATTTGGCTTGGTTATTCTTCCCTAATCCAAAGCCATTACCAATTCAGTTAGATTCAGCTTGCATGATAGAATTATCACAATATGTGACTTTCAGAACTCAGGTGAAAAGCTTTTTCCTGATATATGCATTTGTCAGTGAGATTTTTCTGAGCTGGAATTTTTTAATACTGCCAGCTTTGTATTAAAAAAAAGCTAAACTACCAAGAGCTATCCTATTTTGGACTGTTGATTATCTAAGGACTGAAGAAACAATGATTTCATTTACTATAGTACTGACACTAAGCAGTATCAGACTAAAATCATAATTCTTTCACTTTATTACAGCACTAAAATCAAATATCTCCTGAGTAAAAAAAATTAAATCTGTGAAGTAGACCATTTCCACCTGGTAAACTAAAAATATATTAGGTATTTTCTGGTGGCACACATAATAAGGAGTTCTATTTCATCAGAATTCCTTTTAGCTTTTCTTGTAGAAAATCAGGTTCTTTGGTTTGAAGCATACATCATACTTTGTCCATGTGGCTACTTTGGCCAACCTGCTGCAGTTTATTTGAACTCACCCAACTCTTATCTTACTATGCAGGAAATAAAGCATTTGACACTGATTTGATTTGCACTTGAATGAGAGCATGATATGAAATAAAAATAAAATTTAAAAGCCCCAAGTCCCCCAAATCCCAGACTTTCCTGCCAATAAGTGACAAAGAAAACTGGCTTAAGACTGAAAGGCAAGAGTAGCCTAAATCCCCACAATCAGTGGCAGCCACCAAACAGACACAGAAATGTTGACTTTATCTGATCAGTTTTGTTATCAGAAAAAAAAATCTGCCCAAGTCTCAAACTTGATACATTTATTAACTTTGGCAACATCCACATTGATACACCAAGAAAGGGAAATCTGAATCAAATACACAAAAAGGGCAACATCTTCAGCTGGTGAAAAGTGATGCAGCTCTACTGCATTCAGAGAGCTGAGCTGCATTGGTTCAAACCATCTGAGGATCACATCTTTTAAAATTTAACCTGCATAGATTAATTCTTTTTCTTTTTGGCAATACTTATAGTTACGCCAGTAAGGCACAAGAGCTAGCCCAAGTTAGGTGTCTTAAGGTGATTATGTCTGGGAGGAGTCACTGATCAAACTAAGCCACAGTGTAAACTGGTGAATCTCCTAAAGTTGGTAGGAGTCGCACCTATTTTCAACAATGACAAGCTTGATCTGTAAGTTACAGCATTGAGGACACACTATAGGATGAATAATCTAAAATATCTAATTTTGGGCAACTGAAATGACTAGTAAAGAGGCCAGAGCATCAGGTTAAAAGAAAAACAGGACAAAGGTCTCGGATAGTACAGTGGGGTAGGGTGCAAAGAAGGTAAGAGTGACTGTAGAGACCCCAGAGCACAGTGCCCTTCTCCACTGGTTCACAGCATTCATCTTCCTTGTTTGGCAGTCATTGGGCTGCAAACAGGCCACTGAAAATCAGTACTTTCAATCATGCACATCATTGTATGTGTAAAACAATCACATTCAGGATTCTACAAAACCCTGGCCTTTTTTTCCAGTGAAATAATTTAGGTAATAAATATTCTCCACCCTGGAGCGGTATAAAACTTCTATAAAAATAGAAACAACATTCTTGGTAACAGCAGGTTGCACTTGGAGCAATCGCTCCCAACTATGTTTTTTTATGGTTTTTTTTTTCCTTTTTTTTTTAAAAGTATATAATTTATATATATATATAAAAAAAATCCCATTATCACCCTGGAGGCCTTCACACTCCAACACTCTTTTCTCAGAAAACCAGGACACATCTTTCCTATGGTGCAGAATTCAAGTGTACACGGTTCACTTCAGTGTATGCTTACGTTTCTAGAGATTCAAATAATTAACATAGAAGGGTACCACATGCCAGCATAACTGGGAAATTTGGCAATCTGGCCTTTGAAACTTTGCCACCACAAAATTATTTAAATAATACTGACAGTTTTACCTGTCTGCCATCAATATGGACAGACTGACATCAACTGTTTGATTTTCAATCTAAGAATTGGAAAGGGTTCTCCTTGGATGTTACATATCAGGCCTTGTAATTCTGAGGTTTGAGATCCCAGGGGGCCCAGTCCCTGGAAATGCCCAACATTCCCAACAGATCACCACACACAAGTGGGGATTTGGACCTGAGATCTCAGGTTTGATGTGTTTAGTGCCCCTCCTGCTAGAGCAGAACACGAAGTCCCGAACCCACATCCAACCCACACGCATCATTTAGCAGCTGGCTCCCAGACTGCAGTGTTAGCTGGAGCCCTGGGAAACAGCCTGACAACCCAGGAATACAAAGAAAACAAGGAAAAATAGATATTATGAGGTAAATCGAACTTCTGTTAAAGACACAGAAATTGTAAACTTCCTCTTGTGACAGAGGTGGATTTGATGGTTATAAAATCTACACTGATTTCTTGAAACAGCTCAGGCCAGAGTGTCAAAAGTCCTTTGAGCCCCCTAAAACCAGTGAATATCAAAGGCCCTTAGCAATGCACTAGCAATTTCACTGGTGTGCAGAAAAAGTGTGTGTTCAAAGTTAAGGGTTGTGTTCAATTTTCCTTCAATATAAAAGATAACAGCTTGTACCAAAAGGCAGAAAAAGAATGAATGGCTCAATACTCTGGTTCTGCAGCTCCTGGTTTAGCCTGTTTTGCACTGGTACACATCACCTTAAAGGAAAACTGCAGTAGAAAGATACACCTAATTACTAGACCAAGTCACTGCATGAGTTTTGTTTATGAAAAAACCCAACAAAAAACCCCAACAAAACAGAAAGTTATCATTTCAATAAACAATCAGCACTTACATTATGCTTATGAAAAGGAATTCATAGCAATCTCTGCAAAAATGGACATTATTTCACAGAAACGGGGAATGTGATGAACTGTTAAGAAGAAAAATTGTCAAAAATTTCTGCAAGTTACCAGGGATCTAAAAAGTTTCTTGTTTTCAGACCCAGGTGTATTCATCCAGACTAAGCTGCCTCTACCTTTCCACAAAACCTAGATGAGTACATGGATAAAGTTTTCTTATATATGAAGAAATTCACTGCATCTCATTAATATTCCACTGTAGACAGAATGAAGTTTTCTGGGCAGAGACATTATCTAATAGTTTTATAAAGTGCTGTGTACATTCACAGTGCTATATAAACACTAGTTTATATACAGCAAAGAAAAAAAAAAATCACTGCAGTTTTCCTTTGGCTTGTTAATGTGTTCACCCTTTTAGCCCGTCTCCTACTTTAGAGATGATTTAGTAAATCCTCACCGTGGCACACGGTTAAGGAAATTTCAAAGAGCGGATGGGGCATGACAAAAGCTACATGGAGTCAGTTCTTTCTCACCCAGGACTCTGTTCTCCTTGCCCATCTTTGTTTTCATCAGCTGTTCTGTGTTATTTCTGCTTTGCTTTCTCCTCTCTACCCCAAGGCAGTGTGGTGTCAGTTTCTGCTGCTCCCTTTAACCTTCTCTCCCCACCCCCAAGGAGCTGGCATTGGTCCTTCTCAACACACACTGGTTACAAACACAGCAAACTTCAAATAAGGGAGGAAAAAAAAAAACAAAACTAAACAAAAAACCTCAGCGATATGGCACCTAAACTCCAAAGTAAAACACTGGAAACAAAAGCACAAACTTGTCCTCCATCCGAAGCGGGATTCTCAGCAGAGGCTGCAGCAGAGTCTTCAAGGGAAGATGTGCCAGATAGAAGGCATGGATCAGCTTCCAGGACTGTAAAAACACAGCCTTAGGGCTTCGAATCACTAAGTGCGCTCCTCTCCAACTTACCAGAAGATCCTTCTCACTCCAGTCCCGGAGGGGAGGGGTGCTCAGTATGGCTTGCTGTCGTTCTTGGAGCGCTTGAGCTGTACTTTCAGCCGCTTCATGCCGATCTGGAAGCCGTTCATTGACTGAATGGCAGCCTGCGCAGAGACAGGATTGTCGTAACTTACAAAACCTGAGGAGAGGAAAACACACCATTACCCCATGCCAGAGCTGCCACAACAGCTACTCACAACTGGAAATGCAGGCACTCACACTCACAGGGTCAGAGAGGCTTGCATGAAGTGCCATTTTCAGAAGCTCACAACTGCTTTAGACTTATATAACTTCTAAGGGCTCTCATACAAAACACTGCTTTCTGACATATGGAACTTTGGCCAGAAGTTACACACAGCTCAGGAAATTAAAATAACATTTTCTAGTCTATCCACAAAATAAGTACTGCTGTTTATTTTATATGAATTCATACCCGGGAAAAAACCAAACCTGAAAACTGTTCATTCAGATGCAGAAGCTCATTAAAGATACAGGACTGAAATCACCATCATGACATTACGGGGGCAGATTTGCTTGGAGTGAAACAGCTGCTAAGAAAGGGTAGCATTGGTACCACTATTGTGTTTAGGCTGCTCTCAGATGGGAGGCTGCATATCATTCCTGCAAAATATTATACTGAAAATAAACTTCTCCAGGGTTTTGAAGGAGCCTATTTTAAATAACTCCACTCAATGTCTGGAGTGAGAATAACTCCCACTCCAGTCACTGGCTACTTGTCCATAATATGCAGGTGTTATAGCTGAATGGTCAGCATATTTTTGTGTTCTCACAAAGCACTGGATTGTCCACCTCTTTTGGCTCAAATAGGAAAAAATTCAGGATATTATGTAGACACAAAGCTATCAAAACCATAGGGAAAGGCTCACCTCTCCTATTCCATGACAAGAAATCTCTATCTATCAAAACAGTCACGAGAGCTTACAGCACTACGAAAATGCAATATGGTACCCACAATAATTATAGAAATAATTCATAAGCATAATGTACTAAGTAATATATAGAGCAACACAAACAATTACTGAAAAGACAGGAAGAGGCAAGAGGAGAAACTATCTCAGGATTATAATCTGTGAACACAAATAATAATAATCACAGAATTTCTGAGTTAGAAGGGATCCACAAGGATCAAGGAATCCGACTCCTAAGTGAATGGCCCACTAGGGGATCAAACCCACAACCTAGGCATTATTAGCACCATACTCTAACCAACTGAGCTAGGGAGAATTATCTAGGGCCAGAACACAGTAATAAGGCGTAACAGTATGAAACTGGGAAAAGCAAAAAGTCACATTGAAAATCAGGAAAATACAGTTTACTGCTGGAAGTGTTTGGTTTATTTATTTTTTAGGAATATATAGAGATTCCTTACTTACTTAAAAGCTACACTAAACAATATACTGAAAAAGAGATTACTAGAAAAGCCACCTTTTTGCAGATAATGATTTACAGAATGACAAAATATCCTGAGTTGGAATGGATCCACAAAGATCACTGAAGCCCCTGTGCAGGACACCCTGAGAATCACACTGTCTGAGAGCACTTTCCAAACGTTTCTTTAACTCTGTCAGACTGATGCTCTGACCACTTCTGTGGGGAGCCTGTTCCAGTGCCCAATCACCCTCTGGGTGAAAAACCTTTTCCTAATATCCAACCTAAACCTCCCCTAAATCAGCTTCAGGCCTTTATCTCAGGTCCTGTCCCTGGTCACCAGAGAGAAGAGATCAGTGCCTGCCCCTTTGCTTCTACTCCTAAGGAAGCTATAGATCCAACATACCAAAACACTTGCTTAGATTGGTCTGCTTGTCAATGAAAACCTTGGCAGAGACGACATTTCCAAATGGCATGAACATCTGCAGCAGATCCTGATCCCCAAACTCCTGGGGAAGATGGTAGATAAACAGATTGGCTCCCTCTGGACCTTTAAACAAGTAGAAAAATAAATTTAGAAAGAGCATGGATACCATATACCCACTGCACAAAAAAAGGTGGAAGAGACAGTCAAGACAAATTTTCTAGATAAAAAAATGAAACTGCTATTTACAGTACTGCAGAGCACTTGATTCCAGAATAAATGAGCATGACCCTTTGCTGGGATTGATCACTCAAATAATTCTAGCTCTTTCTCACCACTTTTGTTTGTACTTTACACATTGTGCCAAATCTGGTTCACAGATACATGCTGTAATGAATGCTGAACACTAAGTTTGACTAAAAAAATGGTTATGCAAAACTTGTAGTCCCAAAGCAACTAAGTGAATTTCCAAACAAAATACAAATCATCACATTGCTTGTAATCTGACAGATTTTCTTCTAAATATGTGACATTCTACATTACTTTACCCTAGCTATTAAATTTAGCCTGAATCTGAAGAGTGAAAAGACTGGTGTAAGTATCTGTCAGAAGAGGTGAAGGACCAAGAAAACAACATTAACAAAACCACATCTGATTTTCTGACAGGCTCTAGACTCATATTCTCCTTCCCTGTGAGAACATGCAGGAGTATGATTAAGAAAGCACTTAAGACTAGACAAACCCAATGAGAAATGTCCTGTGTAAAAACTACTTTGGGCAGCCCTTAGTAGAAAAATCCCACAGATCTTCTTTATCTTCAGTAACTCCTGGATTCTAAAAATGCCACCAAATAAAAAATCTGCAGATAAGGCAGGTGCAAGGGCTAAGGTTTCCCTTTTGAAAATCCCGCTCGAGTAATTTCTACAACTTTCTGCCTACCTTCTTTTTGACTTCCTGCTGCACCAATACTCTGCTGTGTTAAGAGACTCTGATTATAGAGTGTGGGCAGTGCAGCAGCAGCATATTGCTGGATTCCAGAATAAGCCTGTGTGAGGGCTTCCATTGTGCTACCTGTCCCATTTGAAAGACCACCACTGCCAAGTCCTCCATTTAAGGCTGCCATTCCTGTATAAGAAAGAGGAAATGAAAGATGACTGAGTGCTTCCACTGAGCCAGATCAATAACCTTTCAAACACTCTGCACAATTACAAAAAGTAGGGAACAGAAAAAAATCACCCCAGAGACCTAGCACCAGCTGAGGAATGATAATCAGCTATTCCACCAAGCCACCACTACACATAACTTACCTGCTAAAGAGCTAACGTTGAGGCCTGCTGTAGCACCTGCCAGTGTCTGCAATGCTCCAAGAGAAGCCATTGGATTAACAGAGGAGCTGCTACTGGAACTAGGTGAGGAACCTGCTATTAAAATAAAATAATTAAACTTCAACTAATATTTTTTGGTCCTGATAATTCAACTTCTTCATTAAGTTATTCCAGTAGAAAAAACTAGTAAGGAACAGATCCAGGCAACACAGTACACTTTATGCAAAAAAAACCCTCAGATCCACACAACTTGATTGATCATACTGCTTATACATTCTAAGCCCTTCCTACATTTTTTGAAAATTTCTTCTTCATCATAACATCTATTCTTTGTAGCAATAATAATGTCATTACGTGTAAGACATGTAAGATTGAGACATTATACAAATGTTGGCTAAGCTCTATATCTCAACATAAGGTAACCAACAGTGATGCCCTGCTCCCTGCTGCCTGAAGAGTCACTTGCTATGTATTAACATATGTCCTTGAAACATCACTCAAGGTGAAAAAGACCTGCAACATAGATACTAGGCACACTAAAGAAAGCTGAACACAGGGTTTTCCCATACTGCCAGAACAGGAACATCCTGTCAAAATCTGTTCAGTATGAACAGATTATTTTGACACATTAAATAATTTTTCTAATAAAAATCCTGCTGCTGCAGCTGCGGCTAAGACTGAGAAAAGTCTTGAGATGTACATCCAAAAATAGTCTGTCCTCTATTGACTATTCCAGCAACATCTTCACATTGACTCAGTAAGAAAGTACCTAGCAGAGTAACAGCTTACAAGGCCCACAGATTTCTACAACAGGTAGAATTAGTTCTACAGAAGTCAACATCAAAATAATGAGAAAAAAAGTTTTCCAAGCTGGTATATCAAAAAACCAGAAGTTCACATTGAGGTCATCTACAAAGACTTATGGACATGATAAAATAAGAAATGCAAAGTATTTTTATAATTATATAGCAGTGGTTTTTCTAACAGGTTTGTGCACTACTGAAAAAAAAAAAGGTGATGCATCTTGCTATTAACCAAGAAGTTTAAATTTCCTGCACAAGATGCATTAGTAAATATTTATGGCTGCTAAAAATGAAATGATGCTGAAGACTGATGCTGTAGAGTCATCTTGTAGTCTGCTTGCAAGAGGAATTTATTGGTTTGACCAAGGAGGTAAGAGAAGAACTGAATTTGAGGCGTTTTCAGTTTTCCTCATGTTTCTGTGATTTTCGATTATGCTGCATACACCCATTAAAACTTTTAAAGGAATTGTTAGCATCTTTTAAGCAGTTTCACACACACCACATATTTACCACTTCATTTATGTGGCACCAAGTCTCTGCTGGGGTGAGATATTGGAACTATTTAAATGGAATACGGACTAACAATCCCCTAACAAAAGTAGTTGTACCTAACAAAAGCTGCATGAGAACCAGAGAGCTGCACTTCATATCACTTTTTGTAATAACAGAAGGAATGACAAACCTCCTCTAATACATGTTAAGACAAACTCTCCTAATAAATCAAAAATTGAAAGACAATGTCCCAAACTATATTTTAAGATGCTTACTCTGATGAAAAGGAGACACTTTCTGTCTTACTATGCATAGCATATTAAATGTTGGGAAAACACAGAGAATAAGTTACAGTACAACCCTCAAGCTGGTAGAAAAATTAGCACAGCCGGCTGAATAAAAGCCAGAGTTCAGAAATCATACAGTTACCTTGATTTTAGAATATCACGTGTTTCTGCAACATTGCATTGCTGATCTTTATAATTCAAAAAGACACTATATTTGAAAGAAGAAAATACCATTTAAAAACTCTCCCAAACCTATCCCAAATAAAATGCCAGCAGCTAAGGGAAAAAAGGCTAGAGAACAAAGTGAGAGAGAAAATGGATACCTTCCCTACTTTAAAAGGCTGTGATTTTAAATAAGTTAAATCACTATAAAAAGCTGATCACAGATATTTTAGTTTAGCTGCCTTTATGAGAAATTTCTTTAGGCAAAACAAGAAATGCTTTAGTACTGAAAATGCCAAGAAAACTGAAGACTTGTCTGTATTTTCTTTATTCTATGTACATAGGAATTGAAGACAGCATCCCATTCCTGATGATGACAAAAGGCAGGTAAATAACAGTAGAACAGAAATACAGGGCAATTAAAAGGAATGCTTCCTATGTATTGCCTATATACCAACACAGCCATCTGTGAATCTAGGATTTTTTCAGCCATGTCTTTGTAATAAAGTTATGATTTTCACTTATTAATTTCAGCCCAATGTGAACACTAAATTGTTGGACTCTATTATGATCTAAGGCACAACTTCTGCAACTTAAAGAAAAATCTGGTTTTTATTTTTAAATTATCAGGTGACAACTTGACCTGATAGCCTGCAAATCTGTTCTTGAAATATCTAATGACTTTTTTCCCTATTCATCTTCACCACAACACTAATGTATCTGAAGGCTGTAATCATATCCCTCTCCCATGTCAGTCTTCTATTTTTCAGGTTGCTCCTAATAGGGAAGGAGTTCCACTGTTCCACTCATAATTTCTGTTCTTCTGTTATTCTTGTGTTATATTTCAGATCAGAAAAGGGAACAAAGCAATGGGGATGGAAAACTAGTATCTTCAGCAAGGTTGAAGGTTTTACTTTATCCCATGCTACATCAAAATACACAGCTGTGGTTGGAACTACCTAAAGCAAATTGTCTGAAATGGGTAGGAAGACAGCACAACAACAATACGTAATGCCTTTGAGTTCCACCATTCTGACATGTAACCCATCCACAGTCCACCGACTGCACTGTGTAGACTTCCAAGTTCCCAGACACAAATGATGTCAGTGCAGATGAAAGAAAATCAAGAAGGCAACTATGCAGAAGGACTGTCTGGATTTTTCCACCAATTATGCAATTTGAGGAGAGATGTCCAAATAAGCATCAGGTGAACATTTGGATGACAGATGGACAAGTCAAGGAGTTAGTCATCTCATCTGCAGTTAGGTTTAAGGGGTTATCACAGTAGATGTTGCCATATGTCCCTCAGACAAGGCAGGCACTTACTAACACATGGTACTAAACTGCTATATACTGAGTTTCTTCAGGGTCTGGCTGTGGTTCAGGAGGGATAGATGCTTTCTATGTGGAGTCCAACAGCCTTCTATGTGAATACATACAGAGTGAATGCACATATGAATATTAATCAAAATAGAATTTCAATTTTGCTTGAAGACTAAAGAGTTAAAAAGCTGTATAATTACAGGAAGTATCACGGGATTGAATGTGTCTGTACACATTGAGGCTTACCCTCATCCCAGTTTGAGAACAGTTTTAAAAGGTGAAACATATTTATACCTCTAACAAAAAGCACTAGAACCGTTTCAGAATTTGATGCCAGTGACTACTTATAGATCACACGCCCTCCAAAGCTTATTATTTCTTTTGAACAAAGCTTATCTTTACTCTATAAAATTATACTTCAAATTAGGTTTAAAGAGCAATACAATAGTGCCTGCTTCATGTCACAAGCCTGTGAAGACTGAACTGATACATCTCTATAGGATATTAATACAAATGATCCATCATGATAACTGAATGGTTGACACACAATCATTTATTGGTATTACTGATGATCAGAAGGTTATTCGAATTCAGCACAGCAAGTTTTGGAAAATGGGCTGCTCCCCCCTCCCTAGCCCCTCCATCAGCATGATAAAAAGAAACATGTCTCTCATCAAGGAAAAAGGAACCTGCATAGTTCTGTGGAACAGCGAAAATTCACAGAGGGGAAGCCAATTCCAAAGAATCACTCAATAGTAGCATAACTTCATTTGAAAGGGACCTCTGTGGATCATCCTGTCTAACAGTCAGCTCAGAGCTGCTCTAACCTCTGAATTTGAAAGGGTTCTTTCCAATTATATTCTCAGTCTCTGAAATGATGGAGATTCTACAGCCCCTCTGGCACCTTGTTCCTGAGCTTGATCATTCCTGCCATTAATTTTATTCTTCTATCTAATCAGAATTTTCTTGGCTGCAACTTGTGTCCATTGCCCTTGTCCTTTCACTGCACACTTCTGAGAAGGGGCTGTCTCTTCTAGCACATCTGACATTTGAACTTCACAACCTGCCAGTCCCTTTCTCCACCTCAACAAAGCAGAGAACTAACTTGCTGCAGTCATCAGACGAGAGAGCCAATAAGGAAATCTTAGTTCTAAATGCCAGTTACAACAAATTGTAACCTGACAAAGCATGAGGAAATATAGGAGAAACTGTAAGATATATTCACCTTCATGCTTCCTTTATGATGAAGAAGTATCAGTGGATTATAAATGAAACTCTTCTGTAGTCTGAACACTTCACTGTTTTTTGTTTGTTTTCATTTGTTTGTTTTTTAATTATAGGATGCATAGCTGGGAGTCAAGATAAATTAAAAAATTTCAGTCTTTTAAGGACTGAAGACCACAAAGTTTTTATGTAAAAGATGTCCTGCAACAGAACACTCTTTGGACTAGTTCTTTCTTGGGAATTTCTTTGAGTAGAAACCTGTGCAAAGCACCCATGGTTTAACTCCCAATCATGTGACATAAGGTTTTCTAAACAGCTTTTCCTTGTAATCTCTTTATAATCTCCTAGCCTGGCTCCTTGGTCCTCCTACACAATTCAAAATCTACCTGTGGAAATTTAAAACCCTCTCCCTCCAACCCTCTTTGGTCTCTCAAAATCACAGGTGAGGATGTCAACTCTGAAAGACAGAAGCCAGAGATACTGGAAAACTGACACCCTGAAAATACAGGGTCTCCCTTCTCATGCCAGGATTTAGTAATAACTCAAAATAGGATAGAAATAACTGAGTAGAATACTGATCCTTGTTTGTTATAAAAACTTAGCTGTCTGCCATAAGTACAATTGAATCTATTTTTAGTTTTTTGCTTGTTGCATTTCATGATCACATTTAACAATAAGGCAGCAAAACAACACTACTTGGATATTCTAGTATTTCTGGTTAATGTACATAAAGTTAAAAAAAACAACCCAAAACAAACAAAACACAAAAAATCCACCCAAAAGGAAGATACTGATTTTTATGTGCAACACATTCACTAAATTCTAGGCAACTACTTTCCAGTAAGAGTGCTAGGTGTCTGTTTATTCTACTTTTATGAGGAAGTTTTAATATCCTTGTCTTCATTAAAGGAACATAAACTGCACTGTTCTAGTGCACAGAATGCATTACTCATGCTAAAGGCATTTTCTGTTTCCACATTGAGAGGAACAGGGAGTATTTACCACAGTGCCTGCCTAAAATCACAGATAAACGAAATATGTGGTGAGATTGTAATAACATGACTAGCAGGAGGTCACCTACCTTTCTGCTTCATGATAACCTCAAAAATTCTTTTTACTCTAATTAATCTGACCATTTGGACGAAGAGACACAGCAGGTAAAAAAGCCTTTGCTGGTGGCAAAGATATCTACCCTAAACAGAGGCCAGTGAATCTACTAGCAAACTGTTTATCTATTAAAGATCAACATGAAAGTGACAAAAAGGGATAGACAAAGCAGGTGACATCTATCCTGAAAGGACTTCCAAGGCAATGCATGACAGGCTACAGCACGAGCAGTCTCTTACCTGAGCTGGTGAGCACACTCAGGGGGCTGCTGGAGGAGGTGAGTGCAGCGGTGCCACTCGGTGTGTTCTGAGCTGCACTGGCTGCAGCTGCCAATGCAGCCAGGTTCTGCAACTGCATCGCATTCAGTCCTGCAACACAGGGGAGAATGTGCAGTTTCTCCTGTCAGAGCCACCATCATCCAAGTGCAACAGATCCAGCAACATCATCACAAGGGAGGAATGGGAAGGAATTTTGAAGCAACAGGCTTAACACTTGTTACTCATCCTTTCTACATTGCAATTCCTTGCTATAATTAAAAAGCTTTTCTTTGCCCAGGTACATGTGATTCAGGAAAATGCCAGGTAGTCATTATGCCAGATGGAGACTCCAAAGTTCAGAAATTTTCTCCAGCCAACAAAAGCATAAGAGTTAAGTCAGAGTCTGAGAGCTCATGTGCAAGCTAGAGAACTTGCCTAGACACCAGGCAATAACTTCTCCCACTCTCATGTCCCTCCATACCCTTTGTATGGGGACAGAAAGAACTGCAAAATTCTTTCATGAAGGCCTCACACCACAGAGGCCACAAAATCATGCTTTTAACCCACCATTAGCTGAGCATCAGAATATTTTGTTTGGTCCTCCTGGTAGCCAAGAAGCAACAGTCAACTGTGAGACAATTGTTAAGTGGCAACTCCTGACCAAAGGATCAGCCAATGTATGTGTAGGCTGGTCAAACACACCAGCAAGGAAAACAGAAACCTCAGGCATGTTGTGCATGGGGAGCAAGGAATACTGTAGGGGGAGGAAGGGACCCCAGTGTTTATGAATTTTACTGGTCAATTTATTCATCTGACTCACTTTCATCTTGAGCTATTGTTTTTCAATGAAACCATTTGGTCAGTACTGACTGTATATTGCCCTCTTTTTCTGCCACAGAATTATCATTAAAATGGAGCTCCTCCTGAATTCAATATTTTAGCCATTCTTTGGCAGACTAGCCCTATTCTTCCAATTCTGCTTCTCTTCACTTTTCCCTTATTTTTTTTTGTCTCTACCTTTGATTATTTTAACAATTCCTCCTCTCTTCAGAGGAGAGGAAGGAAGCTGACTTCAGACAATCCCTGGTATTTATTCCCATCATAATTAAAAACAAAACTAAGTTTATCACCCTTCATTTAACAACATAAAAACATTCTAAGGAGAGGTGGTATCTCATCTTTTGGACACTTAGTAAGACCATGGAGGCAAAGCACACATCTCAAATAATTAAAACCTGAGTTCTGTAATTTAGGCATGTAAACAGACAACATAAGAATGTGATTATTTTATAAAATACTTCTAATACCTGTAGTATAATTTGTTTGGTTTTTTAAACTAATTTCCAATTATTTTCTCTTTGTGGCAGAGTCTGTTACTCTCAGCAAATATAGTTCCCAAAACAAGTGGATTCTGCCTTTATTTAGTGCCATTGTAACATAAAAGCATGAATTTAAAATCAAAAAGTTTTCTATTTTGCTTTTATTGTGCTACAGAGGGTTAAAAGTGCAAGTGTTGGAGCTAATGAAGAACAGAGCAGCTTGTTCCTTACTGAAGCAGTTTGTCATGTGTACACTGCACCTGTCCTCTTGTCATCACACTGTTTTCCCATCTGCTTTTAAACAGTGTTGAGATTAAATTTTATCTACAAAGTCTGATGTAGTTTGGGATCTAATTACCTACTTGGTTTTTCTTTCTATGAATTTCAAGAAAGGAGATCAGATGAGATATTATCAAGACCTTAAAACTACAACTTTTTCTGTAGAGAATCACAGATATGGAATAACAATGCAAAATGCTATTTATATGTCTGGTTTCTAAATTTTTAAGGGTTTTTTGTTTGTTTGTTCTTTTAATGGTGAAGACAGAATTACCCTGGAAACCTGTCAGTCTCAGCTAGTTACTCCCTTCCCCAGTCCCTATTGCTGTACTTTCTCCTTTATTACATCTTGACTTTAAGCAGACAGAAGACAGGGGGAAAAGGCAGGATCATGTGCATAACAAAATCCATTATACATCACCATCACACATGATATTAGTGAAACAGTTTTTAAAATAAAATAATCACTTTTTGCAAGAGTCTTAGATCTAAGAGTTCTGAAGATGTCTAACATGAAAAAAATCAACATAGGAAGCTGAGTTTAGAATCAACTTCCAGTATAAATCAAAATTCTTACAAATGAAAATATAACACTGTGCAAATGCTTGTGATTGTTACTGATGGGTGCACCAGCCAACACAAGTCAGATCTGCAAAGTTACTTTTGGAAGAACTTCTACACAGACAGGGCCCACGATATTGGCAACCACTGTAAAACTCCAGGAGGCAATCTGAAAAGTTAAAAGCCTTCAGCATTAAAATTAAAACTATAGATTTTTCTGCCAGCAGAAGAATTTAGAGAATGTTGTGAATGGAGTTGCTAACGTGTTTTATTATTCCCAACTGTGTGAAGACAAAAGGGACAACTAATTTACAGCCCCAGGACTGCTACACTCAGTGAATATTCTGACTAGCAGTCCCCAGGAAGGAATTTGGCTTATATCTATGAAGCTGATATTTCCCTAAAAGTAATGGCATAATTAACTGTAATTCAAATGAATGAATAAAAGAATCTGAATGAACCACTACCTCACATTCCTAACAACCATCCATTTCCAACTTAAATGCTTTGTTCTTAAATACACTGAAAATGGAAAAACTAGGAATCCAGAATCACTGAAAACATGTGCATTAGTGAGTGCCCATTCAAAATACTGTTCATCACATGTGCACCTGTTTGGATGAAAACAAATACAGACAGCATTCTTTTTGCTACCCATTGGGGAAGATAATTTTAAATGCCAGAGGTTGGGGAGATACCACCACTTACCTTGGGGACAATAGTTAACTAAGTGTCATGGTTTGGTAAGTGATTTTTTCCCTGTAAGGAACTCAACAGCTTCCTTCAGGCCTGAAGGAACCAATCAGTTAGCTAGTTCTGAATACTGACACTCCGTTAAGCCACTTGAAAAAGCTGAACATGCCTCTGTGAAATCACATTTAAGAAAGGTCCCAGTGGTGCATATCAGAGGTTTGTTAGGGAAGACTGGATTAATTCTGCCTTGAGTACAGACAAACCCATCTGTGGGGTTGTCTTTGCTCAGGGACCAGGTTGCACTTGGTGGATAATGCAGAGATGAAACGACACGATGTGTACCTCAGGGAGATAAGATTGTTGGGTGAGAACCATGTGTAAATATCACTGTTTGTTTGATGTCACTGCCATTGTCTGTATATAGCTGTATATGTATGCATATATATATATGTATAAATAAATAAATATATATATATATCTATGTATAAATATATATATGTATGTATACATGTATATGTGTTTAGTGTTAGAATATATGAGTTTTGGTACAGAGCTGACAATGTGGGAATAAGGGGTGGAATGTCCTAGGGTGACTTTATGGTGATTGTATGCCCAGTCGTCTGTCCTGCTTATGTTGGATATTGAGTTCTGTGCTTTTAAGACTGGATCTGAGAGGGAAGGGAGGGGGAAGTGGTGGTGTGCAGTTTGTCTGCAGAAACTGCATTCTACTGCCCTGGAATTCCTTTTCTCATGAACTGTGCTGTGTGGAGCACAGACAGGGAGAGAGACATAAGGCTCTCGGTGCTCTCTCAGAGTTCTTGGCTTTTGCAGAGAGTGAGAGACAGGGAGTTCTTTGCTTTTTTTGCTGGTTCTCCTCATTAGCTGAAGCAAGAAAAGCTTTACCTGAACTGTGGTTTTTCTTCTGGGACTGCTCAGCATCTCTCTGGTCCAGGACATCAGGACAATCACCTGGGGGCCCCCCAGGCTGCACGCTGGGCCTGGGCACCAGGCCCAAGCCCTGGAGAGACTGAAACTGACTGAGCCACAGCCACAGAAAGGATTCTTCCTGATTTTGCAAACTCTTCAGAACACCAAGAAGTTTTATTGTTTAACATTATGCATCTTTTCATGCTTATGAATACAGTGCTTGTTAAATAAACGGATTTTTCCACTTCTCTCTAAGGAAATTTTTCTCCCAAACCGGTTGGGGGAGGGGCTGTGGAAACTTGCTGATTGGAGAAGACCCTTTCTAGAGTTTCCTCCCAAATTTGCCCTAAACCAGGACACTAAGATTAAGAAGGAACATCCACACTTATAGCAGAGAATTCCTGTCATTTCAAAGGAGTAGGCAAACTCAGGACTACTTATTTCAAACGAGATTAAAATGCCTACAGCCTTTTGGCTACTTTGTCTACCTTCATTCTCTTTTGTTTGGGACTGAATTTGTCTTCTGGTAGAAGAAAACTCACCTCCCATTGGGTGAAGGCTGCTCAGTGTGTTCAGGTTCCCCGATGAAGCAGCTGCTGTCTGCTGAAGGAGCTGCAAATAAAGCTAGACATTACACCAAAAAACAAAACAAGAGTGAGAGTGAGGGCTGGGCTCTGCTTCTGGGAGAAACTGCATCACACCACAGCCAGAGCGCCGTCACAAATTAATTCCTGCAGCCCATGCACCACATCACAGCAAAGCATAAAGAGAATTCCCTGAACAACACAGCCAGAGCACCACTACAGTGAAGCTCCACATAGTTCATGCATCACATTGCAGACAAAGCAACAGCACAATGCTTTCCTCACTCAACACCAGCAATGCTGAGGGAAAATTATAGCCATACACCAAGACAAAACCAGTAAAATCGGTAGCGAGAGAGAATTCCTATTCAAAGCACCTAAGGCAGGACTGCCACCCCTAAGGATATGCTACCTCAAAACAGACTTTACAACTGACTCCCAGCATGGGACAAATGGCAATGCCATACCAAAACCAAAGAGCCACCGGGAGAGGGAAACTCCTCTACTTTCCTTATGCACAAGACGACATGAGAGAGATTTCAAGCCTCAGTTCAGAAGATTTTTAGAGATTTCCAATTTCCTTTTCCATTAACTAGCTGTTGTTATAAAAATATTCCAATCTACCAAAACTAAAAAAATTAGTAAGAGAATTGCCCCATTTCAACTATATACCATACAAAGAATGAGATGAAATTTTCCTTTTCCGTTCCTCAGACTTTATATTGCATGAATACAGTTCTCAGAGCCACTCTGGCAACCCTCATGAGTCACAGCACACCAGTTTTTGAAAAATTCATCCTTTAGGGACCCACCAAAGTCAACTGAAACAGAACTGCAGTCTACCACCTGTTACATAATTTTTGCTAAAGAGAGTAGTTTCTTTCTGTTTTCTGTAGGGTTTGTTTTTATTTGGTTGGTCATTGGGTTTATTTACTCTGCTTCCAGCCTGATCATCTTTTCTATTTGGACAGCACCAAGTACTGGTCAGGTTCCACTGGAAGAGGATGACAAGAACTATATCATCAGATAGACATGAAAAGGGCATTTATACGGTAAACATCGAGGCAGTAGTATATAAAGAAAAAGCACATTCTGAAGAATGCAGGAGAAAAATCCAAGGTTTCAGTAATTAGGGGTACTATGACTAGGGGTTTGAAGTCATCCCTTAAATGTATCTCGACTAGATGAGAGCACATAACACAATTTCAGCCTTCTCATTCACAAAAATGGGGATTAAGAATCCAGCTCCTATCTACAGGAGCCTTCTAAAAATGAATACATTAAACACTGCAAGACAGTCAGACACTGCAAACTCTGAAGAGATGAAAAGAACATAAATCAGAAACTCACTGCTAAGTACTGGGGTCCAAGTGTGTTGAGACCAGCCAGGTTTCCCCATATTGAGGCAGCACTGATCTGTTGCATTTGTTGCTGAAGTTGCTGAGCAATTCGTTTCTGCTCTTTGTCCTTCTGCGTGTCTGCAAATTTTACAACAATGGGAGAAGAGCAACCCTGCAAACAGCAATTCAAACAATTACATACTTGCTATCCCCAGCAGTCAGAAAAATACTGCATTAAGACCCAGTCATTGGAAGCATTCCCCTACTCCTCTATGCATACATACAGACATAGATATGTTTATATATATATATATATATATTCAAATCGCACATTTCATTAAAGGCTCAGAATCTTGTTTGCTTTCAATGCTATTTTGTACTTTGGTATTTTCTCTGCAGATGAAGTTTCTATCTCGAACTCTAAAAATAGAGCAGAACAAACTCAAAGGTCCCGGGGCAGTTTTTGTGCAGAAACACACAACTGCACTTATGCTTCTCTTTGCTCCGTAGTCCCTGAAACTCCATAGTGACTGCCTGACAAATTATATCTGCTCCTGACACCCACTAACTTGTTTTACCTCCATGGTTTGTGCTTGGTGCATTGCTTTGATTGCTGTTTGTGCCATGGCTCTTGTTGTAAAAGTCACAAATGCACAACCTGGAGAAAGAACAAAAGGGAATCAAGTTGCTCACTACCTCCACAATTATTGGGATGAATACAGGAATGAACACACTTATTGGGCAGGAAGGGGGTGTAGGTGGGAATCACAGAAAAAGCTCAGACGCCAGGTTGAGTTGCAAAAGGCAGCACCCAGTATCCTCAAACTGCCAAAAAAGCTTCTTGCTTTGCTTACCTCGGCTCAGGCCATCTGGGCCCCGTAATATCCTGCATTCTTCAATCTGCCCGAAGGGGGAGAACATCACTCGAATATCATTTTCATTGCACTTCTTGGATATCATTCCAATAAACAACTTTCTATCTTCTACTGCTAAGGAATCAAAAAATAAAGAGTATTACCAGCAAATATCTGCTTACTAGATCTTAGGTCTTATCCATTAACTGCAGTTATTTCCCTTGTATTTAGGATATGGACGTATCAAAACCAGACTCCCAGTAATGGACTGTGTCCTCAATTTAAGAGGATGCATATGAGGTACTCCAATGAACCTGATGGATGCCTGTTTTATGATTTTATATTTCTAACTTGCTGGCTTTTTTTAGCTTGTGAAGTCTGTGAACAACAGGAATGGAAAAAAAAGGAAAAAAGTATGTGAGATTCTGCACTTCCTTGTATCTCTTCATTTTCAGGTGAGAGGAGGCTTGAATGTGGTTCAGTGCCTTTCCTCTGCCTATTCTATCTTTAGACTACCAACTACCTACCTGCATATAAACAAGCAAATGACCTGCAGAAAGCTTCCTTCTAGGCTCATGCCAATCACCTTAATTTAGATATGCCCATTTCCTCACGCTCCTCTGTCAACAGTGGAAGCAACAGCAGTTGCTGAAACAGAACACTTTTACTTCTGTTAGTGATACGCCCATTCTGATCTGCACCACAAGCACAAAAATAACACCTCAAATCAAACCACGGGCTGTGTGGTACTGTTTCTTGGTTCTAAATACTGATATATCAGAGTTGAAGAATACATTTCAGTGTGCAGACTGTTTTAGAATAAATGGTTCAGAAAGACATTTCTCTTAACTTTTCAGTTAGTTGTGACTAATGTCAGTTTAAGGTCACCTGAGGGAGTGGGGCAAATTTGAATTCAGAGCAGAATTTTATACTCTTGATTTACTTATTTAAGGATGCTAATCACCTCTGAAACACTTTCTTTTAAAGGATGAAGCAAATTATTCAGAATACCACTTGAAAATATAAAGCAGTTTAGATATACAACATTCATCACAATATAAAATATAGTATGATGAAGGCTCTAGCACATTTTGAAGCTTCAACAGTCTTCTCCTCCTATTCAGTGGTATAGTGAAGAGAAATCAGCTTATTTGTTGAGTCTTCTGGGATGCTGGAAAGCAAAACTCCAAACTACTCCAGCAGACAAGACTTTAGCTGGCCATTAGATCTTAATGTTGTACCCAATTCATTTTCTGGTCTTAGAGCAGAATGCTGCCTTCAAATTATTTTAGTTCAAGAGACCCAGAATCCCTTTTCTTACTGGCAAGTTGAAACACTTTATAAGTAATGTTTTCTTATTTATTGCTGTCACCTTCACTTTTCATTAACACTCAGAGTTAAACAATAGCCTCAGAATTACCATCCCAAAATTCCAATAAATACTTTTTTCTCTTTCCATTATTTTCCCAGGATATTTCTATGTGTGTTTGTATGTTATGCAAGATCAGTCTTAGTACAGAGAACATAGTCTGTTCTACTCCCCAACATTACTTCAAAAAAAATCACTCTTTTCTAGATATATTTACACAGGAACATGTCTCTTGTATACCCATGAAAGAATCTGCAGATGGAATTACTCCTACTATATGTCACCCATAAATTCCATCTTCTGTTTTCAATTATATTAAGAGGTAAGCTTTCTCAAACCAGGACCAGCTTCTCCATGATGGAACACAAACTACTGCAAATGAAGAAAATAAAATTTGGCTGAGCCTAGAAAGGCTGAAACTACAGGATGCTAAACACTTTCTTTGCTGACGTTGCAGCAATTCAGATCCATACATACCTAAATATGCATGCATGTGTGTATATGAGCTCACAAGGAAATGTATGGATAAATGATCATTTACCCAGCGGTAGATGCTAAATTCCTAATCCATCTGAAATGGCCAATGTGCAGAAATCTTCAATTTTTCTTCTCTACTGAACTGCTGTTAATTCTCAACCTCTCTTGTATTCTACACAAAGTATTTCTGACTCCCACCCTAGCTGCAACAGGCATTGGACAAACACCTGAAAAAGCATTTCTAGATTTCATAGAATAGTTTGGTTTGGAAAGGACCTTAAAGATCACCTAGTTCCTTTAACTAGAACAGGCTGTTTAAAGCCCCATCCAGACAGGTCTTGAACACTTCCAAGGATGGGGCACCCACAGTTCCTCTGGGTAACGTGTTCCAGTGTCTCACCATCCTCACAGTGAAGAATTTCTTCATAAAATCTAATCTAAATCTCTTTCATTTTAATCCCTTGTGCTATCACTAGACTCCTAGATAAACAATCCCTCCACATCCTCCTTGTAGGCCCCCTTCAGGTACTGGTAGGCTGCTAAAAGGTCTCCCTGAAGCCTTCTCTTCTCCAGGTGGAACAACCCCAACTCTCTCAGCCTCTCCTCACTGGGGAGGTGTCCATCCCTCTGATTATCTTGATGGCCCTTCCCTGAACATGCTTGAGGCAGGTCCCTGTCTTACGCTGGGGNACGCTGGGGGCCCCAGAGTTGGATGCATCAAAACAGATGGGGTGTCAGGACAGCAGAGAGGGAGAATCACCCCCTCAACCTGTCACCCCTCATTTAGATGCTACCCAGGATATGACTGACTTCCTGGGCTGCAAGTGCACACTGCCTGTTTATATTCATTTTTTCAGCCACCAATACCCCCAAGTCCCTCTAAGGGCTGCTCTCAATCCACTCATCACTCAGCCTGTATTCATGCTTGCAGGACCTTGGCCTTGCTGAACTTCACGGGGTTGGCACAGGCCCACCTCTCCAGCCTGTTGAGGCTCCTTTGGATTGCTTCCTTTCCCTCTGGGGTATCAGCCACAGCACTCAGCTTGACATCACCCATAAGCTTGCTGAGGACGCACTCAATCCCACTGTCCATGTCCCCAACAAAGATTTAAACCACCTTAGTACAAGGTAGAACTCACTGGATGTTTCCCTAACTGACAACATGGTTCTACCACAAGCAGCAGCGTGGGAGGTACTCTGAGTCATGGAATTTTAGGAACATCACTCACACTACATACTATTGAAAACACACCTTTCCCTTTTCACTTTTTTCCTTTTAAAAAATCAGGGCTCCAATTCAAGACTTCATCAGAAGCTGTTAGGCAAAAGGGAAATCCTTAAGCTTCCTGACTAGCACAAATGATGACACCAAACTGGGACTTTAGTAATGCTTACCATTACTCTTTTCACTGTCAGCTGGTTTCATCTGGATAGGATGGTGCATCTAAAACGTAAAAAGATTATTTAATCCCAGATACATTCACTTCATACTATATGAAATATATCCCATAGGAATTGTGAAAGAAAGAAATTGTAGCCTAAATTGCCTCTAGAGAGGTGTGTATGTAAAACCACAAAAACTCTAAGAAGAAGGGCTTTCCTAATTATATGCCATCATTTTTCCTCAGAGTATTATAAAAGCCATGCCCACCCACTTCACTATCATAGTATTCTTTTAAATACTCCAAAATTCCCTTAAGATCTGCTATTATACAGATCTCATAACACTGATCTTTTGAATAGTTTTTTTACATTATTTTAGGGCAACATAATGTGTTTGTGCTTCAGTGGTGCTGGAGCTCAGAGAAACAAGACAGAACGGTAAAGAAGGCAGGGCTCTGCTCTTACCCCTGGGAGGATCTTCATGTTGTGAAGAGCATTCTGTGCTTCTAGTGCAGCTTTACGGGTATAAAATGTGACAAAACAGCACCCTGCAATTGAAACAAAGTGTTAGCCAGGAAAGAACACTCAGTTTTGGAGTGATGGGCAGAAATTGAATGGTCCACTTCCTTCCTTCCAATGCAAAAGGCATGATAAATGGAGGAGGTTAGGCACTGAAACAGGGAGGTGCTACTGACTGACAGTTTACGAAAGATTTCCAAGTGTAATAAAATAGAATATGTTCAGAATGGACCCAACATCACTACTACACCATTAAAACAAACACTTAGATACATATGTTGGCTTCTTCATTTTCAAACTTAATTATTTCCTAGAACCAAAACCCTACCTAGCTTCACAGGAAATATTGCATTTAACTGAACCGCAAATCCAGGCACAAAATATAGTAAGAATTTAACGTTTATAAGTGTTTGATTTACACAAACGACTAAGACATAAATTTCATATTTTATCTGAAACTGTGACCCATCCAGCAACATTTTGATTATATCACAACATTATAGTGATGCTCTGGAGCAACACAGTATTAATTGGATGTTCTGCTTTGCAATTGTAATCCATACTCCTGAAGCATCTCCACCACTGTTGAACTCTGAAAAAAAGAAATTATTACTTTTCTCTGCTCAGATAATGACTGGATCACAGTTCAAGTATAATTAGACAGATACACTTAAAGACTTCATTAAGTCTGGGCTTGCATGCACACCTGGTTACACTTAGCTCCTACAGGGCTGTTTGAATAAGCACACAGCTACAACTGCAACTATGTAAAAGTGGCTGAAACTCCAAGCCTCACAAGAGAAGTACAAAAGTTCTCACCTTTGCTTTGAGGAGGGTTTTGGCTCCTGTCCCGCAAGACATTGATTTCATAGACAGCACCATACTGTTCAAAAAGTTCTCTTAGATCCTTCTCACACCAGCTCCGTGGGACTTGACCCACAAACATTTTGATAGCATCTAGATCAGGTTGGTCTGGATGATCCAGTGTGCCATTCATTTTCTTTGAGCTATGAAAAACAAGAAGGAATTTCTGGTTTATATCTTCCTACAGATTCTAGACAAAAGCATGCTTACAGCAAAATTAAAGGAAAAATAATTTCCTACACATATATAAATGTGTGTGATGAAAATATACATATAAAGAGAAACTCTTGCACATTCCCAGTATGCATACCAGAGTACATTCACGCTCACTGGCAAGCTGTGTACTTGGAAACCAAACACACTCTACACAGCTGCTTAAAACTCTGTTCCCATAATGTAGTCAACATCTGGGATTCAGGATATGAATATGCTGAGATAACCAAAAAATATCACTAGTTCAACTATGTAAAATTTTACAGAAAAAGAAACCAGAACCAAAAGGAAACTGAGCTCAGTGTACCTGCAAACTACCAAAGGAATCACTGAAAATGAGAGAATGCTATTACAGCATTTTTAAATGAGACTAATTGTAACCACTTCTCAAGGTGAAGATCCATCTTAACACAGAGAAACAGAATCAACTGATTCAATTATGAGTTTCTTTAAAGGCTTACAAGGCAATACTTCTATGTGAAACTAGGGAGCTTTCAACAATAACTGGCAAAAAACCAGGCTTAGATTGTACATGGACAGGCTGGGATTGGACAACCCAGTTAGTCACAGACTGAATCAGGTTCAGTAATGTCAGGATTCTAACACAGAAAAAACTGTCACTTCTTAGACTACAACAACACAGAAGTTTTGAGTATGGGAATCCTCAATAGGTTTTAAGGCATTCTGTCTAGCCATAGGAGCAGTTTACACCCTATTAATAAAAGTTGTGTTATGCTCCACCCAACCAGTTGACAGTTCTACACAGCTCTCTGCATTGACCCATTATTTTTAGGCGCAATGTCTTGTCATCAGTACTCCCAGCACCTATCCCTGCAGAAGTCTGACTGTAACAATAACCTATTGTAGCTATAGTGATTAGTTGGTTAAAATTGCTGACCAATCCCTGCATAATCTAGAAAGGACATGGGGAGTGGAACAGCAACTATACAGTGATTCCTCCCACCCCCAAACTCTTTGTTGAAGAATACAGTGGTCTTCTTCCACAGTAGTCAGTTCTCTTCATCTGTTTTTTTTTTCTTTGAAGATAGTTTGAATGGCTTATTAACTGCACATGACAGTAAACAGTATTCCTCTCACTGCCCACCTGAAATCATATTCCCTCCCTGAATTTAAAAAAAAAATAAAAAAATCCAAGCCTGGTATGGTTTAGTAATTTTTCCCATCAATACACTGCTGTTCAGAGCCTAAGGAAAAAGTAATGTTAGGGAAAGCTCATAATCTTATAGCTGTATGAACAGACCTCAAAACAAAAAAGCTTCTTACTAGAAAAGAAGGGAAGGGAATCATTGTAAATCCTTTAACTCCTCTCCACCTTTCAACTTGGAAAGGGTCAGCACCTCTCCAAATAGGCAAGGGAAACAATACCTTTTACAAAGATGTAAACTACCTCTTTTCATTTCAATTAAGAACAATTGGAAATTGTTTACCCTCTCCAATAATAATTTTCAGCCCTGCCTTCCACGAGTAGCTTCAAGAGCACAGCATGGTTCTTGTTAAGCAGGCAACTCTTAACATGACCTCAACAGTACTCAAGGAATATTTTACTCCTAATTAAAAGGTTTAGTTTGGAGTCTTTAGTAGGGAAGAACAGAAACTGTTCTCCACACAACTGATTTAAATAAACCATTTTATAATATCAGCACCTGTAGCTTACTATAAACAATATCATCAAACAGCTTTATTCCTCCTTAGTCCTCATCGCCACAATTATCAAACCATTCTTCCCCCATCTAGAAACCAACATCAATTTTCCATAACCTCAAGGATTTCTTCAAGAAAACAAACTGCAGGCTCTCCTATCTCTCCTTCCTGTCTCCCTCTGCCCTATCAGACAGCAGAGGCTTGAGACAGCAGTTCCAACTATCATTTTAATTATAACTTAGACATGAAGAGAAAATACTTACACAGGGCTTGCATTCAAGGAGCAATGGTCCACCATCATCTCTGGGAGGAAATCCAACTTGAACGCAGCCATCACCTCAGTCTATGACAAACTACTAACACTAAATCAGTGTATTGCCTAACTCCCAAACGCCACTTCCAAAAGTCCTGCAGGTCTTAACACTCAGCCACACAAAAAACACTCATATCACAGAAACAGAAGCTCAGGGAGACCAGCAATAGACACCACAGAAACAGGCTGGACTGGGAAAGGGACATGGAATCCCAGATTAAAAAGGGGATGTGACCATGTGAAGGGAGGCTCAGCTTAATACACAATGAAAATGCTGATGCACGAGGCTTGTTTTGTGCAATTTTCCCTGGCGAAGCAGTACTGAGTGCACTGTCAGATAAACAGAGTGTCAGATCCATGAAGATAGCAATGGGTAACAGAGCAGAAAGAATACAAACTCCAGTCTTTCCACCCCTAACTAACTCCTTGTCTCCCAAAATGGCAGACCAAGGCCTTGAGGTTCAGGAGTGCACTTTCCAAACCAGCAATACTCAGGTGTGAAGTCAAGAGGTTCCTTCACAATAAACATTTTTAATAGCTGATTTCACTCTCTTCACCTTATGCTCTATTATTGACACTCTCAACTTCCATGGCAAAAAATGCCAACCACAATTTCTCTCCAAACCTGCCAAAAAAATCAAAGCTAGGAAGATCTAATTACTCAAAAATTCCTTAACAACCATAGGACATCAAAATTGATTCCTTTTATAGAAGCAAAACATACATTGTTCTGGAAACAATACTTTGTCTACAAATCCAGATATGCAGAGTCTATAAATGACAAAGAAAGGGAAAAACCCCAGTGATTTACTGAAAACCATTTTACAATCTTTGAGAACACTGATCAGAACACTTCAGCTGCTTCATCATTAAAACAGACATAGCATGTCGATCAAGGAACTGTGAGATGCATTTATATACACAACACAGGACTCTTGTTAAATCTCTAAAACCCAAATTAATGGGGAGATAATCTGGATAAAAGTGGATACACTGTGAAATGCAGAAATATTTGATTGTGGGGCGTGAGTGCCATAAAGGCAGCTGAGTGTGTCAGAGCAGTCCAGGAAGAATGGTTAATTGGAGTCTAACATGAGACCAGAAACCCTTATATACGGTCAATATAACCACAAAATATGCTCTCAGAGCATCAAGGACTGCATGCTGTGATCACATCTTTCTCCTCTGTCAATGTTGAGCCTAGAGTTCATTTCATGCATTTGTCTAAAATTAGACTGCAGAGAAAAATATTTCAGCTTTATATGATTAGAACAATGATTATAGGGTGTGACTCCTAGATGACATAAATCTATAGACCAACACTGTAAATTCTGGCCCAATCCAGGAACACCAGAACTCATCCCTTCTGGTCTTTCACTCATCTTTAACTTTTTCCAGCAGCCAGTAAAATGCCTCAGCTGCCACACTCACTGTAGGTTCAATGAAAGACAATGCTGGCAACGCATAGTCTAGAAAATGGGTTTTAAAAATGTTACTGAGATTGATTAGTTTACTGAAGAAAATCACTACACCATTACAATTTGATTCTATGCCCATCCTTTTCCTCATCTCTCTGCTTCTCAAAATCCAAGTCCTATCTCCTTGTTCCATTAAGACAAAATTGCAGTGTTACAGGCACAATTTGTTGGAAAGGAAGAATAGATATTAGAATGGTGAATAAATATCTGAAGATATGTTAGGCAAGACTCAGTGCCTCTGGGTGCCATTCTTCTGAAGTAGTGATGGCAACTTCAGTGACAAAACATTTGTGTACCAACAGGTTTAGTCTAGTGTTACTTAGCTGAGGGCTTCAACCTAGTAAAATTAGAAGACTTACAGACTTCACTTGTGAAAATATCAGAAAGAGTGGAAAAAGATGGTATTTCACTACTGCACAGAAATAAGAATTAAATGAGGAAAAATTGTTTCTTTAAAATTAGAAAAAACCAAGTCATCCTAACCATTTCTCACAAAGAAAGAAAAATAAGGGAGCTAAGCACACTTATTTTTTGCTCAGATGTCAAATTCCTGCTGGCTTCCAGATTCATTCTTTGACTGTTTCTATTCAAAGGATAACAGAAACAATGTCTGAAATTCCAAGCTCTATGAACTGTAGCTACACATTTAAACGTGGTGCTCATCTGACAATATGAACATTAAAAACCTTCTACATACTACACATTAGATCTCAATTTTTACACTTCTGAAGTCCTGCATAATGCTGCTATCATTATATGTGCTCCTAAGAGACTGCAGAGTAGAAATGTTGAAAGTTTCTGCTTTTAAGTTTACAGAATTACATCACATCCTAGGGCAAAAAAGCTCCCCAAAAATTCACCACAAAACCAAAAATCCTGTGTCATATTTTCTTTCCTAAGAAAGCCTAGTTCTAATGAGCAATTAATGCCGAAAACTGAAGATAATACCATATTTTATTTTATATATTCTGTACTCAGACAGCATACACAAATCTGAAGTGAGGGACTACTGGCATGGTGAGAGCAAGCTATGGGAAAGGATGTAGGCTATGGGGAAATCAAACACTGTGAGGCTCTGAAGGAGACAGGTCCTAGAATAAACTTCCCCTTGTATAATCTGTGCATATCCAGATTCTTACAGTGCTGCTGAATCGCAGTTTTGTTTTCAAACTGATAACCCCTAGGTTACATGCATCAAAATACAGTAGCTGCTTGTCAATATTTTGTTGTTTCACTGTTGATCATGTAAGCATGAGGTCAGAATGTTTTCTGCCTGTGTTGAAATCCAAATTGTCTCCCCATGCCTCAGTGGGTACAAAAAACCCCTTACCTAGTTGCCAAAACTGCAGTTTCTTCCTCTGCCAATCTCTTTGACTGTTATGCACTGTGGGTACACAAATCTGACACATTCAGAATATTGAATTTACCATCAAAATACATGAAGTTTTTGGGCTGCCTACAATTCAGACTAAATTAACTGAAGAACATTTTTATTTATATGAACTTTTGTAGAAGTTCCCAGGTAGAGAAAAGGGATAGGAGGGGAAGACAACTTTGGTATTTACTTTGGAAATACCGAAGTTTCACAGTGCTCCCTCTTACGCATTTATCTGAGAGCAGATAAATGAGATCTACATGCAGATGAATTTTTACAAATTAGGAAAGTAAATTTAATTCTAAAAATAGATCCTACCATAAGCTTTTTTTCCCCCTCTCCTTCCTGAAAATAATTCTGGGGAAAATTTTTTGAGGGAAATCAATACATTCTTCATCTACTTTTCTGGCTTGTGACTGAAGTCCTGTAGCTTCTACTTCCATTAATTCTGTGAAAGCTCAAAAGGAATGAATTATTAACTTTCATCTGACTGAAGAATCCCCAGGACTCCCAGCTCTCTGCCAGCAGATGAAACAGAAAGTCACCCAGCCTTCTGGCTTACAGGACAAGGCTTTCTCCACCTAAGTACTCTTAGAAAGGGAAAAATGAAACAGCAGCTACACATATCCTTTTTTTTGATAGTAAAGACAAACTATAGTAGTAAATGATGATTTGTTTTTCTAATTAATTCTAAACAGTGAAGGTTATAAAAAGATAAACATGAAACCCATACAGGTATATTTTCTTTCAAACTGTTAATGGGCCTCCCCAAATACATCTGCTTATCTGTTCTTCCTGCTATGCAACATTCACTTCACACAGAATCTACTGCCCCACAATTCACAAAGCAGTTGTAGCTTCCTATGTTCACTAGAGTAAAACACAAGTCTGCCAAAGGCAAATTGAAACTGTTAAGAGGGAACACATCTTACTAAATTCATAGATAAATATTTAGTCATGATGACTTTTGTAATCCTGTCAAAGCTTTACAAGGCTTGAACACAACTGGATGCGTGCAGGGATATTTTTTCCCACTTTACTGCACATATATAAAGATTCCAACTACTTTTCTTAAACAGATAACCCATGGGCTATCTGCCTAAAAATACTACATATAAGAATTACACCTTTTAGTTAACATTAGGAAGGAACAACTAAATAATATCATCTTTAAACACAGCCTAATCAATAAAGATTTTAGAGCCATTTGTCTAATGCACATAGTACAAGGCATTATCAGAAAGAAATCCAAACCCAGGATATGTCCAGTCTGGCAGTTTTCAATGTCTCTAATCACAACTTTTTATCTTTCTAAATCAACACATGCAGCACAAAATCTTCATGTGAAAATAGATATGGAAGACAATGTTTGAATTAAACACACAAAAGTTACTGCTTCTCTGTAGCCACTGATATCACAACTATGAGGTGGCAAAGCAGTATACAAAGTCCTGTACCTGTGTAAGTCTGTTGGATAAAGGGGTTCTGAACTAAGCTTGTCAAGAGAGACCTAGTGCTTGAAAATGATGTTTCAGAGAGAAATCAAGGGATTGAAAGCTGTAGTAGAAGAGAAAGCTCTGTTCCCAGCTTTGTACCAAATCAGTGCAAAAATCCAAGCAACTTCCCTTAGCTCTTCAATTTCCAGGTGTCACACAGACAAACCAGGAGGCAGTGATGCTTTCCTGGAGGACAGAGACCTGGGAATACTGTTTGTTATACAATAAACCCATACACTAGAGAGTGACTCTTAACACAAATATGCCAATACATACCAAAAGCAGAATTTAAAAAAAAAAAAAGCTGTTTCTATGAATATGTCTTCCATTCCTAGACTAAATCCCATATATCTCAAGATACTTCAGTGACTTCTCCCCGTTTATTTATGTGTAGACCACAGCCAACAGCCAGACCAGTTCAGAGCTACTTGCTCACTATGGGAAAACAGCAAGAGTATAATGTCCTATTCTGATTTCCCCTTCACTTAATGCTAAATTATCAGTAACTTAATGCCTTGATACATTTACTGGTGTGAAAAATTTATTTGAATATTGAATATGAACAATGGATTCAAATGTTTTCAAGAAGGAATCACAGAATTGCAGAATTGTGGAATGGCTTGGGTTGGAATGAACCTTAAAGATCACTTAGTAATCTTTAAGGTTCATTCCCTGCCATGGGCAAGGACACCTTCCACTAGACCAGGTTGCTCAGAGCCTCATCCAACATAGCCTTGAACACTTCCAGGGATGAGACACTCACAAATTCTCTCAGCAATGTGTTCCAGTACCTCAACACCCTCATAGCAAAGAATTTCTTCCTAACATCTGATCTAAACGTACTCCCAGTTTGAAGCCATTCCTGCTTGTGCAGTCACTACATGCCCTTGTAAAGAGTCTCCATCTTTCTTGTAGACTCCCTTTGGGAACTGGTGATGCCAAATAGTTCTGACTGCCACACATTTATTGGTCTGAACAGTCTAGGTGTCCCTCTTGCTTTACTTCAAACAACAAGTAGTGAGGTGAATGCACGTGACTGCACGTATCAACTGTCAAAGGGCATGTGTGGCTATTACTATAGGCAGCTTGTATCTCCAAACCAACCTTAAAAGTGACAGCTAAGAAGGCAAAATGATTGATACAACAGCGTTCCCCCTCTGAGAAAGAATGAAGATGTATTTCACACATAGGTTAGTACGTTTTTCGGAACTCCTTGGCAGGATAGTGCAGGTGCAATAAACTTATGCAAGTGGAAGAAGAGATTGGACAAGTACTTGGAAGAGACCCATGAGAGGCTACTAGACAAACCACAACAAGTGAGGTTCTGAGCTTACAACAGGCTGAGAGACCACTGAGTCAGTTTTGTGGTGATAACAAACACTAGAGATTATTAGTCGCTGTGAATGGCAATGATAGGCCTGGAACATGCCAAAGAGCAGGAATATGCCTATGCATTTGTGTTCAGACAAAAAAAAATGCCACTGTGTTAAAAAAAAAAAAAAAAAGAGTTGTTCTGTTAAAGCTACTCAAGAACCGAACTATACACATCTGATGTAAATGCTCATTAAAAATACCTGCGCTATATTCAATTGCTTTAGTAAGTAACACTAAACCCTCCCCAACAGCTCCCCCAACACCACAAACTACACAACAAAAAAACCCAAACCCCACACCTCTGGACTTCAGGAAATATGACAGCACAGACAGCAACCAGGATATACATTTCCCCTTCTTATTTTTTCACTACACCACCACACAACTGATAAACAAATTCAATCTGTGATATACTCAGTATCTGGCTCACTCCCGAGGACAACTTACACCAAATGGCAGATAGTAGGTCTGCAATATGAGAACTTACCAACCAGGAAACAGGTTACAACATCTATTCAAATCCAAGAAGTCAGAAAAAACCCCCACCCCAAACTGCAACTAGGTCCTGCTCTGCCAGTAACTGCTACTGACAGCATGTCTAACGAGAACTCAGAAGAAGCTGAATTATCAGTCTTAAGAGCCTCTTAGAGTATATGAATGAAGTCCACAAAGTTTAAGGCAGCGGCTGACAAACTTCTTCAATTTTCCTCTCATCTTCTGATAAATTGCCTCTTTATCTGCTTGCCTGAGAGGGGACCCTGGATTGTACTGTGCATATCCTGACGGGGCTGTTGGTATTGGAATTCTGTGATGTGAGCAACCCACAGCTCTGCAGACAATGATCTGTTTCTCTAGGGCAGAACAGCTGCCTGATGCCACCCTGAGTTTTACTTTCTTAATGCACAGCTGTCAGCTAACACAGCAGCATGAGCTTGCTAACCCAGTGCTTGACCCGCTGCAGCTGTGTCTGCTGCTTCAGTGATGATGCTACAAAGGCTTGCACAGGCATTACCAAAGAGAGAAAAATGGAATAGGCTGGCCATGGGACTGTCTCCTGACAGGGACACAAAACATCCATCTGTGCCAATAAAGTTTCTCATTATCATATTCTCAACGGGGAGTATGCAAGCTGATAACCTTCATGGCATTACCTCAAGGTATATCCAACTATTCTTTCCAGAACCTGTATCTATTTAATTTTTTTTTTCATAAAAAACCTCCAAAGAATTTCAAATAAATCAGTCTGCTATAGTGCTATTTATAGAGTGACAGACAACTTCAGTTAGTTTATGTGGATTTTTCCAAAGGCACACAGTATGTGTATTCACCCTGTTTTCAAGGAGAGTACTTGTGCAGCACTAGGACAGTACACTACTACATAAGCACAGTGAAATAAGGAAAAAATGCGCCTATATGTAAGTAAAATCTTCAGATTAAGACAGTTTCCTAGAAACTTCACCTTTTCTTTTGTGTTTAATTATCTCCTTCATATACCTGTTCCCCAATGATATAGTACATGCTTACATTGATCTTCATAGAAATGTAAGAAGAGGTACCTGGATTGTTTCCTTTCTGTTATATTGTAATATATTTTCTTTTGCTAGCTTTAATTGTGTAATTAAAGTTCTCAATTGATACCTTTAGAATAGTGATCTGAAATTTATGTTACATTTCTGTCTTTCCCTGATATATTTTGTTTATTTTGCAGATTTCCTTGTCTTTTTCAGACTACTGGACGCAGAAGGAGACAAATTGTAGATGTGAATTTAAAACTAAAGCACAGGACACAGGAACACTTACTGTGATGCAAAGAAGACAAAAAATGTCTGGCTGAGAAGACACTGTATTAAAGGTAACAGACATGAAGCCTATAAGCAAACAAAAAAACTGCTAAAAGATGAAATAATGAATTTGAAGCAATTAATGCAGGACAACCCCTTAGAGCACCAGTACCTGTAGAAGAGATAACAACAAGCCTTAATGCAGGTCCCCTAGAAAAATTAATTTTGGCAAATCACAAACAAGGAGTAAACATCACATGCTTAACCTTCTTTGCAAGACATTTTACAATTAATAATTGATATTAGGAAAAAGCATTGATGTATTCCATGGCAATTGCTTTTAAAGCAGACATGTACAGGTTTCTTCCCCTCATTTTAGTATACTAAAGACAACAATAACAGAAACAATTAAAAAAACTAAAGCTCTTTATCCTTACCTCTAGGTTCTAGTTTGTTTTGTTTTGGTTTTTACTTTTTTCAACATATGCAAACAGTCAAGGAGTTTGATTTTGAGAAGCATTTTGAGTTTTCATAATTACAGTGCTAGAACATAACAATGCTTGCACTTTGCAAGATACAAAAAGCTATGGAAACCTTATTAACCTAAGAGAGGTCGGAAAAACCTGTAGACACTTTGGCACTGCAGACAGAAAAAACTTCTTGAGAAAGTAGGAAAAGTGGCTCGGTCACAACAATAGTAAGAGGAAATGAAGGCAGCTGTATGACACAGGAGACAAGGCAGGAAATGAGTATAAGAAAAGAGGACACACATTTTTACCCTGTGGAAGGACAGGGGACAGGATGGTAGATTTAAGGCAGCAGCAAGGTTTGAGTTTTCCCCTCACACCCTTTCTTTTTTTTTATTGACTAAATTCAGACCCCGAGACACCAGAAATACAGAGGACAAATCACACTTGCACTACAATGCTCAAATCTTTACTGCAAGAGAATGAGAACATAACACTTCCAAGCAATCTTGCACTGAAGGCAAGGTACAGATCCCATTTAAGAGTGTCTTTGCCCTAAATGTTGCTTCTGAGTAGTTTTTTTTTTGTTGTTTTTTGTTTTTTTTTTTTTTTTTTGTTTTTTTAAGATAGAAATAGCAGAAGTAAAAACTCCTGGCCAACTTTTTGTGCAAGCAGTTCTATGGAACAGAAAAATTTAAATATGTTTCAACTGTTTAACTTTGCAAATACAAACCCAGTACCTATGTATCTGTTTTCAGGTATCCCTGTGCTTTCCTGTCCTTTCCTGTATGACATGAATCTGCAGCTCTGTACTTAGTCAAAAAGATACACTGGAAAAAACCATTTTGCAATCTCTACAATATTTGTCAGATTTTTAAGGACTCATCTACACATTTTAGGACAGTGTTCTGATACTGAAACGGAGCCAGAAGTTATTCCTCTAGTATGGACCTGGAAATCCACTCGTTCTTGGAAAGTTCTCAACAGTCTGCTTATCCTCAAGCCAAACATGCCATAAAGCATTACAGCAAGAAAAGCAACTACATTTACACATATTTACCAACTGTGTGGCTGCATACTGGACCCCAGAAGAACAACAGAACCAGCTATACATTTCCAAGACAATACCACGTACAAAAATTGTTATATTTTTATATTATTTATATTAACCCGCAGGAAGAGAACCTCAGTGAACCAAAAATGCCTTTAAGTTTATGGCAAGCAACACACATTGTACACATGTAAACTAAAACCTTAAAGTAAGAATTGGCCAAAGTTACTTTTTTTTACTTAAGAAATGTAGTATGTTATCTTAACTCAAAGGAACAAACTACAAATTATTATTCTCTTTACTGAAATGTCTCAGTATAGCAGTTAGACCCATTTAAAGTTTTTTCTGATAGTCTTTTTTTTTTCTCCTTCTTCTAAGTTTCAAGAGTCCTTTTGGACTAAAAGCAACACGTCTCAAGTTTCATTGTCCTTTGCAGCCACCAGAACAGTTGTACAAGCCATTTTGAGGAATTCTTTAGTCTCAAATGGTTTTTATGAATAGTACCAGATACATACAAAAATCAGTTAATATTATACTACAAAAAGTCACTATTTCTCTCTCATTTCATTTTATCCAAAGGAAAGCTTTCTGTTGCATGTTACCTGAAGAAAGTTCAAATGTAGCCTAGACAGGGGGCTCTCCAGGAGAACACACTATGCAGTTCAAATAGTGATTGCTGCAATAATAATTTTTATGTCAAGCACCAACTTAAACCACAATAAGGCATCATTTCCCCTTAGCATGAGGCTACACAGATATAGTTCCAGCACTGTTCATGAGGAGAGTGGAGATGAAGGTGGGATGTGGTATCCCTGAAAAGACAAACAATTCAACCTATCACATACATTGCGAGGTAAAAACAGATGCAACAAAGGAAGTTCCGGCATCACTCCTGGTACAGAAGAAATGCAATTGATTGAGGAAGTTGTTATTTTGTCTCTTAATGAAAGCTGAGACTCCTGTTGCTCATTTTGGATAAGCAGCCATCTGCAAAACTTCACTAGCTTTTAAGCTACTCAGGATTACAATCTAAGTGTCAGAGAATATATTTCTGAAAAAGTACCTGAACTTTCCAAGCCTCCAGAGTCAAAAGAGAATCAGTATGATAGATGCATCTCAGTTTTTCTAATCAACTAAAAAAATACAGCCATGTCAATTTAAACATTTATTCTTTAATAAGGTCTAAATAACCATTAGATACTGTAGTAGGTTTCAACTTCAGGAAGAGCTAAGCCCAGAAAGAATGAAGAATACTACTCTGATCCAGTTCCTTGAAACAAACAAATAATTCTATAATAAAATAAATTTATATCTGTTTTCCTAAACTATAAATGGCTTTAGAAGTATTGAGGAAGAATTAACTTTTTACTGCAGAAGAGCCAAAATGCCTTCTAAGTTTTATGCAGGAATTACAACTTCTCTCCAAGAAAGAGCAGCAGGACTGACAGCCCAACTGAAGTACATCTACACCAATGCACACAGCTGGGAGAAGTCTCACTATCACCAGACTTTGTTCTTGTGGAGGACTTCAACTTACCAGATGTTTGCTGGAAATACAACACAGCAGAGAGGAAGCAGTCTATGAAGCTCTTGGAGTGTGTGGATGGTAGCTTCCTGACACAGATAGTGAGGGAGCCAGTAGGGAAGGCATCCCACTGGACCTGCTGTTTGCAAACAGGGAAGGACTGGTGGGTGATGTTGGAAGCTGTCTTGGGTATCACAATCACAAAATGATAGTTTTTGATTCTTGGAGAAGTGAGGAGGTAATGCCAGCACAACTGCCACCCTGGACTTTTGGAGGGCAGACTTTGGCTTATTGAGGAGAGTGGTTGATGGAGTCCTTTGGGAGACAGTCCTGAAGGGCAAAGGAGTCCAGGAAGGCTGGACATGCTTTAAGAAGGAAATCCTAAAGGCTCACGAGCAGGAGATGTGCTGAAAGACAAGCCAGCGAGGAAGAAGACCAGGCTGGCTGAACTGAGAGTTTTGGCTGGAACTCAGTAAAGGAAGGAAAGAGGGTATCACCTTTTGGAAGGAGGCAGACAACTTGGAAAGACCACAAGGATATAATGAGGTTATTCAGGGAGAAAATTAGAAGGGCCAAAGCCCAAGTAGAACTTAGTCTGGCTACTGCCATAAAAGACAAGAAATGTTTTTCAAAATGTATTAGTAACAAAAGGAGGGCTAAGGAATATCTCCACCTTTTACTGGATGCAGAGGGAAACACAGGGAGAAAGGATGAGGAAAAGGTAGAGGTACTTAAAGACTTTTTTGCCTTAGTCTTCGATAACAAGTCCAGTTGTTGTCAGGGCATCCAGCCCCCTGAGATGGAAGAAAGAGATGGGGAGAGAATGAAACCCCCATTATCTAGGAAGAAAGGGTCAGAGACTTGCATAAGTCTATGGGACCTAATGGCATCCACCCGTGGGTACTGAGAGAGCTGATGAGTCACTTGACATCATTTACCAGCAGTCCTGCTTAACCAGGCAGGTCCCCTTTGACTGGAAGTTAGCAAATGCTACACCCATCTACATGAAGGGCTGAAAGGAAGATCTGGGTAACCACAGGCCTGTGAGCCTGACCTCTGGGATGGGGAAGGTCATGAAGCAGATCATCCTGAGTGCCATCATTCAACATGCACAGACCAACCAGGGTATCAGGCCCAGCCAGCAGGGGTTTCTGAAAGGCAGGTCCCGCTTGACCAACCTGCTCTCCTATGTCAAGGTGACCTGCCCAGTGGATGAAGCAAAGTCTTTTGATGTTGTCTATCTTAACTTCAGTAAAGCCTTTGACACTGTTTCCCACAGCATCCTCCTGGANGTATCCCTGAAAAGACAAACAATTCAACCTATCACATACATTGTGAGGTAAAAACAGATGCAACAAAGGAAGTTCCGGCATCACTCCTGGTACAGAAGAAATGCAATTGATTGAGGAAGTTGTTATTTTGTCTCTTAATGAAAGCTGAGACTCCTGTTGCTCATTTTGGATAAGCAGCCATCTGCAAAACTTCACTAGCTTTTAAGCTACTCAGGATTACAATCTAAGTGTCAGAGAATATATTTCTGAAAAAGTACCTGAACTTTCCAAGCCTCCAGAGTCAAAAGAGAATCAGTATGATAGATGCATCTCAGTTTTTCTAATCAACTAAAAAAATACAGCCATGTCAATTTAAACATTTATTCTTTAATAAGGTCTAAATAACCATTAGATACTGTAGTAGGTTTCAACTTCAGGAAGAGCTAAGCCCAGAAAGAATGAAGAATACTACTCTGATCCAGTTCCTTGAAACAAACAAATAATTCTATAATAAAATAAATTTATATCTGTTTTCCTAAACTATAAATGGCTTTAGAAGTATTGAGGAAGAATTAACTTTTTACTGCAGAAGAGCCAAAATGCCTTCTAAGTTTTATGCAGGAATTACAACTTCTCTCCAAGAAAGAGCAGCAGGACTGACAGCCCAACTGAAGTACATCTACACCAATGCACACAGCTGGGAGAAGTCTCACTATCACCAGACTTTGTTCTTGTGGAGGACTTCAACTTACCAGATGTTTGCTGGAAATACAACACAGCAGAGAGGAAGCAGTCTATGAAGCTCTTGGAGTGTGTGGATGGTAGCTTCCTGACACAGATAGTGAGGGAGCCAGTAGGGAAGGCATCCCACTGGACCTGCTGTTTGCAAACAGGGAAGGACTGGTGGGTGATGTTGGAAGCTGTCTTGGGTATCACAATCACAAAATGATAGTTTTTGATTCTTGGAGAAGTGAGGAGGTAATGCCAGCACAACTGCCACCCTGGACTTTTGGAGGGCAGACTTTGGCTTATTGAGGAGAGTGGTTGATGGAGTCCTTTGGGAGACAGTCCTGAAGGGCAAAGGAGTCCAGGAAGGCTGGACATGCTTTAAGAAGGAAATCCTAAAGGCTCACGAGCAGGAGATGTGCTGAAAGACAAGCCAGCGAGGAAGAAGACCAGGCTGGCTGAACTGAGAGTTTTGGCTGGAACTCAGTAAAGGAAGGAAAGAGGGTATCACCTTTTGGAAGGAGGCAGACAACTTGGAAAGACCACAAGGATATAATGAGGTTATTCAGGGAGAAAATTAGAAGGGCCAAAGCCCAAGTAGAACTTAGTCTGGCTACTGCCATAAAAGACAAGAAATGTTTTTCAAAATGTATTAGTAACAAAAGGAGGGCTAAGGAATATCTCCACCTTTTACTGGATGCAGAGGGAAACACAGGGAGAAAGGATGAGGAAAAGGTAGAGGTACTTAAAGACTTTTTTGCCTTAGTCTTCGATAACAAGTCCAGTTGTTGTCAGGGCATCCAGCCCCCTGAGATGGAAGAAAGAGATGGGGAGAGAATGAAACCCCCATTATCTAGGAAGAAAGGGTCAGAGACTTGCATAAGTCTATGGGACCTAATGGCATCCACCCGTGGGTACTGAGAGAGCTGATGAGTCACTTGACATCATTTACCAGCAGTCCTGCTTAACCAGGCAGGTCCCCTTTGACTGGAAGTTAGCAAATGCTACACCCATCTACATGAAGGGCTGAAAGGAAGATCTGGGTAACCACAGGCCTGTGAGCCTGACCTCTGGGATGGGGAAGGTCATGAAGCAGATCATCCTGAGTGCCATCATTCAACATGCACAGACCAACCAGGGTATCAGGCCCAGCCAGCAGGGGTTTCTGAAAGGCAGGTCCCGCTTGACCAACCTGCTCTCCTATGTCAAGGTGACCTGCCCAGTGGATGAAGCAAAGTCTTTTGATGTTGTCTATCTTAACTTCAGTAAAGCCTTTGACACTGTTTCCCACAGCATCCTCCTGGACAAAGTGACTTCCCATGATGTGAATGGGTTTATTCTTTGCTGAGTAAAATCTGGCTGGATGGCTGGGCCCAGACAGTGGTGGTGCCTGAAGTTACATCCAGCTGGTGACTGGTCACCTGTGGTGATCCCCAGGGCTCAGTACTGGGGCCAGTGCTGTTTATTATCTTTATCAATGATCTGAATGAAGGGATCAAGCGCATCCTCAGCAAGTGTGCAGGANTCCCACAGCATCCTCCTGGACAAAGTGACTTCCCATGATGTGAATGGGTTTATTCTTTGCTGAGTAAAATCTGGCTGGATGGCTGGGCCCAGACAGTGGTGGTGCCTGAAGTTACATCCAGCTGGTGACTGGTCACCTGTGGTGATCCCCAGGGCTCAGTACTGGGGCCAGTGCTGTTTATTATCTTTATCAATGATCTGAATGAAGGGATCAAGCGCATCCTCAGCAAGTGTGCAGGAAACACCAAGTTGGATGGGAGTGTTGATCTGCCAGAGGATAGAAAGGCTTGGCAAAGTGATCAGGGTAGGCTAGATCGATGGACTGAGGCCAACTGTGTGCATCTCAACAAGGCCCAGAGCCAGGTCCTGCACTTGGGTCACAACAACTCCATGTAGCACTACAGGCTGGCAGAAGTGGGGCTTGTAAGCTGCCCAGCACAGTAGGACCTAGGAAGGTTGGTTAACAGCAGCTGAACATTAGCCAGCTGTGCCCAGGTGGCCAAGAAGACCAATGGCATCCTGGCCTGTATCAGCAATAGTGTGGCCAGCAGGTCCAGGGCAGTGATTGCCCCCCTGCACTTTGCACTGGTGCGGCCATGCCTCAAGTGCCGTATCCAGTTTTAGGCCTCTCACTACAGGAAGGAAGCTGAGGTGCTGGAGCATGTCCAGAGAAGGGTAACAGAACTGGTAAAGGGTCTGGAGCACAAGTCTTATGGGGAGAACTTGAATGAGCTGGGGTTGTTTAGCCTGGAGAAGAGGATGCTGCAGGGAGACCTTATTATTTTTACAACTACCTAAAAGGAGGTTGTATTGACTTGGGAGTCAGTCTTTTCTCCCAAGTAACAAGACCAGATGAAACGGCTTCAAGTCACACCAGAAGTTTAGATTGGGTATTAGGAAGAATTTCTTCACTGAAAGGGTTGTCAAGCATTGGAACAGGCTGCCCAGAGAGGTGTTAAAATCACCATCCCTGGAGGTACTTGAAAAATATGTAGATGTGGTGCTTAGGGATTGGTTTAGTGACAGACTTGGCAGTGTTAGGTTAATGGCTGAACTCTGTTTTCTCCAGCCTTAAGGATTCCATGACTATCACTTGACAATCTACAATCTTTTAATGCCCACTTTTATCTCCATGCCAAAGACTTCCACTTTGAAAGGGGCTCATAGCTCCAGAAGTTTTATTTGAACACAGACCTGTTTCAGCATGGTAAATGTGTATATGACAAGAGTCAATACAGAGGCAGGACTGACTCCTCATCTCAAAGCAAAGCTGACTCCTCAACTTTATTCTCCGTACCAGACCAGAATCAGAATGCCATTAGTTTTATTCTGATATATCTCTGTAGAGTTAATCATGATGAGGCATTTCATACTGGCATGTATACAAACAATCTTATATACCATTATTAGATTTTCAAGAAAATACTTAATCCTCTTTCATTTGGACACCTTTCTTACTCACATTTAGGCAGATGAATTCAACTTTATTTTGCTCTTAAGAAGAGAAACCACAGATCTTGCACTGAATCAAAATAACCTATTTTCATCAACCAGAAACTTGGTGATTATTTTGCTACTTAAATAATCTGATTGTTTTGTTATTTAAGTAATCCAAATATATTGGTTTTGAACCTGTGTTTTGCAATTGGAGAATCCCATGAGTTTGAAAAACTAGGTCTAATCAGTTTATAGTTTGTCTCAAAAGATGCAAATTCTTCAGAAAAAAGCCACAAACATACTGATCAGTATCCTCTCTTTCCAATCTTCTATATGGTCCTAATGGACAGCAAAGGAGCAGAAAAGGCAAAGTACAGAGGACTGGTCATTTAGAAAACAAGTTGAGTGTTTTGCAACCCACACAATGCCTGGAGACAAATGTCCTCAAACCAGTACTTCCCAACACAGAGGTCAATCACCAATTGGAAAAATCACTTGAAAATGAAGGTGTTCCTGGATTTCTTAAACTACCTTTAGATCTTTCTACCCTGATGAGTAACATATGGAGAGACAGGATATCCTTTTTAGGGCACTTTAAAGATGTATTTGTTTTTCTTTCGGATATAGACATAACTAAATCCTTCCCAATGTATTTATGAAAACTGTATTGAATGTCTTTCCATAGCAGAAAACAACTCTTTCCTCAAGACAATATAAAACCTCAATTCTCCCTGGTTGTCTACAAACCAAAGTACACCTTAAATATTTCTGCCGTAGCAAAGTTGATTCACTGGAAGAGCAAAAATTACCAAACTTTGGTTGTGGTGATCCTGATAGTGTTATTTAACACAGCAGTCACAGGTCAATTGTCTCAGAAGGGAACCGAAACTCTTGAGGTCCACAGTATGAACAGTCTGATATACTCTTTTGTACTCCTCTGACCACACAGTAAATCATTCCAACTTCCTAAACCAGAGAAACAACTAGATCACATAAGAGCTTTTTAATAGGTTGCTAAGCTGACTTGTCTATAACATAAGCTACCATGAGAACCAAACATAACCAAAGGACACAGCACTAAACTCTCAGCTAGGAACTGTGTAAGAAAGGAAGGGCCAATTGTCTCAGCTGTCACATGAAACTACACCCTTCTAGAACTAAGAAAACTGCACCAAAAGATCCTCACATTTGATTCCATACACTTTCATATTGGACTATGCTCCCGTTCTGCTGCTAATCAAATTTGTCTCAGCCCAGACGGAATTGTTCCACTAATGTTCACCTATAGAGTTTCATGTACTACAGACTACTGCAGATTTGTTCTGATCAAATTACTAAGAAGATGTGCATTTCAACTTTGCAGTTATGTTTTTAAAATTACAATTAAATTACAGATGGAGTTAAAGATGTCTATTGACTTAGTACTTACAGTCCTGAACTGTTAGCACTCCCAACCCCCTTTGGCAGTACAAAGGCAGGAAACTGCAGAGTTTAAGGTTCAGGGAGCACTGCTCACTACAGTGGAAAATGACTGCTTTCATCACTGAATGTAAAAACAACTTTCTGAACCTTTGAAAGGAAGCTCTAATACACAATGCAAGGATACAAACTTTAGTTGGTTCATACCTGCAGCTATGCACCTCTCTCCAGCCGTTCCAGTCTTCACTCTAAAAGGAAAAACAGACATTGAGGACTCCAGAGTTAATACCAGATAATAACAATCATTACATGAACTCCACCTGGTAAAGCACTGAGGACTGGGAAAGTAGAGCAAATTCTAATAACAGAAGTCATCATGAGGTGGTAACAACCCTCAATGGAGTCAAAACTGAAGTTGCATATTTCAAATATACAGGGTAAAAATGAAAGGGTGCACAAAAATAGACTGCAAACCCAACATGGCTGAAAACAGAAGTCTTAGAGCTTCCTAGTAATGTTCAGTGGACTTATGCCACTTCTCTGGCTTTTTGGCTTTTCACAACAGAAGCAGCTACCAACAGCAGTACCTGCAATCCTAAACTCCTATATGACATTATTTTGACAGCTGCAGCACTAACAGATGACCATGAACCTGCAGATGGGAACTCTAATGTACGATTGCATAAATGGAAATGTATGCAAAGTGCTGAATTAGGGAACACAGAGCTGACCAACACAAGGGAAAAATGTTATTTCTACATCTTAAGCAAATCACCACTCAGGAACCATACAGATTTTCTGTACTAGCATCTCATAAATAGGGGATATTACTTCATGATTCAGAGTTCTCTTTCTGCAAACTCAGTAACAGACTCTCACCACAAACTAGTACATATTTAAATAANCTTCCCCCCCCCCCCTCAAATAATTTCTTCTCTGCCTCCTCCTTGGTTCTTTTGCAGAACTATACTCATGACAGTCTAGCAGTTATTTTACTGAAAACACAAATCTAGTTACTTATCTATAGTTACCAAACTAAAAACTGCATCCATCTGCAAGGAGAAGAATTATACAAGGCTATCTGAGCTCCCACATTTTGACTGCTTTGCAGGCCTCTACTTAACCTTTGGCCTATATATTTTATTAAATGAGAATAAGTGAGCCACATGCTCTTCTAACTTGCCACGTAATACACTTGGTTATTTATCACATGTACTCATGCCCTCTTTTTTAAAGGGAGATCTCTTGAGAATTTTCAATTCTTCTAAATTCTTCCTATTCGTTCAATTTATTTAATAAAATACTAAAGCCCCTAAAGGAACAAAGAATCCTAAACACAAGAACAGAATTAATTTTCATGTATCTATTGAACACAAAACCCAATCCATGAATCCTGACAAACATAACACAGTTATCTGAAATGTGTATTTTCAAAATTATGAATTTTCCTTTCCTAGAATATTACTCAAAACTGACTATTGTTCAGGGAACACTTTACATATTTATTTTTGTTCTGTGTCACAACCACATTCTGAATTATAAAGCTTGAGGCAAATGTTACCTTAAGACACTTCCACCTCAGCCAGATTCCTCTGCTTTTTTGAAGTTCAATTACAAAATATTTGTTTATGGCCAAAAAACCAGTCTCAGATTCCTGCCAACAGACCTTCTTCATGTCTAACTTCTAACATCTTCAAAACAACATGTAACATAAATTTTTTGCTTATATGCTAAGTTATACTCCTTTGATAATCAGCTTTCAGAAAAAAAATTAAATACACAGCTACTTGATCTTGTGAATGCTTAAGAATATCTATATAAACAACTTTTTGATGTTAAAAAGAAAATCTTCACTTTCCAAATGTAACTATGTAACACTCTAGTGAATTAATTTTAAAACTTCAAAGAAACCAAAAGTGCAGCTAACATAGCCAGAGGAACCCATAACTCTTGGATACCTTTGGGAAAAAAATATAAACTTCACTGAATCAAAGGCAAAATCCAAGACAATAAAAACTTCAAAAACCAAGCAGCAAATCTGACAACCACCTGTAGAAAGGCTGGGAGAGTGCTCTTAAATCACAAATTGGTTTAGTATGGTTTATTTAATTGCATGCAGAACATAAATACACTAAATCATTTACCCAAGCTTATACATCAGACAAACCTGGCCCAAAGGCCAAAGAATCTGACAACTGTGTTTCTTCTCAGAAAAAACTGTGTCTTGGATCCCTCAGACTAAGGTATATACATACATAGAGCTGGATGCTGCTAGCCATGTGTGCAGCATAGTCACTTCTGTAATTAACTGATGGGGCAGTAAGCTCTTGTGCAAACTAGGTTCTAGTTCTTCATTTGATGCTGATAGCCAACTGTTTTCATAGCTGCATGACTGCATGTCCTAAGTGCGGTCAGCAAAACAATTAATGGGGTAAATTCAGATCTCTCAACATAGCTTTTATAAAAATTTTCCTGAAATTGTCTCCTGACTAAAGTGTTGCAGCTGAGTACAGTTGTCACTTTCAACTACTGCACAAAGCTGGGAGGAACTACTGACACTACCTGAGTACTCCATGTAGAAAAAGGAAAGTTTAATGCTTAGACTTATTGGCCCTGCCAGATCTAAAGGTGACAAAATTCACTCTCACTCATGAACAGTTGCAACTTTTGATATGTGGTATAATATAAATAGAACTGCAGCTGGTAATGAAAACAAGTGGCTCTATCCACTAAGTACTAGACAATGGATATGAGCCCAATAAATCTAGTAATACTGCATTTCTACTAAGTGGTAAAACTTCTGTCTCACCGGCACCCAGGTCCATCTAAGAGAATATCAGATCATTTAAGGGATTCTGATCAATGAAATTACTGTCACAGTCAGCACTTGTCTAGACCAGTTAGTTCTGATTTCTCATTACACTTTCCAGGAACTAATGTTTATGGGATGTCAAGGTTATCATTGGCAGTTAAAGAGGCCAACAGATCAAACAGACCACATAGCTCAACCTCAGATACATCCTGGCGTCAACAGTCTCTCACATAAATCAGCATTCAGTCTGGACTCACTGCACGATTACATACTTTTAGGAACCCATGTGACCAATAATGAAAATTCGAAAATATAGAAAGAAGTACAAGGGGGAGATAATGATGCATCAAACAGCAACGGAGCAAGTGCACTACACAGATTATGAACAGAGTCCTACACACACCAGAGGAAGTTTCAATCACTACACAGCTCAGGCCGCAACCCACAGAAAGTGTCACTTTGTAGCAACCCTTACTAAGGCGGCAACAACACAACAGAGACAGCAAGCAGGAACTCCCATGGTATAAAAACCTTACCAGAGAAGGAGACATAGTTTTTAACCTGAGAAGTGCCCTTCTACTGCAATCTTTACACCACCCAAACCTCTCAGCACCAGAAGCGACTTGTTCAGTGTGAGGCCACAGCTCAGTCACTGCGCCTGCTCAGTTTATTTTGGCAGACAGCTGTCGAATACTGTTTTCCTCAGTGCTGCCAGCACAAATACTAAAGGGTATACAGGATAGCAGACAAGCTGTACAGTTAGCAAGCAGACCAGTTGAATTACTCATGCCTGTATGATCTACTATAAGAATGTAAGTTTTTTCAACTTCAGATATAATAGGAAGAACAGAATGAAGAATAGAAGAGGTGCACATTTTGGGACCACTGCAGATTAAGATGAAATGTGAGGAAAACATTTTAAATGCTATGCTACAAGTTACTCTAACCAGGACATCATAAAAGACTTAAGATTTGGGATGTTGATCGTATTTGCAATGTCTGTTCCATGTCCAGTCAGCAATTACAGCCCAAGCACCTCCAAGATTGATCATTAAGTCTTGCACTCCATAATGAAAGCATCAAAAGACACACCTTAAGAATACAAACCAATCCTGTGATCTACTGTTGAAACCATGGGATTGGGGCTTAGAAAACTGTAGCTTCTATTATTAACTATGTGGCTGACAAGTAACTTTTTAGTCCTAAGAGTTTCCATTTGTACAATATGGAGAAATATGTACAAAGAAATGATAATCTTACTTCCTTGTGAAAAGGCATTTTGAAAACTAGTGTCAGAATGTATTTGATCAGTCAGGAGTATCATCACATTGTTACAGTTGCATCTTAGCTGAAAACCTCATAAACAACTGTACCAAAAAAAATTTCCACAAAACATCTGTCTTGTAATAAAACCCAAAGAATTTCACCAACAAAAATTTAAGCTTGCTATCTCTGTCTGGATTACAGTATTAAAGGACTCTCAAAATATACCAGGAGTTGCAAATAGAGAAGGTAAAAACAAAAGCAACATTTCATTTACTTTCTGGAAGAAGGTCAGAAAGCATACATTCATGTTTTTCTTTATGGAGACTCTACATGCCACAGGAAGACCTATCATACACAACAGTTTGGTCTTCTTTTGAGTAAAGGATTGAGTTTTAGTGAACACAAACAATATTCTCAGTTTAACCACTAAGTCTACTCCTAGATGCAACTGAACTGTTGCTGGATTTTAACAACCTCATCCATCTTAGCCACAAGATTCAAATACTAACACTTTCGACTTGCCTATCATTAAAAGCAAGATAAAAAAATCCCACTGGGGAAACTACCCCTATGCAATGTTCAGACAGACACAGCTCACATAACTCTGTGTTAAAAATTCAAGATATTTACATGCTTTTTTTCTGATTGTACAAAGGGAATAGATTCAAAAGCAAACAGAGAATAAAGATCCTCAAATGCAATCACTATTCTGTATTACCACACCTAAAACGCCAAAGGAGGACACAGTGTACATGGCTGTTTCCAGCATCTACTGCCAGCTTCAGGAGGAAAATAAACTTGAGGTGTCCCAGTTTTGAAAGATCGGAACTGAACTGTATATAAAATTCTGAGCAGGTCTGAAATTCTGTAGTTGCAAAATGTTGAAGTATAAACATATATATTTTATTTCAAAGAAGCACAACTAAGAAAGACTGATTTACCTGAAGCTTGTATGTGTCTTGCTTGGCTTATATTAGACAAATACTTGCATGAACTCTACCGTGCAGAATCTGCCATTGCCACGCCTGCAAACCAAAGAGTAAAAATATGCTCAATTATTTTTATCTTTATTTTGTAATACACACACGGTAAATCCTTTGCAGAAGTAAATGGATACAAATTAGAGTCATTTACATCCGCAAAGAACTGGAGTTACTGCTCTATTATAACCAATGAATACTGATTCAAATGACTTTTAACAGCAAATAATTTTCACTAACATTTGAAGAAATTTAATATTGTGTGTATAGAGCTGAAGGTTTAAAAAATATTTCATACTATTTCTTTTTCTCCATCAGAGGCAAATGCTGGCATTGCTGTGGGAACATCAACTTAGGAATGTCCCACTTTTGCTCAAAACCACAAATTTAATAAAATGTAACCATTTCACTGCAAAGCAGTTCTTACTAAGCTTCTAGTCCAGCTCTCTAAAGGTTTCTCACTTGTCATTTGCAGCATCATTTGTATATACTTTGATTTCCTTTTTGCAACATTTACTTTCCTCTTCAGTAACTTTATATAGTACCTGAAACATAAAACTGTAAATAATACAGAAAAACACTGAAAAAATCTGCATTCATTTTCAGTCTACTGAAAACACATGAATACATGCACACATGCCATGAAGCAGCACTTTTGTGTGACTACCAATCACGAATGTAATGCCACACTCCAGATGAACTTCCCTCTGTCTGAAAAAGTATTCATTCCTAGTTACAAATATGTGAATACAGCTAATAGAATGCTGTCCCTACTGGTATCAGCAGCCTTTTACTCCACAAACTACCCTCATGGTCCATTTGTGACCCTGACACACCCCCTCCAGGCTGCTCATCTCCAGTGCTTGATGCTCACTGATTCTTGTGCCAGCACGGCTCTGCTTGCTCCTTTCACTTTCCAAGGCCTCAGAAACTCTGCCTACTGTTCAAGGCTGGATCCATAACCTGATCTGAGATTTTAGGTTTTGGATGGGGGGAAAAGGATCAAGAGTGCCAATGTACTTTGCCAAGAACTAGAGGGTCAGTACTTGCTTGAAGTCTTATGCACATGTTTTCAGGTGTTCTTCACTTGCACACTTATCCATCAATTAATTTCCATTCACTTCTCCTGGAAGGCACAGTATGACAGCTGCTAGCAGGGTTCCAGTGCTAGCAGGAAGACACACCATAAACTTTATGGAAAAAACAAAGCTATAAATACAGCTTGGGCTGCATAAACATGCAGAATAGACATCTCTTTCCGGATTCTCTATACCCCGTGCGTAGATTCTGGAGGCACCTTATACTTCCAAAACCTTACATGTGTCAGTCTGTGCAGCACATTGTTTTCTCTCTGTCCTCATATCATAAAAGCTCACCA
>VZTR01021642.1:70934-152821 GCA_013400775.1 Chaetops frenatus | reverse complement strand
CTTCTACCCGTCGCTGCTGTACACGGTGGCGCGGGCGCGGCTGCCCGGGTCCCGCCGGCCCTGGTTTCACCGCATCGACGAGGTCGTGCTGCTCGGGGCGCTGCCGCTGCGGGGGCGCATCCGCAGGGTAAGGCGGGCGCGGCGGGGCGGCCCGGGCCGGGCCGGGCCGGGCCAGGCCAGGCCAGAGGTCCCTGACGGTGCCTGTGCCCGCAGTTGGTGGCGGAGGAGAACGTGCGCGGCGTGGTCACCCTCACTGAGGACTACGAGACGCGGTTCCTGTGTTTTTCCCCCCAGGTGAGCCCCGGGATTGCTGGGGCCCTCCCCGGACGGGTCGCTCGTCGCTGTCTGTCCCGGCACAGGTGAGGCTTTAGCCGCCTCCTGCCGTCATCCCGGCAGCGACCGCCGGGTCCTGTGGCAGCAAAGACGGGACTACTCGTACCTAAGCCGGCTTTAAAAACTGCGCGACAAACCAGTAAAACGTGAGCACGCCAGTGAACTGTTGCAGCTGCAGTGGCAGAGAAAGATAGGCACCACTTATTCACTGTACAGGAATGCCTTTTGAGTTGGGAAGAGATCCCAGCCTTCCTCTTTTCCTTTAGCCGAACGACGTTTTCTCAGTCCCTTTTAACTACTACTTTCTGACGACAAGCACTGAAGTTTTCCTACATCTGTTTTGAAGGATTGCCATTCAAAGTCTGTTTACAGCCTCTCTGAATTTCTCAACTGTCTCAACAGGTTCTGAGTTTCTTTCAGGAAAAAATCCAGCCCAGAAGTTCAGTGACCAAGTCTGCTATGTCTGTTACAGGAATGGGAGGCAATGGGAGTGGAGCAACTGCGTCTCAGCACTGTGGATCTAACTGGAGTGCCCACCTTGGAAAACCTGCACAAGGGCGTGGAGTTCATCCTGAGACACCGAGCCCGTGGTAACAGTGTCTACGTGCACTGCAAGGCAGGGCGCTCCCGCAGTGCCACCATGGTGGCTGCATATTTAATTCAGGTCAGGAGGCTCTGCTAAATGGGGTTAATTTTCACTAAAAAATTGAAATAAATTACAGACAACCTTTATGGTTAACTCTGGCTCAGGAAACCTGAGCATGTACAGGTTAATTTTCCATGATTTTACAGAGCTTGGACACTCATTTTAAGACAGGCCTCAAACTCACCTTGCTATTTTGAATGCAAATGCAAGTTTTGAATGATTCTGCTTTTCTTAATTCTTTCTGTGGAGGAACAGATTGAGGTGGGAATAACAAGTCACTCCGGAGCACAGGTTCACTGAGCAGATAAACATCCATTTTTGTTGTTTCTTTTTTCTCCTTGTTTCACTAGAGTGGTGAGCCTTCCTACATTTTTTCATAAATACAATTCAGGATCAAGAGAACTGACTTCAGTTTTCTGAGTTCCTCTACCAACACAAATAGGGAAGCCAGCAATAAGAACAAAATCTCTCCTGTGAATTCTTCCCTTGGTGTTATTAAGCACTCCCTGGAAAAATTTCCATTACTGTTGAAGAGAAAATTTTCTCACTAAGTGCTGAAATGCAATGGGAGTACCAGTAGAGATTCTAAAAAAAATTTTAAAAAGCAAGCTGCACTTTTTCTCTGGTCTAGTGGGGCTAGGCAGGAAACTATTCACAACACGAAGGAAGAGTGAGCAAGACAGAAAGTGGAGGGCTCAGGCAGCAACCATTCATTCCTCTTTAACTGAGGTCGTTTCATGAATGTGTCACTTTCAGGCCTCTCTGAGAGGAATATCAAGTAAACCTAAGGGGCAAACCAGCAGCAAGCTTTCTAACACCTCTAATATTGCCTGTGGCCTCTAGGAGGGTTCCATTAACTGGTGCAAAGATGGAATGAGTTTTCACTTGCTGGGTTTCTGCCTTTTCAGCTGCATCACTGGAGCCCTCGGGAAGCAATAGAGGCCATTGCCAAGATTCGTCCCCACATCCTTGTTCGACACAAGCAAGTCCAGGTCCTGGAGAAATTTCACAGGAACATGATCACTGGGAGAACTGCATAACTTAGTAAGAACTATCAAAATCCTCATCTCAGCTGCTATAAAAAAAGTTTTTATGATCTAACAAAAGCTTAGGTGTTTTCCTTCTTCACCATCAATAAAGAACATTTTACAGTAAAGGGGAAATAGGGCTGTTTCAATAAAGCTTTCTTTCCTTATGGCTAATATCCTAGATCTCTTGGAGCTCCATGGTTCTTTTCCACATATCAGTGCTGAGCAGAACTGCAATCCACAGGAAGTTCAAAAATATTTGTATTTGAAGCAAAGAGAAAAAACCAAAATACTTTGTCTCAGTAGAGACTTTATTCAGATTTTTACCCAAAGGGTTACAGTGCCAACAGAGAGGGGTAGGAAGAAGTGGTCTTACTTCTGTCTTTTCACCAACACTATGTTATAATTACAGGTGGGGATTTCCTGTACAGTAAAGGAAGCCAGTGCTGTAAAAATGATCTCCCTCTTTATACTAGGTGATGACAGTGCAGTAAGCAAGTACTCAGTTGGTTACCACTCCTCTAGGAGAAGTGCTGAATGTAACCTAAGGGTCCTGGGGTCAGTTTTGGAATCTGTCTGCCAGACCCTCCTTCTGCAATAGGACATAGGAATGTTTAAATGGGGGCACCCCTGGGGGACACAGTGCACGTCTAACTCTGTGACTGACACAGCAGCAACACGCAGTCTCCTAGGCAGTTAAAACTAGCAGTCTGGGCCGAGGAAAATGTTGTCCAAATGCCATAAGATTTTTTAATGGTGGATGGGTTCCAGGCTAAAATAGTCATTTGCTGCTGTTTGGGCCTCAAACACAAGCAACCTATCATCAAGGATTCAAAGTAATAGTATTTGGTCCATCTGAAATCTAAGATACAACAGTTCAATATGGTTTTGATAGTGCTATGTAAAAGAGTAGGCCCACAGTCAGAAAGCCTGTACTTCCTCTGCACAGGTACAGAGGATGGAATCTTTACTGGATGTTGTGAGCTTGTAGTAATTGGGACTGGTGCTGAGAGTCGTAGGTGTCGTCGAGCTGAACAGCAAGAATCACTGGGCCTGTTTAGGCCAGGACAAACTGCAGGTTAGTGAGCAGCACTTTGATGCCACTCGTGACTGTTACAACAGAGGTAGCTGGGTTAAGTTTAAAAGTATTTGCATCACCCTTTTTATAGCGGTCACGAAAGACATAGATGCTACCGTTGCAGCTGGCGATTTTCCAGAGGGATGGTACCGAGCTCCAGGCATCTGGCAGGCATAGCCGGGTGAAGCTATCCAGTAGGGGATTGTAGCAGAGCAGGGAATCCCCCTCGGCTACAATGAACACCACATCCTTGTGCACAGCAGCGTGCATGCGCCCTGCGAAAGGCAGGACGTATGGCTTCACGTGGCATTTCTCTGTGTTGGTATCATAGCACTGAATGAGCCGAGATGGCTTGGTGAAGAAGTCTAAGTCGTTTTCCTCCCCACCCAGCAGGTAAATGACACCATTAAGGTTTACCCCTGCAGCTCCAGAGACTGCCACTTCCAACTGGCCGGTCTCTGTCCAGACGTTGTCTCGTACTCTGTAGTATATGACAGCATTAGAGAGAGTGTCCTGTAGAGTTTTCCCCCCGAGTGAATATATTGCATCCTTGCTTGGCACGGAGACGAGGGTGTGCTGGAGCCGGTCACGGGGCAGAGGAGCACACCATTCCCAGTCTACAGTTGCATTGTTGCATTTCCACATGCGTCGTGGAATGGAGCCACCAACAACGTACAGGTCACTACCATGCTTGCAGGCCGCGGTGAGCTGGTGACACAGGCTGTTCTGGCCACTCACACTGATGGAGTCATCGTCAGCACAGTGCAGAGAGACAGCAAGGGAATGTGTACGTGACGACTCCTTTCCAATCAGGTAGATGTGAACGTTTTCTCCAATCACCTGAACGAAAGGAGAAGTGTGTCAGCAGAATTAGATCTGTTCGCACAAACATCAGTGATGCTCAAGACTGAACTTTTCAGTTTAAGACCCACCTCTGGGCCTGAGGTGTATAGCCTCCTTCCCAAGTCCTGCCACCCTAGAACATTCAGGATTCAGAGCCTCAAGGCCTTTTCAAGATACCATTCATATCTGACACAGTAAAATAGCCACAGACGTCACTGGAACACAAGTGTTCATGGTTTAGGTAAGGGCCAGTTACATCACTGATGGAGTACAGTTGTTACAAGGGGAATGCCAAACATAGATTTCTTAACAGTTTCTTTGGTAACTGAGGTGAAATAAGTTATTTGTGGCACTGCTCCAATCACCAGTGAGAGCAGCCTCAAGTGAAATAAAAAATAGCTGTCAGTGGGATTGCTATTTATGACACTGAAAGTAACCTCTCACAAGCACCATGAATTTCAATGATATTTGTGTTTTGTGACTTTCAAGTCACACCTGTGAGCAGAATACCCTGCCCTGAGAAGTGTGAAACCAGCAAGTGCTACACCAGCCCCAAAACTTAAGGTCTTTTTATACCTTCAGACTCGATCGCAGAGTCTCTGAAAAGCCCGCTCGCTCCTCCTTGTTGAAGTTGATCCAGGTTTCTATGGCAACTGTTGGATTCTGAGAACATGGAACGCCATCTGCGGTTCGGAGACAGAAAGGCATTTATGATATCTAGACAAAGGTGTATGTACTCAGGAACACCCTCTTCCTGCAGCTGCCTCCCCCCACTCCCACCACAAACCCTACTTTCTAGAGAGGAAAAACAAACACAGGTGTTTATAGATTTTTGTCAGGCATGATCAGCACTGCCAGCCAGCCAACTACATGAAATTAGTTTGGGTAACTATAAGAAGACAGAACTGCCACATCTTAAGCACTTTGGATGATTTTCAGCAATCTATGCAGGAATCTATGTCCAAAACAAAGAGGACAGGAAAGAGAACTTACATGCTGTGTAATGACGACAAATGCTTTTTATTTAATCATTTAGGCAAAAGGATTCTGTTATTGAGAATCTCAGCACCCACCTTTCTCTCTGGCTGGTCCTAGAAACCTATCTAGCAAAAGTCATCTACAGAATGTGTCTGAGCACTGTCAGGCAGCTGACCCTCATGACTGAACATCTGGTGTTGCTGCTATCCTCTTAATATTTGGAAATCCCCAGTGAGCTACTAGACCTTTTCTTAGCTGTGTGACAGTAGGAAACACTCCACAGACTGCACCAGATTTCAGTCTCTTTCCAGACATAACTGGAAGTTTTGGTTAAGCCCCGAAGTCTTGCATCATCATCATCATCATCATCAGTACATTACCTAAAAGATTTTAGGTATTTCCTTCCAGTTTGAAAGCCAGCAATTATACCTCTGTTCATTGAGAAGCTTCCCTATGAAGACTCTCTGATTTTGTAGTCTATTCTCCTGACAAACTCTAAATTCAATGATGCTGAAGACACCAGACAAATTCCAATGCTTTTCTCTATAGTGGAAGGGAGCAAAAAAAAGTGTGGCACAAAAGCAGATATTTCAATTCTGTTTAAAAGGATTGCCATAAGCTAACCATCACATGTAGTGCTTAAATGGAAAAAAATTGATTTTGAAATTGGTCCTAGAGTGCAACAGAAGGTAAACTTAATAAATTACTATTTCATGAAATTAATTTTAATCCTTGCCACTAAAAGCTTCCTCCATTTAATTCTCCATTAACTAAACAAAGATTCAGGAAAGCCAAAAGAAAAGGATTTTTCCTACCAGCAGTAGGGAAGTATTTCAGATTTTAATCCATTTTATGAGCTAAGCTGTGGCATAAATGCTGAGTAATGTGATTCTACATATGAAAATAGACGATGCATGGAAAAAAGTTATACTGAGCAATTGTTTTAATTTGGGACCACAAGCGCTAAAGTCTGTAGTCCTAAAACTGGTTTTTATGTGGAATCCCTAGGAAATTAAAGGTGATTGACCTCTACAGTTTTATTTCATTATTTGAGAGGGTTTTTTAATGAAGTTGCAACTTACTTTAAAAACTAGATAGTTAGTTATCAAAATTACTTTAAGTTTATCATAGTTTTTGAGCTATCAATACATATACTCAATAGGTTCTTGACTGGAAATTTCTTTAGATGCAATAGAGATAATTTAATGCAATATCTGTAAAGATTCCCATAAGCATAGCATCAACTCTAAAGGCTAGTTTAAGTCTTATGGATAGATTTGCTAATGTTCCAAAGAAGCCAGTCATGGTAGGTTTATTTTTGTAACAGCATATAAAACACATGACACACAAAGACTAGTTACTTACTCAGTTACAAAGAGTAATTAAAAGCAAGAAAGAGGCACATCTGAATGTATGAGCTGCTTCTACATTCTTGCTTCCTCAGGCAATGATACAAAACTGCAGAAAAATGGACTTGTGACTGCAGCATCCTGGAGAGGTAACAAGTACTGGCTGTACCTACTAGGGCAGCAGATCTTTAGGATTGGTGGAAGCTGGACTAAGTTGTTTATGTGTTGACATGTCCTCCACAACCCTGAGTCACTGCGTCCTTTACTATGGAAGGCTATTACCTTTACAAGAAGGGTAATTACTGTATTACTCAAGATGTTACGATGTGTCTATTTCAGGGAGTTGAGTGCCTAAGTAATCCTAACAATTATATACAATTGTAAATAACACTAAAATAGTCTAAAAATATGTGTTCAAGCCTTCTAATAGATGTTGAGTTAGTACTTTACTATGTTAAATGATTATGAGCTAAAAGGATAAAAAAGACTTCCATTGGATATTTACTTCTGGTAAGGGTTCTTTGCTTTACTTTTAATGCAAACAAAAATACAACGAACTGCTGGAAGTTGTGTTTAAAAAATATCCAAGACTTCTAACCTTTTGACTCAGGAACTGCTGTCAATTTCCTGCATCCTCTGTGTTCCTTTTCTATAGCTTAGATGTTTCATGTCCAGTAACAATTAAGTTTGGGGCTTTTCCTGATAAAAGTATCCAGAATGTTTTGCTTTGCCTTGCTTAGCTAAATCTCTGAACAGACAGTGATTATGAAAGATTGGATCTTTCCATCTATTTCAATGTTCGCTACTTGACCAGCCTCTTAAAGTCTCTTTCTACATCCACATTCTAGGTATTTTCAAGAACTCCTTACCTGTAAGGATGTCTGTCAGTAGGCGGAGAGGCAGGTGTAGGAACTCCTCTGTCTCGTGCAGCTGAGACAAATGTGACTTTGCACAGTGTTTGGCAGCTGTGTAGAGCTCCATATCACTGTGCTGATCTGCCAACCACATGACTTGCAGACAGTTTCTAACTTGCACTGTACGGGCCAGAAAACGGGAGCACTCTTCAAAAAGGGCAGTCAGCTGGTACATGTCTGCCACTTCATAGGTTTCCTGCAACTCCTCTGCCCTCAGCTTTACAGTTCCATGGTAAATATAGTCCACAAGGAGCTGAAAGACACTCTCACTAACATCCTGCAGCTCAATCACCCGGTTGTGGGCCTCCTTTAGGTTGGAAGTGAACATAGAACGAAAAAAGCAGCTCTGAGCTGAGAGGACCAAACGGTGCAGCTGGAATTCTTTGCCTTCCACGGATATTGTAACATCAGCAAAGAGCTCATCCTCCAAGCATAATTTCATAATACCCTGGGCCACGCGGCCTGAGTGGGAGCGGTCGGTGAAGGTGTAGTTCACAAAGTAGTTTTCTTCTGCAGAGGAGCCTCCAGACTCTTCTGATGAATCCATGGTGCTGCACAAATCAGACCTCCAGCAATCTGTAAAATAACAATAATTATATGGCTTCTCTCACCACTAACAAGATTATGCAGTACTTCAGAGTACAGGGAAAAATCAAATATATTGGTAAGAGTCCAGCATATTTTAGACTGAACATAAATAGCACAGCCAGAAACTTGTGCTTGAGCTTCAGAATCTCAAACAGCAAATGAGAAGTTGGCATAATTAAAATTATAATATATACCAAACTTCCAGTACAGTGAACATCACACCCCAGCAAGGCTGGGAGACATGCATATCTTTTCACCACCCATTTCACTGACAGAAAGAAATGCAGCAAGTTATTCAAGTGGAAAGTCCAGCAACCGCCCTAGGAAACTTGCAAAGTCAAAAAAAAAGTGGCAGCAGCAAAGGTGGACTAGATGTGAAAAGGATTACAGTAGCATACTAAAAAAAGAGCACAGGCAGCAATTCATATCATCAGGAGGTGTTAATTACTGTCAAAACCCAACGATCAATTTGTATCAAGGTGAAGAAGTTTTTGCGGAAAAGATGCATGAGATGTCTGCCAGATATAACCACCAGTCCTTCAAGCTGACCAAATGAGATAACTGATGGTTATGCTATTTGTTAGTGTGCCAGTCAACCTCAGCATGCAAAACAACGTTAGATGTTGTTAGTCACTGCTTCCCAAGTGGAAAGGGGAACAAAATTTGAAAGAAAACACCTGTTAGTAGGTACCACGGATGTTTGCAGTGTTCCAGGTAGTCAGAAAAGCTTCTGAAACACAGAAGGATTACTACAGCAAGGAGCTATTTTTTACCATGGCTCTTGACAGCATTAGGAACAGCTGCCTACCTGCATTCACCTTAGACTTATTTTTATAACTGAACTACCAACCATGATGTCTGATATCAGACATTTTTTCAATTAATAATGAACATTATTTCAAGTACAATGTTTCACAAATGTGAAAAACTAATCCCACTCCTCTTTTTGGGGTTTTACAAATTTAATAAGGGACAATAGGGGACAAAAGTCGCTTAAAGCAAATGGGCAGCACTGGGTGCTTAGCTCATAGCCAGAGGCAGACACACTTACACAAACTTCCCATTTATATGCATTAACATCATGCATAGTAATAAACCACAATACATATGCATAGGTTTTTCTGTGAACTAATTTACAATTTGTTTTTAAAGGATTTACATAGTTTCTCCCCCAATCTGCCTTTTAGGGCATGCACATTATGATCTTGAGGGTCTTCAGGGGTCTCCCTGGATGAAGGCTTAGGTCTTCCTCACATCTCGAACTTTTAAACTTCGTCTTTGGAGCATCCACAGTTCTGGTGTTCCTAGATCCTTCTAGGTCCAACCAGTGTGAATTCTTTTCTCATTAGCACATCTTTGCTGTTTCTCTTACATGGCTCTACTTGTCTATTTTTGAGATTGTCCACCTGGCTTTCCATTTATTTAAGCATTAAGCAATTAGTTAACCATGTACTAGCAATTTATATTGTATATAAATTTTAGATACAGATATATAGATACCTTACAACTCAAGCTATATAATCATCTTTTAACTTTAACCCTAGTTATAATGTTACCTATTAAATATCTGCATAGCAAAGTTATTCTTAACATGCATATATTTCCTAACATATTCTACTACATAGTATTTGTTACATTTTACTACCTGTGAAAGCCAATACTATAATAGCTGTTTATCACAACAAAGATGTGATTTTTTTTATCCACCAGATTCATAGTTACTCTTCCATAGTTTCTCTTATCAAACATGCATTTTGTTACAATTACCCTGCTTGATCAGGAGGGCTCCTAAGTTCTTTGCTCAAATTCTGTTCATGGGAAGTAGTGTCTACATCCCTAATTGGCTGGACAAGTCCATCTCATCTCTGGTGATAGCCTGCCTTAATTATACTCTTCTCTCGATTTTCCAGTAGTTCTGGGCTGTCTGAAAACTACCTATACATTAGTCTGTAAGACACTGAGGAACTGCAATGTGCATAGAACACATCAGTACTATTTTTCCAGCTTAACAAAGTATGAGCCTATCCTGCAAATTGGCTTCCACTTTGGTTAAAGCTCTTTATTCTTACAGTCATGGTGCTTAGGAGCTCCAGCCCAGAATGCACAAGAGACCACGCATAGCACCAGGACATGGACAGACGAACTACTCTGCCCCTGGGCACAGCAGAACCAGCTGCCCACACTGCTCTGCACAACTCCCAGAAGTCTGAAGCCAAGCCACAAAAGAAATGCCAAGAAGCAACTAAAGACTACACAATCTCACATCCTCCTTGCAGACAGCCAGACAAAGCTGCCCTTTGCACCCATGGTGTCTCTGCTATAAAGAAGTAGGCATGCAGGACAGTAAACTGTCCCATAAAGCCAAATCTTATGCTCCATGCATTCTGTAGGTCAGGTTGTCAGTGACAGTGGCTTAACCAAAACCTGGTACACCTCCTTCACAGAATCGCAGAATCACTTAAGAATCACTTAAAAATCCTCTGAGATCATCGATGCCAGTCTATGATCGAACCACCATGTCAACTAGACCATGGCATTAAGTGGCACATCCAGTCTTTCCTGAAACACCTCCAGGGACAGCAACACCACCGCCTCCCTGGGCAGTCCATTCCAGTCTCTAATAATCCTTCCTGTGAAGGAATTCTTCCGAATGTTCAGCCTAAACCTCGGCTGCTGCAGCTTAAGCCTGTGTTCTCCCGCCCTGTCGCTGGTTGCCTGGGAGAAGAGGCCAACCCCCACCAGGTTATACCCTTCTTTCAGGCAGTTGGAGAGGGTGATAAGGTCATCTTTGAGCCTTCTTTTCTCCATGCTAAACAAAACCAGCTCCCTCAGCCGCTCCTCACAGGACTTGTGCTCCAGCTTCTTTCTTTCCTTGCTCCTAACAGGGTCGCATACGCCACGGAGGCGCCCAGGACCGGGCAACCTCTAAGCACAACTGACAGCGACCCCACGGTCCGGGGCGGGGAGAGGGAAGGAAGGGAGGCTGATCCTCGGAGAAACGCAGATTCCCACCAGGGCCGCGCTGACGCTGTGCAAGGCTCAGCGCTGGCTCAGCCCAGGGGCTGCCGGGGTCCGCCGCCTCCGCGCCCACACCTCCGCGGCGCTCGCTGCTCCGTGCCCGGGCCGGCGNGGGCTCAGGGCCGGTGCCGGGGCCGGGCCGGGCCGGGCCGGGCGCTTGGCGGCGGTCGGTGAGACGTGTCCGTTTCTCTCCACAGCTGGCGCGGCACCGGCGGCGGCACGGGCCCGGCTGGCGGGGAGCTCCGCCGGGGAAACTCGCCGTAAGTGCGGGGGGCGGAGGCGGCCCGAGGCGCGCGGTTGTGCCCCTGCCAGCCGGCGGGAGGGCACCGAACCGCCCCGCGGACGTTCCTGGGCGGTGGAACCGCTTTAGTGAGCGCGTCGGGAAAGGGTTGGTCCGGTCACCCGTAAACCCCAATTGCGCAGAAAAATGCTTATTTTGGTAACCGTGCTTGCCGTGGGTTCCCGTGCTTGCACTGGGTTCCTGTCTGCATCCTGTCTCAGATGCAGGATCAGCCTGCTTTTTCTGTGCAAAGCTGTGCCTGGGCACTTCATAGCCCCCTCATCGCCCTGACTCTTAAAGGCTTTTATTCGGAACAGTGAAAAAACCCACCCCAACAGCATGAGTTCCTAGAGTGTTTTGATTATGAGGGCCTTGCTTAGATGTTGCTACATCCAGCAAACCCAGAAAACAAGGCCCTTTCTAGACTCAGGTTGAATGATGTGAGCAGAACCTAAGTTCAGATTGTTCTGTCATTGCTGCCCTCTTTTTCATCTTGCTATCTACTTCTCCATCATCTTGTTGTTGACAAAATTTTAGCACTGATACAAATTTCCTTCACTATCAAAGTGTCTATTTCCACTTTCTGTGCAGCACAAGTATATTGCTATAGTGTAGTCCCTGACAGACAGCTATGCTTTCTGTAGCTTTCTATATTCCCTGTCATAATCTTGGAAACTCTGTTTTTCTCCTTAGCTACTGTCAGACCAAAAAATGAAGTAGAACATAAGCAGCTATTTGCTTTTGGGGAGTACGTCGCTGAGATTCTGCCCAAGTATATCCAGCAAGTACAGGTAGGTGCTGTTCAAGAAATTGTTCTTGTGGCAGAACAGGATCCAGTAAACACATCACTTCTTTGTTGCCTGTTTAGAGAAGTTGTTCTGGGGAAGAACGGTCAGAATTCCATGAAAAGTACTACCATTGTTGAGCCTTTTCCTGTCTGCTGTGTCTCTTTATTCGAGTGTTCTGCCAAAATCAGCATAATGTTCTGTCCTGTTGGTGTTTGTACTCATGCCCTTCCTGCTGTTCTCTTTTCATCAGTTGACCTGTTTCAATGAGCTGGAACTTCTGATCCATCCAGACGGGATCGTTCCTGTCCTGACCTTCCTTCGCGATCACACCAATGCCCAGTTCAAATCCTTGGCTGACTTGACTGCTGTTGATGTCCCATCTCGGCAGTACCGCTTTGAGGTAGGAACTGCTCAGAGGTGCAGGACTTGGAGGGCTTCACAAGTGCATGCTCTTGCAGCTCTGGCCACTTTCTTTGGTTTCTGTGAGAAGAAAATTTTGAGAGTTGTAGATAGAATACTTTAAGTCAAAGGCCTCCACTTGCTGAAGAAATGGAATATTTTTTAAAATTCAATACTTTTCTTTTAAAAATCAAGGTAGTAGATTCATAGAAGGAATAGAAATATAGACCCTAATTTATTAATCTTTTCCAGTCACCAAGACAATGTCAAACAAGGCTTTAAAATTCCTTAAAAATTTTTGGGGTTTTTTTTCAGTCTGCTTGTAGGGTGTATAATCTCTCTAGAGATCATAATAATCCTTCTAAGGAGCCTTTGTATTAGACTTCCATCACCAGAAAAGTTAGAAACTTTCCCTGGTATCCAACTCGTTTGCTGAAAATTAGGTGAATTTTTTCTTAGCTTTCTCCCACTGATAGTACTTGCAATAGTTATTGATAGCCATTTTCTTTGAAACAAACCATTGTCAAGTGTTTCCATCCCTCCAGTAGTCTCTCTTTTAAGATTCAGTATGCCTTTTTACTTCGGCTCTTCTTCATCAATCACGTTTTCTAAGGCTCTCATAACTTTGTCACGCTTCGAAGGACCGAAGAGATAAACCATTGGAACCACAGTTGTAGGAGTGTCTTTTAATGGCCAGCTCTGAAGTGCTGAATGTGATCCTGCTCATAAAGACTGTCTGCAGTAGTCCTTGTGTGGCTCTGCTTAGCCAGTGGTGTACCCCAAAGAGATCCATAAATGCTGCCTGTTCCCCTGCTTCAGATTGTGTACAACCTGCTGTCGCTGCGGTTCAACAGCCGGATCCGTGTGAAGACGTACACCGATGAGCTGACACCTGTGGACTCAGCAGTGCCTGTGCACAAGGCAGCAAACTGGTATGAACGAGAGGTGAGTGCTGGTGTGCTTGGGAACAGAGCCTTCATGGAGAGAGGCTGTATTTTCCCAATTAAAGTGATTCCCCAGCACCCTCAGGAAGAAAGAGAGACGTTTGCCTGGCTGTTTCCCTGGCTGCCTTTTCAGACTAGGGGATAAAACGGTGGTTTGGTTTGTGTTTGAATGAATTCCTGCATCAGTTTTGCCGGCACTGTACAAAGCCAGGCACGTAACTGAAATTTTATGAACATAACACATGCAGGTTTTTTGATTTTTTTAAAATATAATTCAACTAACTTGGCTCTGTTTCCTTTAGGTTTGGGACATGTATGGTGTTTTCTTTGCCAACCACCCTGATCTGAGGCGAATCCTCACAGATTATGGGTTTGAAGGCCATCCATTCCGGAAGGACTTCCCACTCTCTGGTTATGTGGAGGTAGGAGAAACAGTCATGTCTAAAATTACCAAGTCTCTCCAGTGCTGTCTTCTCAGTTCCAGTACAAACATGTGACTGCTTTACAATCATTCGTCTGAAGATGTTTCACGTGTCTGTATTCCAGCAGAGTTGTATAAATCTGCATGGAAATTTGAAGTGTCACACAAAATATTATCCATAATGAGGCGGCCTAAGGCTAGAGAAATCGAGCAAATATTATATCCTGTATACCAAAGATAATTGTCAGGGAGAGAAAGTGCTTCTGCTTTCAGCACCTCCATTGCAAAACAGAGATGTCTGTCAGATAAAGGACTGAACCATTCTTGATTCCATTGGAACTTTGCTTTGTTGAGTTTTTGTAGGCCCAGATTATAGAACTGGTTAAACTGACTCTTGCTGTTTATCGTTTACCTCTGTTTGCCAGCCATAGGTGAAATGAGAGTGTTTGATATCTGTGTGGTTTCAAATGACTGTCCTGCAGAAGCAGGCACATTTGATGCAGTGTTAAGACTGAGTTGAGTCTCAGAAGGAAACAGTGAAGTTCTGCAAAAAAAAGGCTGTTTTGAGAAATGTAGAAATAACAAAATCCTGCCTGCACTGGGGTTTAGAGATCTGGACTGGCACAGTGAGGATAAAGCAAGCCAGTCACAAGTGTCTGGTGATGTGTGGTCTGTCTGCAATCCATCCTGGTTGTGCTTTTTCTCCCCTCGTTCTGACTGTTATGCTAAAAATTAGAACAATTAAAACCAAGCAAATGCTATATTATAAAGATTCATGAGTGTAGTCCTCAGCCATGGCAGGCCCAGGATGGGCCACCTTACTTCAGTGAAATTCCTTTGTCAAATGACAAATTAAGTGTGTTATTCTGTGTGAACTTCATGTGGACTGTGAGGCTGGGCCCTCCTAATTCTGGGTGCTTAGTCATGATACCTGAGGTGCATGGTAGCAAAGCACAGAGGAGGGTTTTCTTGGACACTCCAGAGTTCTCAGAAGCAAATGGAGAGCTCGTTTAGCAATGAGAACTGAAGCAGGCAGGGGCCTGTGGTTTTTCCATGCATAAGAGGTAGAGTTGTCTGCACAGAGGGTGGTCTGGGTCGTTACTGGGTCACTGTGCACAGCAGAGATGCTGCAGTAGCAGGGTGAAGATGACTGGCCTGTGTCCTTTGCGCTGTTCCAGGTGCGGTACGATGATGAAGTCAAACGGGTGGTGGCAGAGCCTGTGGAGTTAGCTCAGGAATTCCGCAAGTTCGATCTGAATAGCCCGTGGGAGGCATTTCCTGCCTATCGTCCCACTCCAGAACCCCTGAAAATAGAAGCAGGAGCCAAGAAAGAAGATGCCAAGTAGCAGCAGAAGGAAGTGGATGTGCGGCATCATCCTTTCTGTTCTAATACAGTATTTATAATAATAAAAATTGATATGAGATACTTGCCTGTTGTGATCTCGTGAACAGTGTTTTCAAACAAGATAAAAAGCTCAAGGCCAGGAAATGCTAATTTGCAATCCTTATGATCCAACTGATAGATGTTTATCTGGTGCTCTGAGTTGTAAAACGGGGGATTTGTCTTTTTGCTTTGCAAATTGAACAAAGTGCAGGTATTGCCTGTGGCTAAGTGTTTTATGAACACTACTACTGCCAGCAGTCCCTGCAGGTAAAAATCAGAATCTGAGCACTCCCTAGGAGACTACACTTAAGCAGCTGTGGAGCTTGAGCAGTGGGACAGCATTCTTAGCTCCAGGGTGGGTGTTGGGAAGAAGGTAATAATATGGCAAACAGGCAAAGCCTGGGTAAATGATTCTAACACAGTTCCTATCAGGACAACACAAATGTACCTGGATCCAGACCAAAACAATTATGGAAATCTCTTTATTGCTTCCATGGGAGTTAGGTCAGTGCCTTTTCTCCTGACAGAAGGACTTGCAGGTAACTTCTGATGTGACACTCCCTCAAAATGGCTTTTTCTTCACAATCAAGCAGTCTTTATTTTCTCCAGCATCTTCAGAGTGTGCTTTTTCCTGCAGCTAAAAATATACGCCTCCCTTGTCTCATAAACAAGAGTCTGTCAGCATTCCAAGTATTTTAAGCTCTATGATAGAATAGTATTACCATTTTCTTTGCTCTTGTGGAAAGTCTAATTTTTTTCCAGAAAAAGCTGGAAGAATGCTGTAGTTCCAGTCCACCCACCGCCTGTTTGAATGGGATTACATTACAGCAGTCATCAATTAATAATGTCCCTTGTCCTTGGTCCAGAAAATGCATAATGCTGTTCTGCTGACTGACTTCATTAAGATCTGAAAACTGTAGTATAAGAGAGTTCATAAAATAATTCACAAGCTGTTTGTAGAGATTCCCTGAATCGACACTTAAAGCTTTTAAATTGTGAAAGTGCTAATTAAAATAGGGGTTTGGGGGAGGTTAGGGTATGGCATGGAGGAAGGGATTTGACAATGGTAAATTCAATTAAGAAAAAACCCCTGCTTGCTGTGACTAGAATGTGATCTCTTTTCAGGAATGAAGATCTGAACTGTATTGTAAGAATTGGGTTTCATATTTGTTTCTGCCCCAGCCTTGTAAGCATGGGCTGCTTAATTTTCTTTTTTTTTTTCAAATTTATTTTTTAAAATTTTGTTTCAGGCTGCTGTGGCCAGCAGTGTGTGGGATGTGACTCAACAGTGTTCTCTGGTTAAAATAAATTGCATTTGCCACTTACAAGTCACAGCTCTACATGGGAAGGAGAAGTGAACACAGATCAACAGAAGTTTGGGGTTTTATGCAATTCTTAGCTTAATTTTGGATCTGTCTTCAATTGAGCAGATTAAATAGGAAATGAACTTTTAGTTCTTCCTACAAGATGTTCCACAGCTGGTTCTGTTTTCTTTGCGGTGGCTCTCATAGCATGCTGATGCCTGTTGTGCAAGACAGAAAAGTTCCTGGTGCCACTTCTATCACCATGAAAATCCTATATAAATCACATTTCCTCTCAATGTTTCCCTTCATCCCAGATTGCTTGAGACACCACACCAAGACTTATGGTCTATATATTATAAAAAATACGTATTTCCCAGTATGGTAAGTCAGAAGGCTGATGGTAGCAGGAACATCACGGAATCTGCCTTTTAAAATTAATGTTTGTGCAGAGGGAGAATTTTATCAACATCAAGAAATGGCAAATATGATGCCTGCCAAGTTAGTCAATATGCAAGGTTTGCTCAAGAACGTGTGTACTGGAAAAGTAGCCAGCCCTGTGGGAACATGCATTGGCTCCAGCAGGTCTTTAATATGTGGAATAGCTGCTAGTGGACCTGAATCTCTTATTAGTGAAGCCCAGGAGATCAGGAAGACTGCAATTTACTCATCTAGGCTCATTATCCCAGGGCTCAAGATCCCAGGGCTGTGCACAGCCTCACAAAGTACTGCCAGTGCTGGCACTCTGCCTCCTCCCACTGCTCCTGAGCTCCAGGGGCCATTTTGCTCATGGAACCTGCTCTCTCTGGGTTCCTTCTGGCTGGTGGAGACTTGCTTCATGCTGGACAAGGCTGTGGTCAACTTGGCCAAGCACAAAGCTGTCTTCCAAATCCTCTGTCCCTGCCTATTGTGTACTGCCAGCTTCCATGAGGCTTGTTTGCCTGGGTTCCCAGGGTTCCCCAGCTGCAGGAGGATGTGGGATGAGATGTAAGTCAGATGTAGCTGACTTACAGACACACTATACAGAAGAGAGATTTTCTGGTACTGAAGGGACAAATAGACTTCAGGTGATAACTCACAGTCACCATGTTGAGCTTCTCCAGCTGAGTGGGTTTTGCTGGCGTTTTCCAGAACTCTGGCATTTCTCCCTACAGCCAGGCAAGCAGACTGTCCTCCCTGAGGATGTGGCTATTGACAGTGTCAGGGTGTCCACCCATCTCATGGCCACACAGTTGGTATATGCCCATATAACTCCAGTCAAAATCCAGATGGGATTTCAGCTGAGCCTAGCACTACTGCAGAACTGAGCTTGTGGCACGGCTGAGGGACAGGCTGGATGACAGGATGTCACGTATCACCCATTGCACCTCACCCCATGACATTCTCTCTAAGCTGTACAAGGCCTGAGGCCGTCTGTTTGTGCAGTAGGTGCAGAGGGATGGGGCCCTCCCTTTCACTTTTACACAGCTCAGTATTCCTTCAAGCAGTGGATGCTGCTCACAAACAGACAAAAAGACAAGGAAAGCAACCTTATAAGGACTGGCAGCACCCTACCTGCAAAATACCAGCCTTACAGAGTTCCTGTCTGGATACAGTCAGTGCTTCACTCCTGCTTCCCTTAAGGTTTTCTTGCTTCTTCCACTCTAGTGACTCAAACCTCACCTTTTCTGGGAGCCATGTATGTCCTCCTTCCTTCCCATCTTTCTTCAATCTTCTTCCTTCTCTGAGCATCTGCCAGACAGCCCCAGGCTGAGGAGTAATCTCCCCAAGTTCTGAGTGAGATGATCAAAGCAAGTGATTTCTTCAATTCTATAAGCAGAATTTCCCTTTTGTGAATATTCTATCCCCCTGAAGTTCTACACTGCAGAAACTTCCCTCCTGAAGAGGTTCTTCTGGTGCTGTATTAGCCACACCTTGTGCCTTGATCAGCATCCATACAGTTCCTGTAGTTTTTGATCCCTCTTATCCTGTTCTCATTTCCCACATTCCTGCTTCAGGAGGTCGTGGTGAAAAAGAAGAAACCAGTCAAGGTGTCCCTGCATAAACCTGGCTTGTGACCTTTTGAAACTGCTCCAAGAACAGACGGTGTGGCCAAGGGAGTGCAGAGAGGCAGGGCTGTGCTCAGCTGTGAATACCTGGCAAGGACAAAATCCTTCAGGAGGGGCAGGTGCACTGCCTAACATTGCATTTGTACATGCAGGGACTTTGTGCAGCTGTCAGAAACTCAGCCTTGTTTCTGTGCAAGTATTACTGCTGTACAGACAGCTAAGGAATAGGTTTATCACTCTGAAATTGCCTTTCTGTGTGAGATAGGGAGGTAATTCTTCAAAATTCCCTAGCTCAAGGCAGCATCCACACTGATGCTTGTTCCTCACCTGCCACTGTGTCAGTCACCTGAGCACAGCCCCTGACCCTCCTCTCTTCTCCCTCCTACCAACCTCCTCTAGGCACTTCAGCTGCAAGCTGTTCCTAGGAAGTTCTCCTGTTGACAAAACCATGTATGGCTCTCACAGATATTGGCCAAAATCCTGTTGGGCAGTCCTCTTCATGTCATGTGCTGCAAGCTAATGGAAGGCTGTTTCCTGGCCCACGAGACACAGGGGTTTTTCCATAGTGGCTTCTAGACAAAGTCATGTGTACACTGTGGACTGAAAGGGACTCTGGCACAAAGCAGAAGGCACATCAATCTTGCTGCACAGATGGGCCATAAGTATCTGCCTCTTGAGTAGCTTGTGATTCACAGTTTAATAAAAGAAGAAAGAGATGCAACTGAAGAGTAAGCAGCAGAAAATAATGAAAAACAAAAGCAGCGCAGCATCACTTGAGGATACCTAAGGCTGTGACAGAAACACAGGTCTTGCTTTGAACCCAAACTGAGGGGAAGAGTGGCTCTGGATACTGTGGGCCCCTCTGTGACTCTTCCACTATGTGCTGCTTTACTTGGCTGGTGTGAGTCCAGGTATTGCCAGGTACAGCTACAGATCCTGAAAGTTTCACAAGATTTGGTCCTTTGCACACAGACAACTTGCCAACCAGGGCATCATCCCAGCCCTTAGTGAACTATCTGGTGACAGCATGTCCTGACTGATATCCTGTAACTTGCTGAGCAAGGGATGCATTTCAGTTTTGCCTTCTCTCTTTTCTAGGCAGACTTCTTTCTCCCTTTAACCTGAGGGAGATGGTATTAGTCCTTATTTATACATACCGTTGCATATTTGTGTAACCCTGGAATCACACACTGTGACATGCAGAGTAGAAATACAGAACCGTTTGACTGGGGATTTGGCACTAATAAAAGTGTAAATATGTGTAAAGAACAGACACCTGCTACAAAGGGAATCAGATGAAGTTTTGTCTCTGTAATTTAGAACATCTAAGGCTGACTGTGCTGATGGTAACCCAGAAGTCCCCTCACAGGAGAGGAGGTGCTAAAGCCTGAGCCACTTTGACCCTTGGTGTTTGCTAGGTCACTGTACTGAGTATTCCCTCCAGGGAGTTTGATGCAGAACAGAACCAGCGACATTTCTTCTGCCTGCTCGTATGTTTTGGCTGCTACTGCCCTTCCATGAGGCTGCAGTCTGCTAGCCTTATCTGTTTGTGTCATTCCAGGATTGTTTTCAGATTTTCAAACTCAGGGAAAAGGAAAACAGAAAATGAAGTGAAGAAGGTGAGCAGAAGAGTCAGTATGTGGCAGAGGCACTGTGCAGACACAGAAGGGACTAGGGAGTCCTCCCTTCTTCAGAGACAAACATATGTAGTGGAATTTCTTGCAACTAGCAGCTCCCTATAATAATTGCAGCAGAAAGTCGGTCTTTGAAAAGGAAGCTTAAACAATTCTGCCAAAAACATCACAACAAAGTTTTCCAAGTTTCCAAAATATGATGGAAAATATCCTTCGGGGTCAGCACGTTGAACTGCAAGCCCTTCCCAGGGCTGTGACCAGAAACACAGAAAGATGGATCCCTTCCAGGAGAGGCTGCTGGGACCCGAGGCAGCAAGGGAAGACGCCCCAGCGAACTGCTCCGGCCTCAGGCGCAGCACTGTCACCGAGCGGGCGGCAGCTGCTCCGGCACGGCTGCCATGGCCCAGGCACGGCTCAGCTCCTGCCTGCTCCTCTGTGTGTTTGCTGCATCCCCGAGGCTGACAGGTAGGGAGCACATCTGTTAGGGACACGGCTCCTTGGCTTGGCGACCCTTTGTGCAATGCTATTCGTGCCATGCTTCGCCGCTCCTTCAAAAGCGGCCCCAGGTGTCAGGCAGCTGCACTGGCACGGGAGAGAGCTGGAGCCCAGCTTGCGGGGGTTTGCTGCTGGGGGCACTGCTACCTACTCGCAGGTTGAAGACCTGCTGCTGTGCTTGGTGGCAAGGGGAGGAGTTTCTCGGGTCTCCACTGAAAAAAGTCTCCTGCAATACTGTTTGTGGAATTTCTATATCCTTTTTGGGAAAAATACCCCACCCAACCCTTTGAGTGATAAAATAAGTAAGGAATGATTTTCCCTTCCCCAGAGAATATTTATGTTATTTCAATACATCATTTGTTATGCTTTGTTAAATTTTCCTCTACTCAAAAATCTACCACTGTGTGTATTTATGAGGCAGTTACTTAGAACAGCCGTTTGGCACCTATTCACCAAATGCACTGACTTTGCAGTCAGTCAGACATCTCTCAGGAGAGGGATCTGTGAACCTGGAGGATCAGTTAGTACAGACAGGACCAGCAAAGAAATTTTCAGATGACACAATGCTTTCACCTGAGCTAAAAGCCTTGCTGGTACATCTATGGAGGAGTAGGAAAGAGAAGCTACATCCTTGCCCACATTCCAAAGCCACAGCTGGCTTGGATCACAGAGCCTGCAGCTGTGCAGAGAAACAAACCTTTTCAGCCTGTGGGCTGGCAGTGTGATTCTCCAGGCAGCTCGTACATCTCCCTGAAAAGGTCCAATCAAAAGATGGAGATTTGGAAGTGGCTTTTGGTAGCAGTCATCATCACACATATATAGTACTAAATAATTTTTCTACTTTTTATATGCACCTGCTGACCTTAACTCTCGAGTATTCAATGTAAAACCTCATTCTTTTTTTTTTTTAAATATAAAAAATACTTCATCCATTTAAAATGAAATACCCCCCCCCCAAAAAAAAATAAATGTATCAGAGAGCTTACTATTTTGTAAGAGCCTTGTCCAATTCATGTTTCTTAACCTGAGGGATGAGTCCATAAGAAATAGAGGAAGGTTTTGGCTACCTCATGACACTGATAACACAGAGGAGGGAGGGGATGCAGCCCCTCTCTCATGGTCCTGGACCAAGACTGCATGTGTCTCCATTTTCACACACATATGAAAATAAATAAAATAAATGCAGACAGTTAAGGCACTATAAGTATTAGGAAATTAAAATTGGACAATTCTTAGGATTAATGTGACATTCATATTCAAAAACTGCCATTCCTCTGGCCTCATATCTATTTTTTCCAGATTACATGATGCCATGTGTCCCAGCAAATTATTAGCTGGACATCAAATGAGCCAAAATGGATCTGACAAAGTTTCTTTTACCCTCACACTCTTCCATCAGCAGAAGCTTAGGGAAGAAGTATAAAACCAGGACAAGCATCAGTTTATGTTTCTACCAGCAGCTTGAGGAGCCTGCCAGCACCCTCCTTCCATTGGGCAGCATTACTTTCTCCAGTAAAAACTGCCAAAGAACCAAACCCCATCAGTTCAAACCCCATCCATTCTCATCCATTCTGTGAGGGGCTTCCTTGCTGCCTGCCAAAGCAGTGCCTTTGCTGCTGTATGCTTTAGCTCTGTTGTCAGGACTAAAGGGCCATGATATCCAAAGCCTCGCCTCAACCACTGCCGCTTCTCTGAAAAAGCTTGTTTTGCTTATCAGAATCCCGTGGTCAGCATCTGTCATATTTGGCAAGCTGAGTGGTAGCTCAGGAATGTTGAAGACGTTATTGACAATCAAATGGCAAAAACAGTAAACAGGAAGGTCTTGTGCTACCAAGCTCTGTCTGATGTCTTCCAGATGAACATCCTCACAGCGGCACCAACACACCCCGTCGTGGCCCAGAGGACGCTGGCATCATGTTAGAGGTCTCCTGAGCACTGGGGGCCCCGGGCCCGAGGCACTGTTGGTGCCCACGCTCCCACCTGCCTGCACATAAAAACTCACCCGTTGTGTTTGTTCTCAACCCTGGCGGATTTCAGGAGCCCCCGGTGAACGCCTCGGCCATGCCTTAGGGCCTCCGTGCTCCCTCCCGCTGCGGGGTGCAGCCGAAGGGGGCTCTGCCGCACTCGGGACAAGGGACCGTCCCCGCTGGGTTTGGTGACTCCCCCGCAAGCGGCCAAACCCCGGCCCGAGGCGGAGCTGCTGCAGGCGGGACTGCGGGGGGACAGCGGGCCGGGAGGCAGGAGCTGCACAGGCCCCGCGGGGAAATGAGGTGTGGGGCCGGTCAGAAACGGGGCCTGGGGCTGGCAGAGAAGGACACGGAGCGGGACAAGGCCGGCCGTGAGGGAGCGGCCAGCCCGAGGTTTGGCAGCACTGCAGATGGCTTTGCTTTGCAGCGCGTTTGTGACTGGTGGAGTTGTGCTGGGCTTTCCGTGACAATGCTGCTCCTCTCTTCCAGATGCTCTGGGGAAAGCTGGATATCCAGGCCAACGGGACAATCCGGCTGCGGGATGAAGAGCTGGCCTCCCTACGCCCGGCACGGCGGTTCCTGCAGATTTTAGAGCAGGAGGTTCCCAAAACACCGGCAGAGATTGAGCAGCATCTGAGATATTATTCACTGACTGACACTCCCTTGCCTCCAACGGAGTTCGACCGTCTCCTTTTCACCAGTGTTTACAGTGCCTATCAGGTTCGCTCCGTGCAGGGTCTGGATAAAACCCCCTGGATCGGCTTTTTCTCTCAGCTGGTTGATGAAATCTTTCGTGACCTGTGCAAGGGGCTCTGCCCTGCAAATACCACTCTCCTCCAGGCTTCCTGGCCTTGGAAGGAGAAGCCTTCGCATTTAGCGTCCCTGAAACCTTTCTATCGCTCTAACCTGGCCAGGAGCAAGAGAGACACCTAATGAGGGAACCCACCACAGGGAAGGACACACCTGGCTTCAGCTGCATCCATGAAAATTGGTTATTTTCAATGCTTTCCACAGTGTGCAGGACTTTGCATAAATATGCCACACCTTTTTGTCTTTTTGTCTTGCTTTTGCACTGTGCTGGCAACCCTCTAAGGATTTATGCACAAGCTTTTATTTTTAAATGAAAAAAAGGACAAAACTGTAAAGTGCATTTCTCCCTTCCTTTTTTTTTTTTTTTTTTTTTGCTAAGTGGGCTGTGCTGAAGGGGGCAGTGCTATTTAGATGTATTATCTATCTTGATCACTGACGCTTAGAGGAGAGATGCCTCGGAAGTATTTTTCCAGGATATTATGCTGGTGTCATAGCTGACTTCATTTCTGATAATTCAGTTCCCCCTCCCTATAGTCTCCCTGTGGTTTCAGACAAATACAAGATCTTTTCTCCTCTCCAGTAGCAGCTCAGCAGGTTTTGTTGTGTTTCATGATATAGGTCACATATTTCATTTTTCTCCTTGTGTGGCATCATATTTTGTGGTCAATAGCAATTTCCCATCTCATGTATTCATTTTTCTTTAAAAGCAACCTGAACATGTATGTATTCCAAGACGCTTTCTATTATTTGCATATCATATTTACACATATACACAGCTTTGTTTCAGTTATCATTTTGGAATATATTTCCTGAAATCTCATTTAAATTCTGAAGGAACGTGACCTAGATATTTCTTCAGCAGATTTTGCCTCTCTTCTGAAAAGTTGGTTTTTTGTTGGGGTTGTTTTTTTGTTTGTTTTTTTTTTTTTTTGCACAGCCATGGCACTTTACAAGCCAAACATAATAAATACACAGTCTCAATCTGCAAAATCAGAAATAGAAATATTTTCTAGAAAGGCATCATTAACATTTCTCTGTCTTAAACACTGTAGTGTGGAATTAAATAAATGTAATTATCTCCTCAGGAAGGTTTTGATTTTGTTGTTGTTGTTTCTACCAGATTTCCTGCTGCCACTACAGGTACATTAATTTTGAACATTCATTGCATGTGCTTAGACGATGGGATTCATAATTCCCTTTCTATCAATATAATTTTTCCATGCTCAACAAAAGAGGCATGTGTGACCTTCAAAGTGGGAACTGCTAGCTTCTGACCTAATTAATCTTCTTCCAAGCCACTGTAGCCCAACAGATGGAGAGGAGAAATGGTAAGGCAGGAACAAGAAGCCCGGAAGCAAGATGCCACAGACAATAGTTTTAGAGGTCAGCTTAGGGTTATGACAGAAGGAGATAGATTTAAAGCAAGTTCTTTGTTGCTGGGGTTTTTTGTTTTGTTTTGTGCTTTGGGGTTCTTTTTGTTTGTTTCTTTGTTTTTCACCCCAAAGGACATAGGAATTAAAATCAGAATTTTATTTGAAGTAAATCTTCTTGTCTCACCTAATGTTCTATTATTCTTATGCTGGTTTTTTACATACTTCCAATCTCTACCCTTCATCCGTTTGCCAAATATGCCCCCAATCTTTAATGTCTAGGACACGTATGGAGTGACAGAGGCAGTGAGTGGCTGCATACAGGTCCAGAGAATATCATCAAAATGCTGAGCTGAGATGGCACTAGTGCATGAAAATACTGTCTTGCTGGAGAATGTGCAGCCTGAGCCAAAGGAATATATGGATAAAGGCTGAGTGGGCTGGCTTGTGACTCAGATGCCAGCACACTGCTTTGAACTCAAGATTTTGTTAGGAGCAGTTTTAGAGCATTGCTGCCTGTTGAACGGATTATAAACTAAACTGAAGTGAGGCCATGAAGCTTTGTACGTGCTTAAGATGGTGCACTTTTGCAGTTCATGTATTTTTGGGATACAAACCAATTGAAACAGCACCAGTGGTGCTACAGTGAAGCCTCCTATGCTCCCACTACCTCCTCAGCGGATGCCGCCGGGCTCCTGTCCGTCTGTCTGTCGGACCCGAGGAACACAGCAGGGTCGGCTACAGCCACAGCAGCCTCTCCACAGGAGAAACTCCCGGCGGAACACGGCACGTACGAAACCACTGGAGCACGGATGCCGAAAACATCACCTCGTGGTTCCTCTGACCCCGCCTGCAGGAGGCTATCGGTGCAGCACATGGTGGGTTAGCGGCACCCTTGATTTCAAAGGGCTCGTTTGTGGGGAAGGCAACCCCCCTGCGGTCAGCAGTGCCACTGCACGGTGTGGTACTGCTCACACTCCGTGTTATGAGCCTGCTCCTGACGCAAATCTTTAGAGATTTAAAAATATATTTCTTATTCTTTTTACTTACCTTGCTTCTGAGCTTTCAGAGCATGGTCCATTCACAGATTTGAGCCCTTATCTTTCACTACAAGAGCTAGAAGCCTGCTCTTTTGTTTGTTTCTAAATGTATTCTTTACATTAAATGGAAGCTGAGATTCTCAACCACAGCTTATTGACTTTATCTACATCAGATCAAGAAAAGCACAAACCCCTTTGAAACTTGCAATAAAATCATAAGAGGTACCAACCCTTCACACACACAAATGATTAAAAAGAATGTACACAGACAGACTGGCTCAGTAACACATACTGCAGCTCACACAATTACCGTGCTTCTTTCTCACCCGAGCTGGTACCTCAGCCAGTGACAAGCACACAAGTCTCACAACGTAGCATAAATTCCAAACTGAGAACATTTACATCTTTTGTATTTTTATTACATTCATTTTAATGACATTTATTCCCTCCCTGGATATACAAGGAAAGTCACCACACCCTTTTCTCTCTGGATGCTGGAGTTCTGCAGTAGCATGACCGCAGTAGTTCTCTGATCCTCAGCATCTCCCTACGCTGCCCCTCCCCTGCCCCAAAACTACCTCATGCTCTATGTTAAATCAAACACCAACACAGGACACACAGGTACAGCCTGAAAGGCTTCTCTACGGATGAATGGCACACACAGCAGTGGCCCTGCAGACAGGGCACAAGCGTGCAGCGTAAGGAAAGCACTGGACATATGACAGCATGCTCAAAGTAGAGGATGGTATTCAGAGAAGCTATATCCAAGTTCATGGCACCTTGGCTCTTCTTATGCTCCTTTCACATCTTGATTTAATTATTTGACCCTTGAGGCGAGCTGGCACCTGGAAGCCACTTTGGCTGAGCCTCTGAATAGATGAGGAAGCCTGTGAAGGTGATGTACTTGCCGTGGTTGCTGTAGGCACCATAGCCATCGTGCTGATGGCTGTAGAGCCAAACAGTGTCTCCATATTGCAGAGGCAGCATGATGCTCTGGCTCTGCATCTCCCGCCTCTTGGAGTGGTTGTCATCATAGATCATGGCCTGCACCTCATTGTGGTTCTTCATCAGTTTCACTGACATAGTCTTGAAGGGCATTTTGCCAATGGTGAAGGAGAAATAGTATGCACCAGGTATACGGCATGTGAAGACGCCAGTGGAGGAATTGAAATCTTTTCCAATATTGACGAACTCTGTATCAAATGTGATTGGCTCGTGCTGGGTTTGCTTCTCATCTGTCCCCAGGAGACTTTGTGAGCGGGCAACAGAAAAGGCAGAGCGAGGGTCTTGTACCCTGTTTGGTTGATCAGACAACATGTGCCGCTGCGAAGCTTCATTCTGTTCTCTGGGAAGCTGCTGAATCGCGTGAGGGTGTGGCCCAAGCTCTTGAGAGCTAAGAGCATTCTGGAAGAAGGCAGAAGCATCTGGATAGATCAGGTAGCCATTGAAAGTTGTATAGGGGCCCACGTTGCTGTAAAGAGCGTACTTGGGATCTCCATGTAAACGCAGCCAAACTGTGTCCCCGTAGTCAAGCTGCAGCATGGCGCTCTGGCTGGCTACCTTCCGTTCCTTGCGGTGATGTTCATCATACACAATTACCTGCACCTCATTCTTGTTTCTCATCAGCATGACAGACAAGTTCTTCTTTGGGTATTTCCCAACCGTGAAGGAGAAGTAGTAAGCTCCTGGGATCCGGCAGCGGAACAATCCAGTCTTAGGGTCAAAATCATTGCCAATATTCACATACACTTTGTCAAAGGTAATAACCATCTCGGAACTCCCTTCCATGCTGCTGGTTCTGGCCACAGAGAAAGCAGAGCGAAATTCAGCACTGGTGTCTGCTGGGAAGCCATCTGTAGGAAGAAAAATCATGCAGCCAAGGAGGCCAAAGACAATCTGAACGTTCAGTGTCATCATTGTATCTGAAAGACAAAAGGACCATATTTTAGCAGGAATAGCATTAATTTACAGCTCACACACCAGTTGAAATCCAGACCTGAATCTTGCTAAATAGACATGAAGATCTATATCCAAATATTGAGAAATTTCCAATGTGTTCTCTGAGCAGTGTATGGGACCACACCTTAGTTCAGATCCCAGCATTACTTTTACAATTCCTAGTAAGAGCTGGACCTTTTCTAACCTGTACTCACGGAAAGAAAAAGAATCTTCTTCTTTGAAAGCCTGACTACCCTACAGCTTGTCTGCAAAACCCTGTGTTGCTCACACTGCAGAGGGATCTCAGAGCTTGCTGGGGCTTTGCCAGAGCTCCCTTTTGTTGTGCCTTTTTTTATTCATAAGACCAAGGATGAAACAAAGCCCTACACAAACCCTGTATTATACAACTGAGATACAGCTGAAGGGCAGGGAGAAGAGGACATATGCTCTAGAGATTCCCATGCAGATGCCATTGCCTCACAGTGCAGTAACTGTTTCACAGGATGTGGAAGCTGGAAGCCAAATAAGTTGTTAGATCCCATTATTCCAATATGAATCTGTGAAAAGTATAAAGAAATATGAAGAAGAAGGAATATTAAGGGAAGGAAGAAAATGGAAGAAAATTATTGAAATAATAAAAAAAAAAAAAAAGGAGAACAAACAGGTGAGTAAAAGGAAAGTCTTCTAAAGCGTAAAATTCCTGAGAGAGAGCTAAAATACCAAAAATGGGTAAACAATTGCCTAAATGGATAATAGACCAGACATAAAAACTTCTTTGACCCCTAAAAACGAGGGGTAAGTTAGGAGCTAATAGGATTTTCTGCTTCTATTTTCTGTCAATTTTTTTTCTTTTTGGACAGAGGCCAAAAATTATCTATTAGTGCTTTCAGGCTGGAAACAAAACTGCGAGTCATTCCAGTGAGAAGCTTCTCTTTCTGTCACCTCTCTGTGCTTATTAAAATATCATTCAGGCTAGGAGGCAATTTCCTGGTTTGCAGTCTGCTCCATCTGTCACCCCAAAACTGGTGCCTTGCCAGCCTGCAAACAATGAATTCACAGACCAGCAGAACAGAAGCAAAACATGCAACTCATTGGAGAGAGGGGGGGGGGGGGTGTGGGGGGGGGGGGGGTTGAAAAAAAATCCTGCATTAAAAAGGGTAAAGGGGTAAATATTTGAGTCATCTGAGATGGCCTAGTAATAGAAGTAAAGCAGACAGAATCCATACAGACTGTGAGGTGGTAATGGGATCCTGCTTTGGCAAGATGTGACACCTAGAATCACTCACCAGCAGGAATTCAGCTTGATCCCAGTCCCTGCTCTCTCACACTTGAGAATAAAACTTAAATCTGAGGTGCAGCTTTAATATATAAGTACCCAAGAATGGATTAGATTCTCACTTAATTACATGAAAATGGCACACTAGCAAGGACTAAAAGAAATATCTATCCATGTCCCAATTTTCCCTCAGATCACTTCTTTCACAGGCATTTGTAGGAGAGCTCTCAGCCTAAGCAAACTTGTAAGTTTGTCTGTGAAGGGCTGAGCAAGGAGAGTTTGCTGTTCAGTGGAGCAAGGACAGGCTGCTGATCAGTGATAACACTGAGCAAGGCTAGCTGAGTGATAAGACTGAGCAAGGCTAACACTGCTGTTCTTAGTGCAGAAGAATGCTGAGGCCAGCTTGACCAACCTATCCCCCCCACCACAAGGATATGCAAGACTGAGGTTCCCTGACTGAGACTGGGAGGAGCAAGGATGTGCAAGTCCTGATATGGAAGTGAGGGTCAGAAGTGTTGAAGAGAAGAAACTAAAAAACTGACAACACATTTTTCAGCACAAAGCACATTTTGTTGAGTAAGCCTGAGAACACATCATCTAGAAAATACTTATTTTGAATATTAAAATCAATCACTTTATACTATAAAAGGCCAGTGCCACTTTTGCACAGCAAAGATTTCCAGCATACCTCCTTCCCTTCAGTGAGGACGCTCCTCAAGGTTATTCCTTGAGGCTGAAAGAAAGAAGTTTTCCCAGTTGTTGGTGTGGGTAAGTAACATCAATCTCTGCTTAACAATTATTCTGCTACCTTGAATATAATTGATTTAATATAATTGCTTCAAAAACAGTGCACCAAATCAGTAGTTATAGCTATCCATACTGTGTAGTAAATATTTCTGATTAAGCTTTTTCCCCGAATCATCATTGCAATAAATTTAAATAACTAATTAGTTTTATTTATATAAATATATATGGTTTGCTATCCTTAATTCTGCAGCATGAAGTTGTATAAAAGCTCAATTATACTTGCATAACTCTTTAGATATAAACCATTGACTAAATCTGGGGCTAAGATTGTATCCAGCTGCACCTCAGCTCTTCTCTCAGAATTTAGAAAGTAAGGGAGTCCTTTCTGTACCTTGTGGTTTCTGTTTGTGAAGGGAGAGCTTCTCTAATAAACTTTGTCTGAAGCTCCCACTCTGCCTGNCACTTTATACTATAAAAGGCCAGTGCCACTTTTGCACAGCAAAGATTTCCAGCATACCTCCTTCCCTTCAGTGAGGACGCTCCTCAAGGTTATTCCTTGAGGCTGAAAGAAAGAAGTTTTCCCAGTTGTTGGTGTGGGTAAGTAACATCAATCTCTGCTTAACAATTATTCTGCTACCTTGAATATAATTGATTTAATATAATTGCTTCAAAAACAGTGCACCAAATCAGTAGTTATAGCTATCCATACTGTGTAGTAAATATTTCTGATTAAGCTTTTTCCCCGAATCATCATTGCAATAAATTTAAATAACTAATTAGTTTTATTTATATAAATATATATGGTTTGCTATCCTTAATTCTGCAGCATGAAGTTGTATAAAAGCTCAATTATACTTGCATAACTCTTTAGATATAAACCATTGACTAAATCTGGGGCTAAGATTGTATCCAGCTGCACCTCAGCTCTTCTCTCAGAATTTAGAAAGTAAGGGAGTCCTTTCTGTACCTTGTGGTTTCTGTTTGTGAAGGGAGAGCTTCTCTAATAAACTTTGTCTGAAGCTCCCACTCTGCCTGAGACATGTCAGTATTTTCCTCCATGCCCCTGAATTTAGAATGTTTTTCCTGACCTAGCCTGCTTCTCCAGGACCCCATGGGCTGCACTGAAGGTTGCTGAGAGAGCTGACTGATGTCATTTTTGTCACTGTCTACCATCTTTGAAAGGTGATGGGATCAAAGGAGGTCCCTGGTGACTGGAGAAAGGCAAATGTGACACTCATCTTCAGAAAGGACAAGTGACACTACCTGTGAAACTACAGGGTCGTTTACCAGTTAGCCCCTCACTTTGGTCCATGAGAAAATAATAGAATGTTCCTCTTAGAACATATTTCTAGTCAAAGGACATGTAATTTAGCATTTTATTTAACTATTAAACTGTATTTAGATTGTGTCTAATTGAACTGATTGCCTTCTTGTGGGAAGAGATCAGTGGATGTCACCTGCATTTTAGCAAGGCTTTTTACAGTCTTACAGAGAATTCCTCTATCCAAATTGTGATGTTAGATAAGTGGACTACTAGAAAAGTGAAAAACTGACTGGATTATCAGACTCGAGAACTAGTGTTTAATTTCAGATGTCCTCTTCAATATCATTCATCAATGTCCTGAGAAGGAGACAGAATGCTCACTGATCAACACTGCAGATGACACCAAAACAGATGGTTGACCAATATACTTGGAGGCACAGCTGCTATTCAGAGGGACCTAGACAGGCTGGCAGAATGGACTGAAAAGAAATTCAGTGAGGATAAATGCAAAATCCTGTACTTGGATGGACTAACCCCTGTATTAGTACAGACTGGTGACTGACTGGCTGCAAGTATGTCTGAAACGGATCTGAAAAGGATCTAGGGGTCCAAGAGAACAAGAATTTGTACCTGAGATAGCACTGTGCCCTGCAGGTACTGAAGGCTTACAGCACTCTGGGGTGCATCAACAGAACACAGACAGGAGCCACAGGCTGTGATTACTCTTTTTTAGTTGGCACTTAAGTGAGTCCAGAAGAGGGCAGCCAAGATGGCTGAGGTCTAGAGCACCTGTCCTGTGAGGAGAGGCTGATTGAACTGGGCTATTTTAGCATGGAAAAGAGAAAACTTTGAGGGGGGGATCTAGAAGCAGCCTTCCAGGGCCTTTAGTGGCTCCTGACACAGCAGTGTGAGGTACCACACTGATGAGCACAGTGGAAGAATAAGAGACAGTGGTCATAAAATCCAGAGGGGAAGACTCAGACTGGATACAAGCAAAATAATTCCATGATGAGGCAACCAAGAATGTAACGGTTTGCCCAAAGAGACTGCAAGATCTCCATCCTGGGAAGTTTACAGACAAGACTGGATTAAGCTGTGAGCAGCCTAGTCCACACTCAGTGTTGGCTCAGCTTTCAGCAGGAACTTGGACTAGAGACTTCGTAAGTCATGATTCCTGATCCTGTAACTGAATCCCATGGCTATTGCCTTCTCATAGTCAAAATTCACCCCCTAATAACCCTAGCCATGGCACTAACATGGAATTAACCAGCTAACAGCAGGTCTAACCAACCAATTATTTTCCATCCAGCAAATTGAAGCATTTTCAATGAAACTATTAATCCATAGCTAAGTGTCACACATCTTTTTTCCATGTTGTCTTTATTTTTCCTTACTTTGTAGTTTATATGTTCCTCAGGGCACCAACTCTCTCTCTTCCCATGTCTGTACAGCACTCGGCTACTGCTGCCACTTAAAACAATACTTACAGACCCTAATATTCCACCAAGAACTAAATCCCAAACTGTCGCACTCGTGAGCTCAGCTTCTGGTTCAGCAGTATTATTTTTGCAAAGTGCTATATCTAGCATGGCAGGCGCATTCCAGCTTGCAGCTTAGAAAACCAAGCCCTAAAGGAAAACTTATGAGGGCTATTAGATGTTCCTGATTCATACTCATTCATTGTTATTCCAGTGATCACCATGGTGTGGCTGCATGGAGAACCAGGATGACTCTGACATGGCTGCATGCTCTTGAGACAACAAATGACAGGAAAGGATTTGGCATTTGCATTTTTAGCAACAAGCCTGCTTCTCTGAAATGCTGCCTGTGCTCCAGACCTTGCTCAGTGTATCCAGGAGTCAGAGGGGATACTGCAAGCACATCACTGCTGGCCAAAAAGCACAGAAAGACAAAATGGCCTAATAAATTGCATAATGAATCTGACCTTATGATTCTTCAAATGATCACTATTCTTGTTTCTGTTTGAAAGCTAATTCTCTGTAATGAGGTCACTTATTAAACGTTGGATCACTCAGTACAGCTGCAAAGACCCTCTGCTGCTGCTGTCCCTTATTTATCAGCTCTTTCCAAAAGCAAGTCATTTTTAAAAGGCAGTTAATTATGCTGTGCTTCCACTAGCAAGTTGTTTCCTTGACAGCTCCCACTCACCACTTTCAGCACTATTTAGGTTTTTTTAAAAATAATTTAGCAAGTATTTAATAACTGCCTCTCACACTAAACCAGTCTAAGAATAATTTGCCAATCATTAGGAAGACTCATCCAGCTACAGGGGTGCCATAAACAGAGGCAACTCGTGACAGCTTTTGGACTTGAGTATTGCCATAGTAATTCTGAAAGATAAAGCTGCCAAAATGTCCTGTTTGTCCCCCAAAAATTATTTTTGGTGCCCAAATCTCTTTTACTGGTATAGTTTTTGTCTGGCAGGGAAGAGATAGCACCAGGAATGTGAAGCTGACCATGGACGCTGTGGTATCAGCCTTAACTTGATGCTATGACAGAAGTTTTAAAACTGAAGAGTGAGATGAAAGACCCAGGCTAGAGATGGAAAGTGGGTCTTCAGCATGTGGCAGCTGTTTCGTTCTCATTACATTTACAGACTAATCAGGGCCCTTTGTCCCCTACCCTTCCATTCCTTCCTGTCCCAACACCACAGAAGCATGAAATGAAGCTAAGCAGACCCGAAGAAGTCAAGAAGCTAATTTTGGAATAGGAGGCACAAAACACATGATGCAGCTAAACAATTCTCAAAGACATTAAATTAGTGACCTGAAAAGAAGGGGCTAAAGTGGTACTGACTCACATAGTGGAACAAGAGCTGCAAAACTTTCTTGAAAAGAAAACCAGAATTCACCATTTGCATGACCCAGGAAATTTTAATAGCTTTGAGTTTGCTGGAGGTGATTTTTCTGTCCTGGAACAGAATCAATCCACCAGTGAAAAGACAATTAGTTTTACTCTTCTATTGAGACATATGGATTTACAAAAGGACATTCAACAATAGAAAGGTCACCCCATTTCTACTCTTTCAGGACAGACCTACTTGTGAAACCCACAAGGGTCTTCTTTTTATTCCAAAATATTAATTATCCAGATTCCCTAGTTCTACCTTATGCAAGAGTCCTTTAATTTCAGTGGGAGTTTTGCCAGGAATATCACTGAAGAATGAGATATGAAACAAAATTGAAGCAGTATGGTTGGATCAGCTGTTACTTTAAAGGTTTTTTAAATCCTGTAAGCTGAAAGAGCAAACCCCTGTTCTTCCTAGCTCTCACCCTAGTATTTAAGGACAGCTGCAAATGTTTCAATTACTTGAATCAGTGAAAGCCTGTATAATGAATATCCTTCTTGGACTATAGTTAGCAAGATTCCTTTTCCCAAGATACCACATACTGTCTGTTCCACTCATCCAATACAGATTAAGAGCATCAGATAATGATGCAAATGCATCAGTTCTTCCGCATCAAAGAGAAATTAATTGTAGCACATCCTCAAAAGCAAAATCTGTATAAGAGTACATGAGTAACAAAATCGTTGATTCATTTATGGCTCTGGCCTTTCTCTGCTTTTGATCAATGTGTTTTTTTTTAACTCTGGCACAATCCTGGGAGGTAAAACATTGTCTGAAGCATTCAGGATGCCTTTCAGAAACTGTAAGTCACACTTTGAATGACAGACTTGTATGGCATTAATAGAGAAAGTGCTTTATTTTGAATATTTCCTTGTGTCAAGGGAGAGTCCTTTAACATAATAAACCAGTTTATGGGTACTCGAAGATTTGTGGAGGGGCAAAAATTATTTTCAAGTGCTTCAACTCCAGCCATACTCAGGAAAAGGAAAGGGAAAGACTTTTTTGGCAGAGTCCTGTTCTGAAATGCACTACTGTTAGTGTGCATTTCAGAATAGGATTCAACCTGCTATTGCAACTGAAGCCCTAACAACTCTGTTTAAGCTAAAATGATGTTACATAAAATTATGTAAATTCACTGACCAAAATGAAAACATGATAGTTCTGACATTAAGATTTTTTGTCTTTAACATAATTCAAAAAAATTTGTCATACACATTTGAAGTGGCAGGGTGAGACACTGCATCTGCCATTTTGGCTACCATGTATATTTTAAAATATATTAATTTAGACAGACAAAATGGTGTTTTAGTAGAGAAGATGGCTGCATAAATCTTAGGTGGGAGCAAGGAGTTACTCCAGCACGCTAACGCTTTAAGATGTAATAATTTTTTACATCCTTTTCTAAATGAATACATTACACAACTCTCCACCACGTATACACTGCTCAAGAAAAGAGGACTAAAACTTCAAAGCAAAGAAACATACTCTAGCACTGGTCAGAAGTGGAAGAACAGAAAACATTGCTAGAACATTTGAGTTTAAACTGTAGTTCCCAAAATGTGTTGAATACTGTAGAGTTGTTTTGCACATGCAGTTAAACCAGCTGTTGATAAGCAATCACTGAAATTACACCAGCAATAAACAGGGAAAAAACTAGCCATTGATGGGAAGGAGCTCAGTGACAAACAGCTTCTGTGAAAGCAGAGGCCAGAGGAGACTGAAAACCACATCTAGAGAAAACCAGAAGTCTGTTGCTGTGCAGTGTTTATTTAACACTGCTACCTTTTGACATAAAACACTGAGACCATTTCAGCAGTTGAAATTTTCACATGGATCCCATGACAGTTACAGTAATGACGAAGTTAAACCATCTATTTTCTCACCCCCAAACATAATTTCCTTTTTTAATCTGGTTTATGTGTGTGTTTCTCCTGGTGTGCACAAGAGATGCTGAGACTGCAGAATAAGGCTTTATTGGAGCATCCCATCTCTCAAAGGAGGAACCACATTGCTGCACCAGAGGGCAGATCCCACTGGCATAAAGAACTAACAAAGAGTCTGGCCTAGAATACCAGGAGGTATTTTGACAGGCAGAAGAAAGTATATGACACTTTGGCAGTGAATGCCACAAAGATCCCAGTTAAGACAGTGAGAGAGGAAGGCCCCAAAGGCAGACTGCACACTGCAAACAAGTTTGAGAGAGAGGACTCGAAGAACTCAGAGGATGGAGTAGAGGGCAATTTCCTTGCTCCCAGGTGGCTGGACTAGAAGCCATGTAGCAGGAGGACTTTCCCACAAATGTCCTGGGGTTTTTGCCTGTGAAGGTAAAACCATATGAAGCATAAGGACACTGCCAGAGAGACTGTACCAGCCACAGACCTACTGGGGTGACAGACACTTTATGAGAAAGAAGGCTGAGTACAAGCAGTGCAATTTAGGCTATTCCAAATGAAAAACTATTCTTTAAAAATGAACAACATTTATTTACAGGATTTTTATTTTAAACTTCTCACCTGCATTAAGATATATAAACTTAATATCCTGGATGTGGATATTAAAGATGTTTGAGTGAGTCCAGGGGAGGGCCACAAGGATAACCAGAGGGCTGGAGCACCTCTTTTATGAAGACTGGCTGAGAGAGTTGGATTTGTTCAGTTTAGAGAAGGCCTCAGGGTGACCTTATTGCAGCCTTCCAGTACCTAAAGGACTACAAGAAAGCAGAAGAGGGACTTGTCTCAAGGGCATGTAGTGATAGGACAATGGGGAATGGCTTTAAACTGAAAGAGGGTAGGTTTAGATTAGATATTTAGAAAAAGATCTTTATTGTGAGGGTGGTGAAGCACTGTAACAGGTTGCTCAGGGAGCTGTGGATGCCCCATCCCTGGAAGTGCTCAAGGCCAGGTTGGATGGGGCTCTGAGCAACCTGGTCTAGTGCCAGGTGTCCCTGCCCATGGCCGGGAGGGTTGGAACTAAGTGATCTCTAAGGTCCCTTCCAACCCAAACCATTACATGATTCTATGACTCGGTGAAATAAAATGGTTTTATTTCATCATCTGACAGAACTGGAATGAACAAGCAAGACCCAGTTAGTACCATAGCAGTGCTAAAGGAGAAGGTGAAGAGGAAGGTAATGATTACACAAATGAGAGACTCTTAAGAGGCAATGAGGAAGAAAATTAAGAAGTGTTTTCAAAAGACTTTTCTGGGTTGGAGATAAAAACTGGGAATCTAAGGAAAATGCAGATTGATTCAGCATCCCAGACTACTGTTGTAATTTTTCTCTTTTAGTAGGAGTTTGTACAGGAAAAAGAGAAATAATTTTTCCCAACAATGTATGAAGCATGGGGACTTTAAAGGGTTCATACAGAAAGAAAAACTGTTTAGACAGCCCCACTGATCACAAGCTTATTAAGGCTTTCCTGAAGTGACAGGATAGTTCAAATCCTTAGGGACATTTTTTAAAAAATAAATCTCTGCTTTAAACTCAGTTGGGTAAACTGAGCTGTGAGTGACAAGGTGGAAACACTAGGTAGGCAGAATGACACTGGAATCAGTACTCTGGAATCAACTTGAATTCTAACCCCTTTGCTCTTTCTGCTTTATTGTTACACATCATGGCTTTTTCTAGCAGTTTTTCTACTCTACTTTGTTCCAGTGAAGTAAAGTTTAGCTACCAGGAAAATCTCCACTGCCTCTGCTAACAAATGAAAGTCCAGCAACAGTTCAGAGACCATCAGTAGGTGTTTACTATAGGTAAATATACCTATGGTATAGGTAGATATTTGACTTTTTTTGAACCATATTTTCCTCTATGCACCTAACCAACAGTTTGCTTCGGTGCAGCTGAATAATATTTTCATCCTCCAGTCACATTCATCAGAAGAGGAGGTTCCTGGGTTGTTCTCAGAGTTGATGCTGTATTTGTCCATTTTCTTTAAATCCTACGTTGTAATAAATACTTAGAGACATTAAAGGTCATCAAGATGAGAGTAAATATTCCAGTTAAACACAGGCTGTACAGGCTTTCCTTCCTGTTCCATGTTGCCTTCCACTTTCATTCACATCCTAGCCATATAGCAGCATGCTATAGCACCATCAGTTGGGCAAAATGTTGCAGTGATTCTTTCATATTCTCTCATTTCCTCACAAAGAATGAAAACAACTGTTAATAGTTTATTTGCCCAGGAACTAATAGAAACCTGTGGAACCTGACCCCACAAAGATGCACCAAATAGGAAAGCAATTTTGACTGTCAATACATTACAGTAATTGCAACCTTTGTGTTACACTTTCCTCTTGAAGACTGTTGTCCGGGAAATCGTGATGATATTACAAGAGATATTGGAACCTGTTGTGTGCTCTCAAGGTTTGTTCACTGTCCTCTCTGTAATGGTTTTATGTCCTCAATTTTCTTTCTGTGAGTCTGTGCTCCTGTACTTTGTATCAGCCAATATATGACTTTAATTTAACTGCAATTCAAGGTCCTAATCAAACAAAGAACAAGCTTTATATTTTTCTTTTATGTTCTCTTTTATAGCTGCATAGCCACACCTTCTCTCTTTCTCACTTCAGTGGGCAAATAATCATAATTTTTTCCTGGAACCGTGTACCTGCAGAAAGTTGCTTTTAAAGCCTTCCCCCATTCACTGGAATGCTGCCCTCCAGTCATTTCTCTGAGACCTGACACATCACCCATCTGAGTAAAAGCCAGAGGGAATATGCTGGTTCTTGCTGGTTAATCATCAAATCTCAAGTTAGGATGAACCTGTGGAGTCCTGCAGTAGTCCCCTATGGGAACTAATGGATAGCTGACTGCCAGCTGGGATTACATGTCATGTCAACAAAAACCATTTTTGTTCCATAGTTATGTCTGAACTCACTATGACCTGATTTAGCAATCCAAAAATTTTCACAAGTTGGGTAAATCTGGTCCCCCTCCTGATGACCTGCAGTTAACAGAAAACTTTCAGAAAGGATGAGATTAGTTTAACTTTGCTTGACAAATCAACTTCTCACTCTATGTTTTATCAAAGGAAACATTGCTTTGGTCATTTTATCCGTCAAAGGCTACACTAGAATATACTTTGAGAAAATGTCACGTGCTATTGACTAGTGTTTTCTGACAGTAGGCTTTGCAAATTCGTCTGAAAAAACTCTCCATGTGCTGGGGCAGTTTCCTACAGGAATGCTGCTTTGCTTGTGAGTTTTTTAGCGTGTCTTGACAGGTAAGTCAGGAAAACATGCTGTCTTTTAACATCTGCCATTACACTCAGCCAAAACCCCACATTCATTTCTTTTCATGCCCTGCTGTTTCATTACTGTAAAACTCAGAGAACACTGAATTGCACTGCAGTGCTGCTCTTCACCGTCAACATGCTGCAACATCTCAATTTGGAAATTCACTGAGCTCTACTATAGTGAAGAAGGTGATAAAAGGCATTGAGATCCATGTATCTTTCATCGCTGCTCTGGCATTTTCATTTCTGCTTGGTCAGGACACAGACCTGGAGCCAGAGAACAAGCATCATGCACTCAGCAGAGGCCAGTATTATTCCAGAATGAAAACTCTGTGGGGAAAAAGGGGTATCAGTCAAAGTCCACATATGCTAATGAGCCTTTTTTCTGGTCCTGTTCTCCAACTGTCCAAATGGATCACAGATTCATAAAATGATTTGGGTTGGAAGAGACCTTAAAGATCACCTAGTTACAACCCTCTGCCATGGGCAGGGACACCTTTCACTAGATCAGGTTATTCAGAGTCCCATCGAACCTGGCTTTGAGCACTTCCAAGGATGGACATTAATAACCTCTCTGGACAACCTGTTCCAGTGCTTTATCACTCTCACAGGAAAGAATTTCTTCCTATTATCCATGACAATCCTGTTGCTTTCATACCCAGAGAATGGGTAGACAGATCAAGAAATAATTATCAAAAGAATAATCACTGCCTGTAACTACCCTCATTTTTGTCACCAGACAGTCTTGAGATATCTTGAGATAGAGACTTCCCCTGGTATAGAATAGTAGTTCTTGATGACCAATGAAATTCTTCAATACATATAGTGATCTTCAATGTAAATTGCTTTCAATGAATCAGGTTTATCCAATACTTGCCCCAGTAGCACTCTTTGTTTTATATCTACAGATACACAATTAAAAGCAGCAAAGTAAAGCAGCAGGATTAGTAATTGTCATGCTTATTAATACTGACACTTCACAACCAGCAATGTGCAGTCCCCAATTTTCAGTGATCTTACCTGCCACATCCCTTGTGACCAGACCTCTGAGTAAGATCTACAGACAGCTGGAATCTGAGATCTTTCAATTTTTTAGCCATTTTACTAGCAATTATTTCCCAGAAGGTTATAGCTATTGCAAATGAGACAACCCAAGGCTGTAAATTGATATTTGATATCTTCAGGAAAACCACAGTTTCTGCTTCCACTTTTAAAACATCGGGTATATTTTGGTCCACTGATTTAATCAGCTTGTCATCTTTTTCTACAGGGAACTGTGAAGTTCCTCCCCAACACCCTGCATAAGTCAAGTTTCCACTTCACAAGTTTTTGAACCTAGATTTTTCTGTGACAATCTGACACAGAGGCGCTGCCAACCATAAGGCAGAATCTACGGCCCTGGATGGAGGGACAGAGAGAAGCATTCCTGAACAATGCCCTCAATACACACATATCTTTACCAGGTTTCTCCAGTATCTGCTTTCTAGCTTTATATTGCTTCCAGTATTTAAAAAAAGCCAGTCCCCTTATAATGGCAGCAGAAATGCTTGTGTGACTATTTCTGTAAAACTCCATCTGCACTGGGGAGCTGCTGGTGAAAGGCTTTGGCACTGCCATCAAAAAGCGCTGCTGGACACTGCTGTTCCCTCCTCAGCTCCTCATTCACTGTGAGGAAGTGCTCAGTGCCTGTCAAGTGCTCACAGACTCCCAGCTCATCTCCATGACCAGCCAGTTTCCTTCCAGGCAAAATTGCCTTTGGCAGCTTGAAGCTGATGCCTCTGATTTTGCTTATAAGAAAAGAATTTTGTTAAAATACTGAAATAACAACTGCTGCAGTGCATTGGCAGGTTTTACCTGACTTTTAGACCCTAGTTGGACATAATATAAAGAACATAAAGGATATGGCTGCTCTGAAGCCTGCTATGCAGATGCTTCATTTAAAGCAGGCTTGGATATCATTACTTTGCACTAAATACGCAGCTCATACTGAAAGAAGGGCCATTTCCAACAGCCTGCACAATTTCCTCAAAACCACACTGAGAAATTCCAGTTATGCACCCTAAATCCAAACGTTCATATTCAGTTCATATTTCAAGACAATGCTTCTTCTATTCAAATTCTTTCAGTCCCCTACCTTCCTTGTAGCTACTTCTGTCTACTTCTCCTTTTCAAGATAATTACCAACATTTTCCACCAGGAAAAACATTTACCATCTGCAGAATCCCCTCCAGCATGTTCAGTATTTTTCTGCACAGTCTGTCTCAGATTTTCTCACAAGTTTCCTAGAGAATAACCCCCTCTCCTTGTTGTCTCCTCCTAATATTAAAAATAGGATTTTTTTAACATTAGCTATATTTCCTTTATCTCCTTCCAGAACCACCTTGTTCCAAAGCTAAACTTCCTTTAGCACTGGATCACAGTAAGTCTTCTTTTGGATACCCTTTGTGTCTCTCAAATAAAGGCTGTTTCACACACTTATCTGAGAAGTAAAGACAGTAAAAGCAAGGATAGGAAGAAGAATGATGAAATAAACTCAGGCAAAGCAGTACAAGCTGATGTGAAGCACTGCTCAGTCCTGGGGTGGAAGGGATGTGAATTCACTTTGAAATATCTGGGCCATCAAGTGACTGGCTTTCTATGCATATAATTATTTTTTCCCAAGGTGTTCCATCAGTAATGGAAGACGGGGGGAGGGGGAAAATCCATTACAGCTTATGTAGTGTCACGGTTTGCACTCATCTGACCCAGAGTAAATAAAAAAATGAGGATTTTCCATCAATTTATGGATAATTTCAGTGTAAGAGTGTATAAATTACAATAGATTATTATGCTAATATGTTTACTGAGCAACAGCTCCATTAAAACAGGCTATTAAAAAGTGCAGCCTAAGTCTTCATTTTCTCCTTGTCTTGTTCACTCAACACAGATTATTTCCAGCAGTTGCTTTGTAGCCTTTCAGTCCTAGGGAGTACCTGTTTTCACAGAAAAAATTCCCTATTGCCTGCTTGGTATAAAAATACTTACACTCCTCCCAGTATGCCTTTAACTTCTCTAAAAGCTTTTCTTTTTGTCTGAGTGAAAAGGTCTAAAGCCTGAGGAGAAAGAAAAATCCCTCACCCTTTAGAGGATTGAAAAATTATTTGGTTGGACTAAGAATGTGTTCTATTCAGGATCTTATGTGCAGCCCATCACTGCAGCATCCAAAAGAGTTGATCATTACCTCCTTTTCTTTCTACCTGTCTCCTCAGAGAGATTCAGGATTTTTCACCATGCACAGGGGACTGTCTGTTCCATTTATATTAAACAATATATGTTAAACCATGAATACTACAGGACCTAGATTTTCTCTTGCTGGATAAATGCCTAAAAGTATAAATCATAGGAATATGTTTTATTTTATTCCTATTCTGAATGCCATTATCTTATTTCATTTTACCTCTAAAAACCATTTTTGGACTACAGCCTTTCATTCAAGGAATAAAATACTGGAAGATTTTGTATTTTCAGTTCAGATAATTTTACTAACTGCTAATCTTCATTAATTTTTCTTCTTCCGTAGCATTGTTTTCAGCATTCATACACTCAGTCAAGCACCTGCTCCAGGGAAATCAGCATGTGCCATTCCTTCCCTTTTCTTTCAAAAAGAGAGGCCTCTTCTAACTGTCTTCTGGTAAGCTCTTACTATTCTTTCAGGCTCTTTTCAGAAAGAGCTGGTCTGTGGTCTTGGTGCTGTGCTACCCCTGGATATCTGACAAACATCAGAACAGGGCCAGCAGACTTCTTTTATCTCGTTCACATGAAATAATCGTGTTACCTTCATAAAATGATAGAAGAATGGTCTAGAGGAGAACTTAAGACATTAAACAATACAAGGCGCTTTCCCATGATAGGATCACTAGCCTTATTTGATTCTTCACAGGTGATTGTCTAACCTATTCTTAAAATGTCTTCAGAACCACCTTATATCAAGTATTTGACAGTTTTTATTATCCTAGGTCCTGGAAAATTATTCTTGTAGTTTAAAATAACCATCCTTTCTGCTGCTTCTTGCTTTCTGCTGCATCCACCATGAGCCCAAAGAAAAGATCATTCCCTCCTCTATTTTTTTCTGAAGACTGCTATATTCCTCTGTCAAATTTCTGGTCTAAAAATTACAGTTATTTTAAATCATCTTGCAGGTCACATTTTTCTGACCTGTGGTAAGTCCTGCTGCCCTCCTCTGGACTCTCACTGATTGAATTGCACCTGTCTCAAAGTGCAACAACCAAAACTTTGCACAATCCCCAAGCTGAGGCTTTCGCCTCAGAGCAAAAGGATTGCTTTGTATCTTCCAGGCTTTCAGGTCTTTTACAAATCCTAGAAAGATGATTGCCTTCATTTGCAACAGCATGACATTGACTCATGTTTAACTTGTGATCTATCATAACACATTCTTTTCCGCAGAGTTGCAACCTAGTCATTTACTTCTGTCTTGTGCTTATCTGGTTGGTAATTTCTGCCTTATTGTAGTATTTTGTATTTATCCCTACTGAATTTCATTCAACTCTCTTCCTAGAAGGTCTTCCGATTTGTTGGAAAAATTTTGAATTCTAATCTTCTCCTCCAGCATATTTCAAGTGTCACAGTTTTATGTACCTCGAAAATGTGATACACCCACTCCTTCTATTACCATCCAAGTCTTCCAAGAAAGCACTGAACAAAAGCAGATCCAGGACACCCCAACACAGCTACTGTGTCAGTGTTAAGCAGCTTGTGGCCTCTCTGAAGGACAGGCACATATAAAAGCATACAGATTATGAGCTCTGTTTCTTCTGATATTATTTAAAGAAGATCTGCCTGTTCAGATAATCATGCTTATTGAGTTTATACCCTCCCTCACCTGCTATGCCCCATACCTCACCAAAGGAAATATTTGCATTGATGTGCAACCATAGTCAAGAATCTCAACTCTTACATTAAGAAAAGCCCAAAACCCAAACAAAATCTCTCAGTCTTATTCTACAAATAGCCTTTAATACGTAAACTGAACAAAAGCAAATTCTGTTAGAACATGCTGGAATACTGACAAAATAAATGGGAAAGATGTGACCATTTCTCTTCATAGATTTAGGGATATATTAGAAATGTCCTAATTTATTACATTCACTGTAGCTAAGACAGCAGCATATGCTTCAAGGGCAGCACCAAGGCAGCTGGTTGATTTCAATGGACTGAACATTTCCTTTGCATCTGCTCTTGACCAGTGACTGCAGGATCATTTTCTCAGAGCTTAAACGCCAGCCACGGCAGTCACAAGCTGGCACATTGCAGACATTAAGCCTTTGTGTACATTGGAATAAAGATGATCTGGTATTTCTCCTGACAACAGAGGCTTAACTCTCTCATCTAGCCCTGACTCTTATTCCAGTAGTCATTACCACAGTGGCCCCAGATTCCTTAACCCAATATGTACAGTTTTCCTGGCACCATGGCTGAGGCCTTGGCACAGCAGAAAACATGCATGGTGTGAATTAACCAGCTGAAGGGTAAAGAGGGAGGGATAAGGCTTTATGAATTTTCCCTGTTTCCCAACAGGGCCCTAGTAATCAATTATTAGCCCAAGTAATCACTTACTGCTTGCTCTGTGATCATCTGATTCTGGCAGTGTTACCTCTGCTGGAAACCTCAAACCTTTGATTAGAAGCAGCAGGAACTCCTCCTTTGTTCTCTAACCTGTCTGGAGGAAGCATGCAACTAGAGAGAAGCTTTACAGGAACAAGAAAGAACTCAGGGGTAGATTTGATATTGACAGAGCACCAGCAGCACAGCAGTTTTGCAGTACTGGCTTATCTCATTTGAACATCACACAAGTGTCCTTATCTAGGAGAGGGTCAAAGCAAAAGGTACAGGAAAGCTGAAAGGAAAAACAAAGTCCTGACTTTACTTCTGCTTGGATTGGTTGGCCAAGAGGATCTGTATTAAATTTCTGAGTGCCAAATGAGAAGTAAGAGGTTTTTAATTTCTACTGGGTGAAAATCAGAGCCAGCATTTCAAATGCCATAAGATGACCTATGAAATTGCCAAGTCTTAAAGTGTCTTCCAAGACAGTACAAAGAACCTCACCCCTACAGACTAGTCAATAAACTGTAATTCAGTGAAACATCCTTTGCCTTAACTTGTGCACCTTGGAATAGAATGCATGCTTCATACCTTGGTGATGAAAAAAGGTGGCTGTATGGAAGAGTTCAGGAGTAAAACCCACCAAATCCTAACATCTGACCTCAGATGCTGATAACAAAGCCCTAGACTTCAGCATCTGTAATTTCAAACTCTAGCAATTTTAAACCCTATTCTTTTCCCTATTCTTTTGCTTAAGAGTTGATGCAGAGATGAGTATCTCTTGGAATGAGAGACATTTCTCAGCTGAAAATATTATATTCTCAGAGGTACTCACCTCCTTGGAAATCTACAGTCACTATTGTATCAGTTCATTTCAATGTTTTCTGCTCATAACTAGCCATAGGAATGGGTGAAATTCTGGCACAATGACAGTGATCACTCTGAGGGTCATTGCCTGTCCACCTTCCGCCAGCACTGGCCTCTTTTTGTTTTGGTCTTCGTATTACAGGGTGCTCTGCACAGAAGGTTCAAACTATCTTGTCTCTTTACACCTTTGACATTTCATTTTTCCTCTGTGTGCCTGTGTTCATCTAGGTTACCATTTTATACAAGAGTAAGTGTTGCAAGAGCTGGTGATGAACAGGCAGCCTCGCTGGTCTTCCAAAATACACCTTTTCTTGAAATGGAGACTATAAAAGCTATCATATGCTACGTGACTACAGGTCACAGGATAGTTATCCTGCTTTTTCACAAGTATAGCTGCTACCATTGCAGGCCCACCCAGCCTTCTGTAATTGCAAAATATGAATGGTCCATAGTGTATGAATGAGAGAGCACAGCACAAGATGATAACACAAGTAAAATATAAGCAACAACGCAACTAAAACAGAAATAACAACAAACAGGGTTCCAAGTTTTGGCGCCAAATCTCTGGCTCCATTGTGGTTTTTTTCTGCATCTGTTTTTTCACCTATAACACAGTAAATGTCTATAACACCAACAATTATCAGATTTAAACCAATTCTATATTGAAGCCATAAGTTCTCCATTATGGTAACCAAGTGCCCTCTGAAGGCATTGCTTGTTTCAGATGGAAAAGACAAAACTCATCTGTAGAGCCCAGTCCATGAACCATTCAGCACTATGAATTATAGCTTTTTAGAGGGAAACAGAAGGAATGCACAGGGTAATGCCGCTCTATTGGGAATCCTCATTCTTCCTTGACATACCTCCTAGTGCTACAAATAACCCTTAAAAATGGCTATACAAGCAAACAGCTGCCATATGCCAAGATAGGATTGCAGCCTCATTGGCAAAGTGTTTCAAACTCTTCTTACACATCATGTCCCTGGAGAAGAGAAACTGCAGAAGGTTGCAATAGCATCAGAATGAATAATTGAAGCACGGCTCATTCAGTCTGTGCATAAATGGAAGGGTCACAATGCTGCTTTCTAGTCAGCCGGCAGCGCAGAAACTCACCAGTGTCTAATAGAAACATCATCTGGAGATACTGACCTACTTCTCTGGGAGCTTTTACAGAGTGGGTTGAGGAGATGACAGCGAGATGGCCAAGTACACATAGGATTAAATCATATTATCTAACAGAAAATCGTACATTACAGAATCAGTTGCATATGCCACTCTGGGGAAAACCCTCGGGACTTAGTTCCACCGAGAAACTAGAGATCCATGCAAGATTAATGCTTTTTCCCACCTGAGAAACTGCCTCTGGGGGAATTTGCAGGATGCTCTTCCCGATGGCGAGTCCCTGGGAGGTTTTCCTACCTTGTCTCCATGACAAGTGGGGCCAAAATTTTATACCCTTTCCCACATAAATTCTACAGCCATTTAATATTGGGAATGAAAGGTGTGAGGGAGGGTAACTCGGGCATCTCCCGCTATTGTCCAGCCGCTCGGTGGGAACGGGGGAGCGCAGCCCACTCAGGCGGCCGCCCAAGCCCTGCCCGCCGCCCCGAGGGCCACGGGCTGGGACACCGCAGGGTGCCCCGAGCGCAGCCCCGCTTCTCCAGGACCGCGGTGGCCGCCGCCAGACCCCCGACGGTCCCTCCGCTCCGCACCGGCGGCCTCCCCTCAGGAGCCGCCGGGGCCAGGCCCGCCTGCGGCCCCGCTCCCATCGCCCCTGTCCCAGCGGGGGGATCCCACCTCAATGCCCGGCCCTGCAGGTGCAGCCCGGCCCCACCGGCGGCGGCTCCCCCGGCACGGTACCTGCTGCGCCCCGCGGGGCGGCTCCGCGGCGGCGGGGTCTGAGCGCGGTGCGGAGNCGGGCGGGAGAGGGGAAGGGGAGGGGGCGGCGGGGCGAGGGGCTTGGAGCCCCTGTCAGCGCCGCAGCCAGGGCGGCCTCCCGGGCCGGGGAGGCGTGTGGGCGCCCACAGGGACAGGGGTGACCGAGCGATGCGGCGCTGTGAGAAAGCCGGGCTGCGCTCCCCGCTGCCTTGCCGGGGACGGGCGCCGCGGGATGATGCCCTTCATTCAGCACAGCGGCACCTGAGCGAGGCGGGCGAGCTCCCGGCGCCGCTCCCCGCCCGGGGCACGGGGCAGCGCGGTGGGAGCGGCCGGACCGCCGTGGGGTAGTGGCAGCGCAGCGCCCTCCGGTCTCGGGCTGAGCCACCGGGGACGGGGCACCCACCCCCGCGGTCCTCGGTCAGGCCGATGAGGGAGAGGAAACAGCCTTATGTAGACCAAAGGATGTGACTTGGGGGAAGCGACAGGCTTTTGGCTACCCAAGATTATGTTCATGTCTGACCTTCTACTCTGGAGATTTGTGAGTCCCAAAGCATGTCTATAGACTAACGGTGTTACTTAGTTTATCAAAAGATTGTATCTTTCTCTAGAAAGCTCGGCTTGCCTTAGATCATCACCTAACAACAACAAAGCTACTACTTGTTCCTTTGAAGGCTGGTATTGATTTTTGCTGACAGCAAAATAGTAGGCTTTTCACATTCCTGGTCTGAGTTGAAGAGCAAATTTGGGGTTTTATAAAGCATGTTTATTGTTAACCCTGTAAAATCTAATGTTGACTTCCAAAAGGAAGGTCTGAATGTTTAAAAAAATGTTCTGGCTTTCCAACACTAAATGTCTTTTACCCTCCTACACCCACTTGCTATAGAAGGAATTTAAATGCCAGTGTACTCACTCAGAGCACAGATGGGGCACCTACTAATGTTTCCCCTTGTGGGTTGTTCAGCCTTTGTTGCTGTATTGGCATGCTCTGCTATCCAGTCTCCTTCTCCACTTATCCTCTTGTGGCAGACCAGGACTTTCTTCTGTTGCAGGAACAGACACATTTGAATCAGTTTTCACATAAGACATGTACCAGTCAGAAGGCTGATTCTTACAATAGACAGAGAATGGAAAAAACCCCCAACCAACCGACCAAAAACAAACCAAAAAGCCTTCTTCTGAGAGGAAGAGGACTCTCAGATGGAATGAGCAGAAAGTAATTTACTCTTTGGTGCGAGGACGCAATTTATGGCATAACAAGAACTTCCTACTGCTCAATAGCTTGTCTAACACATGTGCACATCATATTAGATACCTGCCACCCTGCAAATCCTCCCTAACTCTGTGCCAACAAGGAGCTGCATTGTCCCTATGTTATATCTTTTTCCTTCCCTCCTACAGAGCGAAACAAAGGCGTTAATGACAGGCAGAATGAGACATGAGAGAGTTAGAGACTAACCCTCATGTGGGTCTGGTAGCAGCTACCAGCTGAGCAGAGTATATCCTGGATGGGCTCGTATCCAGCTGGTACTGCTGGCTAAACATATTTTGTGCTCTCTTAACGGCTTCTTTACACATTTAAAGGACAGATTACTCAACACTCAATTTACTGCTTCTGGAGGAATGAATGGACCGCTGACTCCCAGGATATGAGAATGCTCATCTTGGACAAATGTATTCCTTTTAATCATCTAGAAATGATAGTAGTGATGAGTAATTATCAAGAGTTTGATAAACTGTTGCCATTGGGGTCAAGGTGATTGAGTACTTAGATACTACAGTATTATAAAATAGTTGTATATTTTGAATTGTCCTGTGTAGTACAGATGAGCTGTGCTCTGTTCCCCCTCTGATGGGCTGTTTTTCTTTCTCCCTGGGGCAATACTAGTACATGCCTCCTCTGCCCCAGCTGAGGAAAGGCAGAGGGCTGAGAACTGTGCTTCCACCTAGTAGCAGCTAGTGGATTTACTACATCTCCTTGGAAAAGTGCTAAAACAGAGCAGAGCTGCCTTATCTGTGGGTTCCCGGGAAAGAGGCAGGAGAAGGTAGATGTTTTGAGGGGGTGGGGGGAAAGGAATACACTTCCCAAAAATGGAGAATGGAAAATGACCTTCTAGTGCCACCTCATACTGTTACCTTCACTGCAGCTGATAGTCCTCCTCACAAGGACATGTTCCTCGAAGCCTCATGGATGCACTGGAATTATTTTTTGGTGTTACTATTCTTAAAAGTCTCATAGCATAACTCAAATTCTCATAGCATAATTAATAAATGGCAGCCTTGGAAGTGTAAGAATCAGTGGAAGACTCTGTGGAAGAGGATGCTTATATTTATTTTAAATTAAACTTTTTTCAGTCACTTGCACTCATTCACTCCTATTTCACACATTCACTCATAGTCACAAGCACTAAGATATGTGTGTTTGTGGTGTGCCCAGGACTCTGTGTGCATATGTGCTGTTGTTAGTACCCTTGTTAAAAAATTCGTGCCATATTTTTAGCCTTGATCTTTATAGTATCACTATAAAGATTTAAAGAAAGTCAAACAAGCCTAAGGTTTAAAAGATACCTCAAGAATACATAAAAACTCACCAATAGGTAAACTAAATTATAGTGGGACAGTGTAAGGCTGAAATAGATAAACCTCTGTGGTCTGTGTGCCAAAAATCCTGCATTAGGATGCTGCTGTTTACTTACTTATTACTAACTTGGAAATGGAACAATCAGTTCTTAGCAGCTGACATCACTTGACTTATAGTGAAGTCTCTCAACAGCGAAGGACATCATCAATGACTATCATGGGTAAATAACTAAAATTATTTTTTTGAGACCCCACCTGCAAGTACTGTTCTTAGAAATGAAGGGATTTTGTGAGCTTTGTTTTGGTTTGTTTCTTTTCATGGTGTGGGTTACTATGATTCTGAATAGCCTACTTGAGAGACATATGTGTACCATTTCCCTTAGAAGAATTTAAAGCTTGAGCCTTGAGGGTCACTGATCATATCAGGTGTCTGAAGCATGTTGTAATGGCAGAAAACCAAGTGTAGATATATTTTGTGTTGAAATTTGGAGTAGCTCCATCTAGAAAGGTAGATCAGAGGGGAGCTATGATCACATCTCTAGAGGAGAAGCTCTGTGCCACGTGAGTGAATGAGGAGGGCTGTGATCTGGGCTGGCTGTGCTGTGTTTTCCTTTTTTTGCCAGTTGAAAGAGATGCTGGGTGCATGTGGTTCATGCCAGCAGAAATGCAGTGTAAGTTATGTTTCATGTGAATGAAGTGTAATTCTCCATATAGTGAGAGCAGATTAATATTTCTTGAAAGACTACGTTGGGAATCACTGGCAGGGTTAACAGAGAAAATAGCATCAGGAGAATGTAGAAAAGTTGAAACCTTTGTGACTGACTGGCAAAAAAATTCCGGTAAACACTCAATTTATTGAACAGGTGTTAGACTCCCAGCAAGACACCTACTGAGGAACTTGTCTGGCAAAATGTATCAGAAAATTTCAGGAGATATCTGATGGAAGTTCTTGCAAGAAGGTGAGCGTTGCTCACCTTGCTGCTGGTGACTCCATGAGAAAAAAGGACAGATGAAGCCAACAGCACAGTGATAACACAGCAGAATTCTGCAATTTTGATGCACTTGACAGACATGAATGCTGTCTTTTCCACCAGAGAAGCAACTAGGAACACAAAAAATTGACAGCAGTAGAATGTAGAAAAAAAAATTAAACTCAGTGTATGGAACACATAAGGTCCCAAAGAATTTAGAGAAATATTCCATTTGTTTGTTTCCTAGATCCTGAGGGGAAAAAAAAATTACAATTCTTGCTGATAAAGAGAATTTTGATGTAACTGACAATACAGGAAAGTCAGAATGATTCTGTGACTAGAATATTGAGGGTTCACATAACCTGTGTGGGAAGGAAGGTGTGGTATAATTCCATGAAACTTCTGACAAGCATTTCACAGTGACCAAACATGAAAAAGATGTCAAAATTCTCCTGGAAGAAACAAAGTACTTTCCTTATATTTGAAGAATTTGACATATGTCAGAGAGATGTACAACTCTGAATTCCACTAGGACACCTATGCAGGTCTTATATAAACCTAACAAGAGATCACCTGACACCACAATCGAATCTATCTCACCGAGTTAGGAGAAACAAGCAAGCAAACAAGCAAACAGACAGAAAGAAACCCAAACAACAATCACTTTAAAACAGTCTGTCTCACAACAAGTTGGTTCCTATCCAACTACCGAAGAAGAAAACCACCTTTACAGCTTCAGATGTTCCCCTTTCTCTTGTAGTCTTTGTCCTTTTTCCTTACAAATATTCTGTAAAATTTATTCCTTTCACATATCAATAGGATAGAAGTTGAATATCATAACCAATACTTTATATTGAATACAGACTTTAATGTCTATATTTAATAATACTGACCCAGTATCAGTTTCTAAAGATGAAGATCAGTTAGCATATGCAAGCAGGAAACCTTAACAATACCAGGGTAATTGGATCCATTCAGAATCCCAAATAAAACCCTCACATTTGTAGATGGTAGCTTCATAAGCAGAGAAGCAATTATTTCCTTAATGCATAAATATTTTAACTAAAATGGCATCCACTGACAGCTAAGTTCAAGGTTTTTTAAGTGATAACAAAATTTGCCTATTAAAACTTACTTTTTTTAAATATAAAACTATCATATCCAAATGAAGACAGTATAATTGTCTATTTTAGGCTCATAATAAAAACATTTTGAAATCTTCCTTTCCACAGTGTGTACCTATATCTATGTATCTCTGGTTTTCCTGCATGTCCCTTGAATTCTGAATTAGGTGGGCATTTACCCACAACAGATAAAATTACTTTTCATCTCTGGGCTGTGTTCCTAAAAATCTGAATATTAAACTCTCATCTACCCTCCAAGAGACTAATCAGAACACCCGTCAAAGAAGCTGAGAAAAATCTTTACAGGGTTCATCAATCTCTTCAGTAGCTAAGTTCTTCAATGTTTCAATTTGAAAATGTGCATATTCTCAGAATTCCAACATATTCCTCATTTCTATGTCTGTTTCAGTTTTCACATTTTTAAAATTCTGTAAATCGACACATTTTTATTACTATCAGCTCTCCTTTAGGCATCATTGGGATTTAAGAACTCTCCTTATTAGTGAAATTATAGAACAAACACATTGCCAAGCTGTTTTTACCAATGACAATATGCTTGGAAATTCAGAACCTCTGTGAATATAACTCAATAAATGTAAACAGCATTGGTCTGAGCAGTAACCTCTAACCTCCTGCATTTTTTTCTTGCCCCTCAGTTGTGTTCTTAAATGTTTCAGAATGGGTACATAGATTGCCATGTGGTAATCCACACTATGAAATGGATATGTTAGAAAAATAGTTGAAGAAGAAAAGAAAATGCAATTCATCATCAGGATGAGGATCCTGGTCCTGTTCATTGTGCACTTCCAAAAACTATTGCCCTGGCATCTGTCAGAAATTGGAGGTGGGCAAGGACAGCCTAAGGCAGCACTGCCAGCAGCAGAAAGGTTTGTCAGCCAGCATCCTCAAGCACGTACACAGCCTGCTGCAGACACTGTGTTCGGTCTCCTCACAGGGCTTAGATAAACCTGGCTGTGCTTAGGTAGTTCCTTCAGCTGTCTTACACGTCTGTAAAATCCCCCTTCCTCTAAATCTGAGCACAGGCCAGTAATCGTGTAACACCCCAGCTCTTCAGGATAGCCTTTTTCACTTCCATGGTTCTCAATTTAGCACTTAACTATGTCTGTTGAAATAAGCTACCAGTCTGCATGTGAGGTAAGTCACATTATTTTGAGTGAATTATGACACAACAGAAGTGTCTGCAATAAATCACCCATCTGCACTACCCTGCCCACTCAACAGAACACAGCCATAAAGCCTCATTTCTTGAGTAATGATTTCTTCACTATTTTTTATTTCAAACAGCACTGTAAAATAGCAGCCTCCTATTTTCATTCCCGATTAAAGCCAACTTTGATTGAAGCCCAGATCTTCATAACAAAGTCCAAGGCATTCACTATGTGTATGTTTCTGAAAAAAATCAATGATCAGAGAGCAGCAGTGTCCTCAACTCATTTAAAAAAAGAAGTGAACAGCATATATTTTGAAGACAACTTCTACATTTGGAAACCACCTTCTCTGTCACTCCTGAGACTTAGGTGCTATGGAAGATGGCGCCAAGTTGGTTTTATCACTCAAAAAGTATTTTTCCTTCAAAAAATTTCCTACCCAACTGCCATCTGTGCTAAGTTATATGTATATAACTCAACAGACAGAAGAAGGTACTTTTGTCTTTCTATCTGTGCCAGGTCCTTTGTCTGCAAACAACGAGCTTTGCTGTTTGAATAAAAATATTTTCCTGATATTCAGGTCTCTAATTGAAATTATAGTTTGAACCTAGTGAGTGTTCAATTAATTATAATTTATGAGTAATTTTCTTTTCTTGTTACTCCTTGAAGCAGAAATATTGAAGTACAAACTGTATTCAATCTTCTATTAAATACCATACATAGCTGGACAGAAACTCTCATCATGTCCTACTTTCTTTGCAACTCTGTCCCCACCCCCTGCTTCTCTATAGTAAAAGTAAATTTGATCAGAGTTCTACTATTCGTTAGTTTCTAACTCTGTAAATACTCTTTCCTTGCATTAAGCTGTTTAGAAAATTAACAGTTCTTCTTGAGATCCCAAACCTTCACATTCTAATGTGTAACTTCTTACCCAATATGCTCCAATCCCCCTGAAGTCTCACAAGTGAATCATGCAGTCTTCGATTACTAGCTGTACAATTTGCTAAGTAATTTAGGCAGGCAGAGATTGCATACAAAATTAAGTGATAGAAATTAAAGTTTTTGTACTTTTATTGTGCACTGTTCAAAGTGACAAGGAGCCTGGTGTTCCTTTGGAATGCTAAGTACATAATACTGACTGTAAGCCTTGTAAACCTTTTTCTGAGTAAAAGTTTCATTTCTCCTAAAGAAATAACTAATACCTTGAAAGAAAATCCTTCCACATTATGGCCATTCTAGATAACACCTCTTGGATATCTGCACTTCTGCTAATTGTTTGGAAATTAATTTCATTTCCCATTATCTACTTTTTTTGGATGCATCTTAATTTTACCTAAAGGTTTTTCCAGACCCAGGCATTCAGCCCAAAAATTCATGTTTGTATACCCTAAAGTTAAATAAATTTAAGGCGAAATTGTTCTACTAAACTAAAGAATACCCAGCTGAATGCATGCAATGCAGTGCACATGCGGAGCCACGCATACTACTCCCACCATAACTTTATGAAGGCTGACTACAATGTTTCTTCCTGATTATCAACACACTCTAAACCTAGCTTGCTGGTAATACTTCAAATTATTGTTTCAAATTACTTTAATATGATGGCCCATAAAGCTCATCCTCTTAACCCAAATGTATCCAGTGAATTAAAAACAGCCCCCACAGTAGCAATCAAATGTCTCCTGTGCCTACTCATCACAGGAAGAAAAGTCATCCTTGATGAATTCTATCAAGCTAAGCTACAGCAACCAACAGCCTCTTTCTCATCATCCAGCTCTACTTCTATGTTAAAATCCCTGTCAGTTATATAAAAAAGTCTGCCCTTCTCCAGGGTGTATGTGTATCAAAATTCAAATTAAAAGAAAACACATCAAATTCTTTAATATTTGTCTCCCCAGTTCCATGGCTGAAGGCAACCTCCCTCTGTGTTTTCTCATTCTCCTTTCTTTCAGATTTCAATAAAATGTTTTTTATGTCTCTTGCCTCACAGAGGCAATCACTGAACAGCAGAATCCAAATACTACTATTTAGCCCTCCAGGTGTCTACCTAACAGGACATTGTGGTAGGTAGGACCTTAGTTGGATTGTTAGAGATAAGTGTTAAACACTTACCAATGTGAATTATTATGTACTTGAGTGGTTTAACTCTACCATTAATATAGACTCTTTGCTGCGCTTGCATGAAGTTCAGGACTCACACATCACAAAACCAGGTTTCAGTCAGGTTTCTGGCCAAGCAAAGTGGTTCTTCTTCAAGGGAAAGGAAATGTTATTGATGGAAGTGTTGTTCTTTCCCTCTCTCACTTCCTCCTCCTTGCACATGGTGATGAAAGTGTTTGTTGGTGACTGATGCCAGGGAAACAGAAAAAGCTTGTGTGACTCTTGTGTGGTCTTTGTTCTATTTGCCCGCCCACTGATTTCATGTTTTGCTTTGCTGTAATGACTCCACAACAACCAAGCGCACAATTATGCCCCTGTGATTTACAGGACTAAATAGGCTTCTGATGAAGGGTTTTGTGCTGATTTACTTGTAACAACTTTCCCCCCAGTTGTTAGCCTAAGACACACAAGCCCTAAGGCCTACACCTTGAGTCCTGCATGTCCTGTCTGCTTCGTGCCCCAGATGATGGTTGGGCAGCCTATTCTTAGATCTCCTCTATGCTGCCAAACTCTTGCAATACAATTATCAGTAATGGGTTTTGCCTGTCCTTGAGCCTGCTGCAGAGTGACACGAGGAGCATCAATTTTCTCATATAACTCAGCTCTCCTGGGAGGAAAAAGTATAAGAAAAGCCAAATGGTCTAATTAGTCTCAGACTCACAGTCTGGAAAGGACAGAAATCAGCCCCCTGCACTGCAGGAGGCAAGATGGTTCTTTTTCCTTCTCCTCAGGAGCCTATACTTTTCCCAAAGGAGCAGAGATAAAAAAAGAAAAAAAAAAAAAGATGGAGAAAGAAATAAGGGCCAAAGAAAAGCAGCTCAATTTGCTGTTTTCTGGTTTTTATTTTCTCCTCAGAAGTTGAGATGTGGTCCCCTTGGCCCATCTCCTAGCAGTGCAGCAATTCAGCAGGCAGGTAACAGGATATAATAGCTGGAAGGACCACAAGTGCTGGTCTGCTAGTCACTAGTGCCTAGCTTCTGGAGAGGGCTGGCTATGATCCCACCACTTCAGAGAATGAGGTCAAGACTGATCAAGCAGGGAGAATTCAATTTTTTTCCCCTACAACCACCTTGGAAAACCTGTTTTTATACCTTATGTTCCTTTTAGCAGCAAAATGTAAACAATATCTATAAATGCTATGCAGGCACTGTCACTCTGAAGAATCTTGGACTCTTCATATATGGACTCTGGATATATATGATTAGTAGCATTTTCATTCTGCAAGTAATTCTAAATGCCTCTATGTAAGCTTCCTGTGAAATTAGGAGCAAGTCTCACTGAGTAAGAAAATCAGAATACATCACAAAATAGAAGTGACTATAAAGCTTCCTTTCATAGTCTATAGTTAAATATGGTTTTAGATTAGAAAGATAAGGATCCTGGAAGATTCATGGAAACTCAGTTCTGCCTTTCTCATTCATATACATGAATGGTATATTTCCCCTTCTAGTTTTTGTCCTTTAGTGCAAGGATTTGACTTCACTTATTTACTGCAGTCTGAAACCAGGAATAAATGCTTGTCACAGCAGAAAACCTAATGCTATATGTCACAAAAAATGAGTGAAGAGATGATAACATAGACAAGGGACTTTTGAAAATGGTCAAACATATATCAAACACACTGGAATGTCAGAGGGTTATGAAAGATTGGTAGGTTGATACTTGAAAAGGTCAACCTTTAGTAACAAAAATTTTTCAAAAAAACAACTCATCCTGACACACAGACTCACACATTTTAGGAAAGAGAAGAATTAAAGAGGGCAATTGAAAATTTTTAAAATGCCTGGCTTGTGACAGGACTACATCTTGTAGCTGGACACCTTTCCTCTGACTAAAATTGAACAGAGAACAGTTTGTAATGCATTAGCATCATCTGCTGGATAGTGCAAGGAATACAGTTTGGAAACTGCAATACTAAGTATGATGCATACCGTTATTGTATGTGGCAAGCCATGCAGAATAGGCAGAACAGTTCAGACTCCTTCTTTTTTAGAACATTTCACATTTTCTTTTATTTCTGGAAAGTTTTCCTCTGGTAAAACATGGAGATTTCTGCCTGTAAAGTCCTAACTTCATGTAGCAGAAAGTGCTGCGTGGTAACTGTAGGAACAGGAGATACTTAGAAATGACAATCTTGGCATTTAATTACAAATTAATATTTACTAAAAAAGGCTTAATTATTTTAGCTGTAGAACAATTTGAACATCTTTACAATGAAACCCAAAAAATAATTTACAGTCCACTGACAGCAGTCCAAGTCACCTTAAAGTGGAAACAGGAATTAGGGTTGTGCCAGAAAAACATAAAGCACAGTGGGAAATGTAATTCTTGAATGTCTTGGCTGTAATGGATGCCAGACATTAATTTGGCAGAACGGAATGCACCTCATATGCATGGAAAAGGCTGTTCAAAAATTACATCAGCATTACTCTACAGCGATTGTTCTAAATCTCTCCAAAACTGAACAGATGTTGAGAACCATGAACAGCTATAATGACACAGATGAGTTACAATTTAATTTACCCCTGGCTCCGTTGTTTTGCAAGGGCGGTGCTGCGCTCTCGCAGTGCCTGCGGCAGGGCAGCCGTGCTGGGGGCTGGACAAGAGCTCCCACCCTGGGTGCTGCCTGCCCCACTGGAGCACAGCAGGCTCCACACAAGCTGGCCTTGCTGCATCGTGAGGCTCTGCTGATGCCACAGAGCAGCCCCAGGACTGCTGGTTCTTTGCATTAACCACCTGTCTAAAAGCAGAAGTTCCAAAGGATGCAGCATTTCCTGAGAGCTGCTCAGAACTGAGAAGGTTTTCCTTTGACTTCTCCTCATGCCTGTATTGTGAGGGATCATGGATGTTCAGAGAAAGAAAGAAATCATTTCAGGAACACAGGGTTGTTGCCAGTGAACAGATGAGGATATTTTTAGTGTACTATCCTCTGTGACAGAAGACAATAAAAATTGCTATATTTTTTACTGGGATTGCATCTAGTATGTCCTACATGGTGTAAAAAAACCTACGAAGCAAGTATTTCTTTGAAATACTCTGCTTTCTAAACAGAGAAAGAAAGGAAACCCATAAATACTGGAAAGGAACATGATGTCTTACAAAGTCATAAAGTCACATTATATAACACTGCACCACAGCCCCAGCTACTGATCAGTTGAGTCTTGAGAAACAGCACTGTGGTCCTTTTAAATGCTCATAAATATACATAAACAAATGCACTGCCTTTTTCTGCATCTTGCAGCAGGAAGTTTGAATATACAAATACATTTTGTTGTAATAAATTATTTTTGGTATGGTTTTAACCTTTATTTCTAGTAATGTTTTCTTATCTTTGATGTGTTTATTTGTATTTATGTATGCTGTTATTAGCAGCTAAAACTATAATATGTAGGATCTGAGAATGGTGGGTATCCAGGTTCTGGTCCTTCAAGTCCAACACAGATCCTTGTAAGCCTCCCCAGTCTTGACTGGCCTAAACAATTGCCCTTTTTCAGCATTTTGATGCTCCTTCCATTTATGCCTTTCTTGTAAAATTCATAGAAGCTTCACAGATCTGTTTATATACAGCAACCTAGCAGGCAGACTGTCCCAGTCTTGAAACACTTAGAGGCTGCAATGTTCCACCCTTAAGGGAAAGGGACCACCCAAGATTTGTAGGTGCTCGTGGTCAAAAAGAACAACAAAATTTAGAGGGTCTAACCTAACCCTAATGCTAACCCTAACCCTAATATTAGTCTATGACCTACTAGGAGCAGGTTTTGGGTAAAGGGCTAAGGAGGTAAGATGAAGGGGAAGAGAGAAGGAAGGAAGGAAGGAAGGAAGGATCATCCTTTCACCATTACTGGTTCCAGTATCAGGCCATCTGATGGGATGTCCAGCTTGGTGAAGTTATCATTTTATGGATAGGTTTTTCCCACCCTGAAGACAGGTTTCTTCTTCCTGTTCAAATAAGCTATCATGCACAGTCTGTTCTTTCAGACCTTTCTGGAAATGGGTCAGAAGGCCTCAGAAATCTTTGGTGGTCTTGACCCCCCCACTCCTACAGTCCATTCCAACTTCTCAGCCTCATTCCTGTGCTTGTGCAGTACAGTGCTGTACTTACCTCCAGGAACAAAAACAAGGACTTTTGTCACAGAAATTGCTACCCTGCTCCTGCATGGCTGCCTTCTCCAACCACAGCATGTTATTACCAACAACCCTTGGGTATTGCCAACAATCCTCATCTGTTATTGTCAGTGATCTTTGGTTGACTCCACAGTCATCTAGCTATTGGTGTTTGAGACATACTTATTGTCTTCTGGAATTCTACAGAGCCCTTTTGACAATGCAGACTGACAATCCAAAAGTGAATTCAACTAACAATTGGTCAGAGGTGAAGAGAAAGGAAGGTCAAGTCATAATAACACGAGCACATTCTGGTAGATTTCTATTTCCCTAAATGTGCTTGGATGATGACATGCAAGGTGTGTCCTGGTTTCAGCTGGGGTAGAGATAATTTTCTTCCTGGCAGCTGGTGCAGTGCTGTGTTTTGGATGTCATTTTAGAGCAATGTTGGTAACACATTGGTATTTTAGTTGTTGAGTAGTGCTTACCCTAAGACAAGGACTTTCCAGTTTCCCAGGCTCTGTCAGTAAGAAGCTGCACAAGAAGCTGGGAGAGAGCAGCTGACCTGCAGTAAGGAAGGTTCTGAACCACGGAAAATAATAATCAGTATATAAACTGAGGGGAGTTGCCTGGGGTCCTGCAGATTGATTCTCAGGGATGGGCTGGGCATCTGTCAGGGGGTGATGTGCAATTGTATGGTGAAGACGTGGAAGATTTTAGAGACTCTGAGATGACAACATGTGACAAAGAAAACAGGTGGTATTCTAGAAAAGAATAGTTTTGCGATAATAGCTGAAAAAAAGGGAAAGGTGAAAAATTATTCATGTGATTCAGACTGTGAACTAGCAGGAAGAATCATTAGAGAAGTAAATTAAGGTGAACAAGGGATGGAAGGATTTCAAGAAGCAGGGAACAGTAGTCTTAAAGATTCAAGATAAGATGAATGGGGTAGGAGTTGAGACTCCAAGATTTCCTTACGACAGTTGATCATTTGAGGCTAGAACACATGAGTTTCACTTAGGCATCAACTGACACCTTTCTATCTTTTCTGAGGGCATGACCTAACCATTCAGTCCTTCTTTTTCTTTGGAAAGGAAATTAGCCTGAGAGAACAAAAAGAAAAATAGCTAAAAATAAACAGTGAATCATGGAAAATTATATCTACTAAATTTCACAGTGTACTGCTATTGCCATAGTAACCCTGGTTGGTAGATTACTGCAAGCTGTTTCTTTGCTAAATTTTCCTGGAAGCTTTGCCAATTCTCAGTTTGGTTTCAACATGAAGTTTAATAAAGAGTAACTCTGAGAACTCACATTTTCTCCTTCTATTTCTCTTTTGCCATCTTCCCCTTTTATTCCTCTTTGTAAGAGACAAGTCCTTTAGGGAAGGGTTTTCAAAGGCATCTTTTGCCAAAGTTGTAAATGGAATTATAGTAGGATTTGTGCAGTACGTTTCTGATTCTTGATTTCCAATTCAGTGAAAAGTAATTCTTTGTTGGAAAATGAAGTATTACTTATTGCTGCTTTCTTTGGTTGTTTTTCTCATTCTAGCAGAAAAGTCCATCTGATCAGTGATACAGCACCATATATCACAAAGCAAGAAAGTAAAAAACAGCATGAGAGGGAAAACATGAAAAGGGACTTTACCTCTTTGTCCTACTTTCTGAAACTAACAGCTTCCAACTGTGATAACAATCCCCAACCTGAGAGAAGGATAGGAACTATAAAGAAAGAAGGCAACTCAACCAATGGATTTATTTGGTGAGAGTTTCTTTCTCAGATACTGCAAAGCTATATTTCATGTGTGCTTTGAGAAACAGAGCTTTGTATTCTGCCTCCAGGTATATATAACCAGTCCCTTTTTTCTCTCTTGTGTAGATTTCAGAAAACCAGGATAGGTAATGTAAAATGCCACAGTAGAAGATGAGCTGACTAAAATTATTGGGAAAACACTGTGAGTTAAGTTCATCATTGCTTTTGATGACTGCTTGGTAATCCACAATGAAACACACACAGTGTCATTCTTTCAGAGCAATGCTGTTGGCCTTTTCCATTCAGAAGTGGAAACATGTCCAAAAGAATGATATCCTTCTGGCAGATGTAAAGGATCATGACCATGTGGTATCCTATCATTGCCATTCTTTGGCCATCATGAAACCATGATGGGCAGAACAGATCACATTTTAGATTTTGAAAGCAGACAGATGATCACTTTGTCTGATACAGCTCATTAGAAAGTAAAAACTTCCTTCTTTCAAGAGGAAAAACAGTATAATTGTGGACATCTAGAGGGATGAATTATGTACTTCTGGAAGAATAAAACCAGTTAGGGGAGAAGTCTTGTGACAATTGAAATACCAGCTTGTTAGAGACAGGGGGAAAAGCCTTTGGTGTGTAAACAGGAAGTTCCTGTTTGGCTTGACACTTTAGCATTTCAAGCCAAAGGCTAACTAGTCAAAGAAACAACTTTATGAATTCCATCAGATGCAGAAAGAAACCTTCATGCTTGCCATCAGCAAACACAGAAATGTAAGAAGGATGCACAAGGAATACGCAACCTCTTTTGCTTTGAGCGAAAAAGACTATGAGTTAAAAATAAAGCTTAAGGCAATACTTCTGGTACAAAAAGCTTTTAGAGTCAAAGCCCTTAACCTCTTAAAATATGATTCAGTCATCTACATAAACTTATATTTGGCAATACAAATTTAATTCTTGCCACTATATCATACCTTAGAAGACCTTGTGGTTAAATTATAAACTACTGTGTTTCATCTACAAAACAGGTCAGCAATTTGCTTTTTTTGCTGCTCCCTCCTCCGGGATGGTAAAGGGGAACTCAGTAAATTCTCTGAAAGTGGAAATGTATTTTCTTTTCAATAAAACACACAGACCTGTACCAGAAATGAGTATCAAGGAAGACCTGGCAGAATCAGAGTGTAAAATAAAACAGGAAGGGAGAATAGCTGTACAAAATAAATGTGTAGTGTCCCTTGAAACATTCTCTATACAGTGCTTCTTTTGGTGAGAGAATTGTTTTCACCATGGAGGTGCACAATTGCAGACTAAGAGAAACAATAGAGAATAGGAGTGTGATTGCAGACTGACAGAGCTCTGGGACAAGTTACATTAATAAAATACTGAAAAGACTTTAAAAAATAAAGAAGTCAAAAGTTGTAAGCAAACAGCATATTCAAGTGAGTTCTTTTGAAGGGAAAGCATGGTACACAGACACAAGTAGGTCAGTGCTGAATCAGTAAATTAATAGTCAGTACAGGGTAAGGAAAAAATATTTCACATCTTTTATTTTTACAAACCCTTCCCTAAACATACACAAGTCAGTTTGGGATGATCAATCTCAAATTTCTCAAAGAAAGTTCAATTACCCTTGAGCAGTTGATGTACAATGGCTTATTGTTCCAGTGCCTACACACTGGTTCTCTCCTAGGAATAAAGCCCAAGAAACATCTTAACATAAAAATCTGAAATGAGCCATCTTTACTTCATATGAGGAAATTGGAGAAACATGTCAGATGCTAGTATTTCAAATCCTCTTAGAAGTGAAAGACCAGGATTCTCACACATAATTTGTGCCTTCTTCCTACCCTGTGCAGACACATAAAATTGTTGCAATCCCTCACACATATTAATAAATATTTCTCATCAAACTGTGTGGCCAGATGACACACAGTGTGCTGTAAAAGAAAAGCAAGGCTTTCAAGACAATTATTAGGCTGATAGATCCTCATTTGTCTTTTAGAATTGTGGTGACTTTGAGGGGGAAATCCTATTTATGCAAACGATAACATAATAACATTTCTCAGATCACATATTGTGAATGTTATGAAGGATGGAAATGAGGGCTTACCTTATTGGAATTATTCCCAACATAGCCCAAATCTAAAACAGTGTGGTGACTTACCCTAGAAGTTATGGGAAAGGAACAAAATAGAGGACGAGTAAGGTTTCTCCATTTGACACAACAGGGCCAAATTCCAAAGTGGAGAATTTCAAATACAAGCCTCCAACTTAGTGACTACTTTAGGTTTTTAAGTCTGGTTTTCTTATGCAACAAAGATCCTGTGGTCATGAGGAGAGACACATTTAAGAGGTGTTAGCTGGCCAGGGAGAGAGCCTGGAAGTCCTGAGTAGAGAGTAGGCACAAATGTAGTTGCAAACTAGTAACCCAGCAAACCATGCTGCCCTTTGTTCAGCCAAGAAAGTAGAAACTGGGGGAGCAATTAATCTGGGGTTACTGGAGACACAGTGGAAAAAAGGAGGAAAATCTAGGGACACAGTTCTGTGTGTCACTAGGGCCCATGATTTCTGCAACAGAAAGTAATTTGCTAAAAAGACAGCAAGCCAAGGGATTTTCTTGGTGCTTCTCTCACATTTTAGAGTTCTTTGTTGCAGAGAAGAGTAGAATTGCAAAGCATGTTCTGTGCTTAATTAATGGCCCTTACTGACATCCAAAACCATGCAGAAATCCCAAAGCAACCAGATTACCTCTTGAACTGCCGGACAATTACCATGAACTACCTCTGACTTGCAACTTGTGTTTTTTTCTTTTCAGTCCTCCAGTTCCTAAGGTTGCAAATATATGAGACTTGACCTGTCTCAAAATGCTTCCATCATTAGAGGACAGAACTACTTTCATGCAGACAGGTCTGCACAGATATGCACACTCTATTACAGCATTAACAAAATTGCTGTTTTAATTGTTATTAACAAACATTGCTCATGTTTGAATTTCATCCACCAAAACAAAGCAGCAGCCTACTTCTGAGTTATATCACAATTTTTATCATGCTGGTGAGTTTTAAATTGATTTTCCTAGTAGTGACCACTTCCCAATTAAATAAGGTTAGTCACGTTTCAACAATGCTTCTTGAATTGCTATTAATTTTAAGCAGTTACAGAATTTATAGGCTTTATAGTATGATTAAATGCTCAAAATGCTGACATTTTAAGAACAGTGTGGAAAAGGGAGCCTATAATTACTAAAATTTCATCTAAGAAACTTTAACCTGGAGAGGGTCTTGCAGGTTTGGATGCTAGAAATTATTCAGAATTCAATTTCTCACTTAGAAACTCATTTAATTAGCAAAAGTCTGCTGTTAACCTACTATCTAAAATTTATTCTGAAATGGTGAAGAGAATTCAAAATATAGCGGAAACTGGGACATAAGAATTTCTAATCTTTTCCTCTTTCTTACTCTTAAGAGAACTCTAGTTTATTATTCGGATTTCCTGACAAGGCCATGAGCAATAGCAAAGACTTGATGGACTTTAAGTCCTTTTGTGTCCTATGCACATAGGAGTTTCATTTTGCCAGAGCCAGGGCAAAAAATGGAGCCTTTAACAGAGTCTAATCTTGACCTAGGGAGAGCCACATCTGTAGCTGTAGCCTCTTTTTCACTGAATTGGTTCTTTAGGGGATGTAGTCAGTAAAAACATGTTAAAATTTCATCCACAGACTCAGAGCAAAATTTTAGAGGAGGCACTAGCAGCAGTACAACCGATGCCAATAGTCATTACTGAATATTTCCATCATATTTGGTGTAATGTAATTTAACAAAAGGCTAGGGGAGATTTTTCTAATCTCTGAGTTGAAGAAATAAAGCTGTAAGTTGAAGGAAGGATCATAGAATGGTTTGGATTGGAAGGCACCTCAAGCTTTGTTTTTTTCTTTGAACTTTGAAAGGGAGGTGCTGATTTTCCACATTTCCTGTCTGGAAGTGGCAGCGGTGATTTGGCACAGCAGTTTCAGAGGACTCCTGCACCTTGTGCATGATCCAGAGGGTGGCCAGAGCTGCTCAGTCCCCAAGGGACAGGGGACAAGGCTCAGAGCAGCCCAAGGCCACCAGGGCCAGGGCCAGAGCTGGGCAGAGCCAGGCAGAGCAGCCAGGGCCAGGGCCAGGGCCAGGGCCAGGGCCAGGCCAGGCTGGGAGCCCAGGGCACCGGGAGAACTCTCTGCCAAGACAGGGCCAAAGCTGGGCCCACACCCACAGTGCCCTCAGGCAGAGTTGTGACAAACTGGAAACAGACAGAGCCACAACCCAGCCCGGGCCAGGGCAGAGTTTAAATGCTCAGGCAGGGCTGCAGGCCCCAGGTGAAGCTGGTCAGAGCCTTTAGGGCTATTGGTGTGCTACTCCAGCTGTGCTCCAGCCCTGACGGACAGAGCCTCCTCAACGCAGGAGACCCCTGGATCACACTGTGTGCTCCCCTGGACACTGGTGTCCTGTCATCTGCACCTTGCATACTGGCAAGAGAGATTCTAGTGTTGTTCTGCCTGCTTGGGTGGTTATCAGCCTGCCAGCCTGGGAAACCATCCTCTGACTTTCACAGTGATCATCAATTAAAGCTGGTTGAAGATGGGCAGGGGTCACATTAGGACAGTTATAGAAAGGCTGCCCACAAGGATATGAAAGTCTCCTGAGGGGTAGTTTATTTAGGCTGGATCCCCATTAACCAGACTACAAAATGTTAAAATGAATCCTGGTTGCCTAAGGCAAACACCTTTTTTTTTTAAATAATGTGAGTCTAAATAGTATGCAGATGTTGCCTTCTTTACTAAAAATAAAATTCACTGTGGCAATGGTTTCCAAACTAAAGAGTGCTAAGTGATCTTACAGGCGCTTCCCTTAGTAGCTGACGCATTTCTAAGACTGATAGCATGCAACATGAATCTTGCTTAGAGCAATATTTCTGAAATTAAACTTCATCAGCTTGCTGAACAAAAGAAGCAGACTCCACCTGCGTGCTCTCTGCCTTCAGTGCCAAAAAGAAGAGACATGGCTGTAAGCAGCCTCACTATACCAAAGGCTCTGTATGTTCTGCCTTCAGGACAGCTTTGTCCAGACTTTACCACTAATCACAGTGGGGTGTAGATCAGGTGCAATCAGTCTGCAAAGCTTTGATCCATGAGCATAATCCAAGGTGACTGCTGCTCTCCCCAGGACTCGTGCAGCCTTACAGGCTGAGGGCAGTTTTTCTACCCTTTGTCAGCCTTTACATGGTTTCACTCAGCTGCACCTCGCATCACAGTACTGGAGTGAATCTGATGCACTGAATGAAGGATAAACTGGAAAATGATTTTCTAAATACAAAGAGATGAGGAAAACATGTCATTCAGGATATTTAAGCTTTGAAAGTGTTAGAAATTTGGGACTGTATCTATTACATGGAACTGTCAGCAAATACACTTTAAAAGGTTTTCACATTTCTATGCTGCATTCCCTACACCATGCAGTAGATGGCAGGAGCCAATTAAAAAAATTCCAATGCAATTTTTGTAGAAGTACCTAAGTTGATCAGACTTATCTTTGTTAGATTATCATGTTTAATTTAAAAGTATTTTAGAACAGCCTTTTTACATTTATGGATATTATTAATACACATAATATTTCTCCTGTTGTAAAGTTTATTTCTTTATAATGTAACTTGTATTATTAAAAGATTAGTCTTTCAAAATTGTGTTGATATTTCAGTTTTTTTGATGAGCTCTGAGATTTACTAGAGAACTTTCATAAGTTTCTTGACTTAAATTACACTTAAGTTCTGTTTCTATGGCATGTGAAATATTTAGTTCCGTCTTATTTGCATTTGAATCCATCAGTCATATTACAAACTACAGACGAGGAACATGCTTAAGGCTTTAAAAAAAAAGGAAATAAAACCCATATCATAACTAATGACCACAAGCATATGTTCAAATATTCAGTTGCAAAGGATGACCCCCTTCCCTAAATTACTCCTCCCAAGTTTAATAAAAAGAAAATATTTTACTTTATCAATCGAGATTCCTTATGAAATATTTAGTAACATTTTTTTTAAAGTGCTGAGCTAAATTGTAACTATGTGGAATATAACATTCTGTTGTCAAAATTCGGTGCTCACTGCATCTTGCAATCGAAAGGGACCTAGCAGAGAAATATAAGCAAGCATGAGAATTTCTTCTTTGAATTCATCATGGTCCAGCCCATCTCTGCTCCCTGAGAGGAGAAAAGTATCTGATAGTGTGTGCTCTTTGTCCAACCAGCTGAACATCTCAGCTTGTGCTTGCAGAAGTCGAGGGCTTTAAGACTGAATTCCTACGGGAGAAGAAAGACAGGCTGCAGCCATGCCTCCTCTCATATAGGAGTGTGTCCCAGCACTTACAATCCCTGTGTGGCCTGTGAAACTGCTGCCTGTCCTGTGTTGCTGGAGGAATTGAAGCATATGGCTTTAAGATATCAGAGAACAGACAGTTAATTGTGCAAATCTGGAACCAGGCAAGTATTGCAATAACTGTTTCTTTAATTGAGTCTAGAAGCCCTGTAGCACCATTATTTCCTGTTATCACTGTCTGGATTATCAATTATTTCAGGTATGACTCATAAATGTCTGGCTGAAAGGAAGAGCTACCACCACAACTTTTTTCTGTGATTAAAAAAAGTTTTCATCAAAGTGGGTCACTTGGAGATAGACCACTACTGCAAATTTGTCAATGCAAGTTTAACCGATAAATCTGGTTTAATGAGAATGAGGCACTCAAAACAATTTCTATCTCTATCAAACATGCTTGCAACCCTTGTAGATAAGCAAACCCTCTCTATCAGCCTTCCTGGGCTTCAGTTGTCAGAGCCCTGGGCACAGTCTTTCCCTGCTGTGAGGACTTTGGCTGCCAGTTCTATGGTACTGATTCCTGCACCTGTAATCAGGAGTGAAGCTGCTGTGAAAGAAGCTCTATGAGATCAGGCTGCGGGGAGCCTCCCTGGAGGCATCCTCTTAGGCTCAAGCTCTTCCTTAGTCCTTGCCTGAGCTATGTTACTGTTTTGTAGTCTGGCCATGTTCCTTCCCGAGCCAGATCCCCTGATCTCAATCTCTGGGTTGCCTTTGATCTGTTACATCCCTGAAGACTTGTCTGGCAAGCACTGGATTGTCCTCTGACCTTATGCAGTGTCACCAGACTTGCTCGGGTAGGGTGGGATTTCACCCTTGATGAGGGCATTGCCCTGCTGCCCTGCTGTCACCCTCAGCTCCCAGCTCACCTTACCTAGAAGAGCAGCTCTCCTCTGCTCCCTCACACCAGGCCACTGGAGCCATTTCTTAAGTAAGGATCTTTTCTCGTGAGCCAGTGAAATGCAAATACGATCCCAGACCTTTACAGAAAGTGTAGTTAGTTACATCTAATAGCTGGCATATTTTCAGCAGTGCACCAGAGCAAACTGGTGTTAGTAAAACACTTAAGAAGCTGCTGGAAGTGCTCGTCTTAGGCTGAATCTGCTAAATCCCCATGATAAACTGAAAAAACCTGGACTGCATAGTTTTCCAACCAGAATCCCAGTACTGTTTTGGTTATTTTGTTTTTCAGCTGCTGAAGACAGAAGTATAATTCATTAACACTCTCTCTGGCATACAAAGGTACATGTTCTCATTAATATGCTATAAAGAAGAAATGTATTTCATCAAGGCAGAGGGCAACAAAACATGAATATTTGAAGCTGTGATTACTCTTCTAATTTTATTGGGTGTGGAAAGAGGTATTTTGTTTAAATCCCTTACGATAAATTTATTACTTCTTCAGTGTATTATTTGCAGTATTACCTTTAGCAAGATAATATAGCAAATTTGGAAGAGGAGAAAACGATTTGAAGAAGAGTTGATAACAACAGGATAGAGTGGAGTAGAACTGAAGGTAGACCTCAAAAGCCTATGGTACACAGTGATGGTATTTTTTCTGGAACATGTAATCAGTGACAGTCATGTTTACTATTCTATTAAACTTCGATTAATTTTTGAATGACTTGTCAGCTCAGGAGGCAACTGGCCACTGCCTGGTACACTGAGTTGTGCAGGCAGGCACTGGTTAGAAGTGACTTCTCTCAGTTCTTCAGCTCCTCTGGTCTGATGAAATTGTACAAGTCTCTGGCTAAAGTATTTTCAAACTCTAAAGCTTGTCCCTCAAAGTCAAGCAAATATTCTCTTGTGGTCTGTTCAAACATGGGATCCCTCTCCCCAAAAGATTCACTATTGCTCTCATTGGGTCTACTGCAACAGTAACCATGTAAGAGGCCAATATGATGAGAGCACCTGTGGAACTGAGACGGTATAAAGTCTCGAGATACCAACTCGGCTGTTCTTCTGCTAACAACTAAAGTCCAAGCACATGTTAAACTTGTTTGATAAGTCTTCAGATTGTGAATCTGATGCCATTTTGGCTTGGGGGCCACTGCCTTGGTTCTTATTTTTCAAGGTTAAGATAGTCTGGATTAAGAGCTCTGTGATGTACTCCCCAGGGGTTGGTACTGGGACCGGTGCCGTTGAACACCTTTGTTACAGGTGACATGGACAGTGGGACTGAGCACACCCTCAGCAGGGCTGCTGACAGCACCAGGCTGGGTGCTGTGATTGACACTCTGGAGGCAAGGGATGACTTCCAGAAGGACTTTGGCAGGCTTGAGAGCTGGGTCTGTTTGAAACTCATGAAGTTCAACAGGCGAAGTGCAAGGTTCTGCACATGGGCTGCAGCAAACCTAATTACAAACACAGGTTTGTCCACAGGGAAAAGAATGGATTGAGAACAGCCCTGAGGAGAAGACCTGGCAGGGATGGCAGGGGGTGGTTGGTGGATGAGAAGCCCCGCATGAGCCAGAAATGAGCATTTGCTGTCCAGAAAGCCAACCATGTCCTGGACTCCACCAAAAGCCAACAGGGTAAGTGAGGGAATTCTTTCACTCTTCTCTGCTCTCATGACACCCTACCTGCATACTGTGCCCAGCTCTGTGGTCCCCAGCATAACAAGGATATGGACCTGTTGGAGTGGGTCCAAAGAGGAGTCCCAAAGATGAACAGAGGGCTGAAGAATCTCTGCTATGAAGATCAGTTGAGAGAGCTGGGATTTGTTCATCCTGGAGAAGAGAAGACTTCAGGAAAGCCATACAGAAGCTTTCTAGTACTTAAAGTGGGCCTACAAGGACAGGGAGGAATTGCTCATTGAGGAGTCTAGGGATAGCAGAAGAGATAATGGTATTAAAGTGAAAGAGAGTAGGTTTCTATTAGACAGAAATTCTTTACTGTAAGGGTGGTGAGATACTGAAAAAGGCTGGAACTNGATATGGACCTGTTGGAGTGGGTCCAAAGAGGAGTCCCAAAGATGAACAGAGGGCTGAAGAATCTCTGCTATGAAGATCAGTTGAGAGAGCTGGGATTTGTTCATCCTGGAGAAGAGAAGACTTCAGGAAAGCCATACAGAAGCTTTCTAGTACTTAAAGTGGGCCTACAAGGACAGGGAGGAATTGCTCATTGAGGAGTCTAGGGATAGCAGAAGAGATAATGGTATTAAAGTGAAAGAGAGTAGGTTTCTATTAGACAGAAATTCTTTACTGTAAGGGTGGTGAGATACTGAAAAAGGCTGGAACTGAATGATCTCTAAGGTCCCTTCCAACGCAAACCATTCTACGATTCCATGAGGAAGGCTGGAAGTGGACATCTTGTCCTGACCACTACACCCTGGTGTATAACTGGTATTTGTAAGCCCTTCAGCATGGGCCAGGATGAATGTGACCCTAAGGGTTATTTCCTCTCACAGGCAGAAGCCAGTCCACTTTGGCCTGACCAGATGCTAACTATTTGCAGACTTGGTTCCAGTGGTCTGATGCCTTCTAATAGTTGCAGCCTGGGTACTGTTATCTTGGTTTTATTATTTTATACGACAATATCAGGCAAAGAGATATTTCAAATCTGTTTCCTGAACTAAACCAAGAAGTCTTGTGGTGTGATTGGGTGTAAGGCAGATACAGTGTTCCACAAATAGGCCTTTTTATGCTAGAGATCCTCCCCAAAACCCATACATGCATATTTAATTTCCTTCCTTTGACACTCTGTGAAATACCCTCTACTCTACACTTCTTCCGCTGCTTTCTCAAAACTACATATTGTCTGGATATAAGATATATTTTTAAAAGCTTTTCAAAGTTCTTGGCTTCCCAAAGCCCTAGTGGAAGTGGCAGAAACTGTTTTTAATGAGTCCTGAAGGCAGCCTAGAGGCTGCACTGAGTGAAACATCACATTTTTAACAGAACTTGCTTCCTTAATACAGCTGTGATCTCTCTCTCCATCCGAAACCTCCCTCACCTATACTCAGACACTCTCTCTCCCCACCTTAATCTACCTTCATAGTTCCATCACTTTCAGTTGCAAAACAATGGTTACTAATTTAGCCTGATAGCTACAATTTTGTATTGAACAACCTATTTTAACAGTTTTATGTCAGACTGACAGCATTTCTAGTTTTATATCTTGACACCTACTGGAAAATCTTGAAAATTTAGGGAAATATTATTCTGAGGGTTTATGGGTCATTAAGTATGGCTCAGGTCCTGTGAACATTGGGGAAAAAAAAAGAAGAAAGCAGGGCCATGTGCAATGTGATGATATCAGTGATTATACACAGAATTTTGTAGAAGAAAAACTAAACCACACCACATTATTTTCAGATAAAAGTGTTTGGTTTAAAATAATTTCTTAAATCTCTTTCTACAAAACTGAAAGTCTAGTGGATAAATTTTACCCTATGCTTCTGTCAGGTGACAGCTATTTGCACAGAAAGAGACTGAATAGAAGACTGACTATCTCCACTTCAGACATTTTTGTATTTCTAAACTATCATTAAAATGTCACAATCCCACTGCAGTCCTGTTCACTTCAGGATTTTCTCTCTTATCACAGCAGTCAGTCAGTTTGGGCTCTTTGCTTTTTTTGCCATTGTGCACAATTTAATACCACCATCAGAGGAGGATAATGATGGTATATAAAAAAAAAAGTTTTTGTGTTTTCAGCTCCATATGCCAGGGTGTAACTGAACCTGTTGATGATTTAAATTTTTCCTGTAACTTTTTGAGGTTTCAGAATTCTGCCTGCTCTTCCTCCAATAATTACAGGTTGTGGCAAATCAGTTCACTTTCTCTGAGCGGGCCAGAAAAACCATATTGACAGACAAATGCAAGAGAGGAAGGACTGATAAATTTCTGTTAAATGTTCACACCTCAGACAAGTCACAGCCCAAATTCTAAACTGAAATTCATCATCAAAGTTGGTATTAATAAGTCATATATCTGGCCCCTGACAGAGGCCAGAAGCTTAACAGATCTTGGAGAACAAACTCCTTTCATGCTCCTACAGGTGATCTCTCCAGATCATGGCAAAACTGAGTAAGACTGATGTGGGGACTTGCCATCCCAAGGGCCAAAGAGAATAACCTGGGGGAGAGCTGGGTAGGCATATTCAGTGAAACTACATCCACCAGTCTGAGATTCAAGCAGGAGCATCCAGAATAATTGTAGGGAACTGGGAGATACTTGCTTAAAATTTCCTTATGCCGTTATCTTGCCTTGGAACTCAGAAGACATTGGACACCTTCTCAACACCAAGGTGGCAGGGACCATTCAGAAGACTTCTGTATTTCTTACAAGGTTTGTAGGTGCTGTTTTGACATGGTGAGACAGGAATCTTCCAGATGCTTCTCTGCTCTTTGGAGGCAATGGGAAGTTCATGCTATATCATGCTATAGACCTGCTGTTTACGGAGAAGGGCTGGTGGCAGATGTAGTGGTTGGAGGCTGTCTGGGTTACAGTGACCATGAAATAATGGAGTTTTCAATATTTGGTGAAACAAGGAGGGGCATCAACAAAACTTCTACACTGGACTTCCAGAAAACTCATCACCAGTTCCATTATGATAATGATGTGCAGGTTTACTTTCATTTGTGTTTTCTTTCCAATTCCAAGCTCTTACTGATCTCTCACAAAACCTTTAGATACCTAGTTAGATGCAAACCACCTCTGCTTTCTGATGCAAAGATATGCATTGTCAATTGGATTATTCTTGGAGTTCTGGTTAATGGAAAGAACCCTGTGTTCATTTACAGCAGTCACTGTCCACAGCTTAGGCTGTGACTTCTTCACACTAAATGCTTGTTGTATGAAGGTGAAGTGACCTCTAGCAAGTTGACATTTGTTTCCCGTAAGCTGATTACTGAAACCCTGATTACTCAAAAAGCCCTTTTATTCTTTCCACCCATGTCAAACACTCCTCTCACATCAAATGAGTTTATTAACTTCCACCAAAGACTAAAGCCCCAGCTCTGCAAGGGTTTGGTTCAACAAACTCTTTTACAAACAGCATTATTTATTCAAGGGGTTTGATATAAATGCATGCACTACAGTGGATGCCATCCCCTTTCCTTTTCCTCCACCATGTAGCAACTTAACAAAATGGTACAGATCAACCTCTTCCTGTACATTATTTTCTTCTTACTTCCTTCTCACATGGAAATATGGGGCCATTTAATTTTTTATGCATATATTTATGGACTCATTTACTTCCTTAATTAAGCTATTATTTTATTTAAGAGGAGGCCATCACTATAAAAGATCATAATAAAATGTTAAAGTTACTATCAACTACTGAAAGAATGAAATTTTTTTATTTCTCATCATTAGCAGTGTTTGGCTTATCACTTATTTTGGGGCATGCATACTGAAAATAGACCAGTAAGTTTCACTGCTGCTGAAGACTTTTTCACATTAGAACAAGACCACTTTGAATAGGCTGCAAACGCAGCAGAAAATCATATTCACATTGGATTCTCCATGGAATTACAGAGTAAGGGTAAGTTCCCAAAGAATGTTCTGTATATTTTGGATTTTATGGAACCAAAGTCTTGGTGTTCTACCAGAAAATTGAAGTTTAAATTATCATCCAAATAGTATTTAAAATATCATCCAAATGCCTGTAGCTATTTTTTTGTTGTTGTTCACAAGGAAAGAAAACAAAGGTGAGGTAAAAGATATTATGAAATTCTCTTTGATTTCTTGTATGTGTCTGAGTTGTGAGATTGAGTGTCTACATAAGAAGTTCCTCTTTCTTTAGATGCCACTGAGTACAAGCTTGTACCTCATTCAGAATAATCTCTGCCTTAATCCATGTTGGCATTAATTAAACTTTTAATCTGGCTTGCAGATGTTAAACCTTGTACAGCAACTTGGCTGTGTAGTAGGGGTTTATCCAGACAAGTAAACTAAGTGGCAAAACCACGTGTGTTTTGGGCTGCTACAAATGGCTCATTAAATGTTGAAATACATTGCTGATCTTAAGAAAAGGATGAGACAAAGAGTGGTGTTGCAGATACAGATTTGATCCAGAGCTGACTGTATCAGGGGCTGCCTGAAGCAGCATCTCTTCCCTTAGGTCTGCCGGCTGATCTTTTCTTGCTATGAAGAAAAAATAACAGAGCACTGCAGATAAGAAAAATCTTTTCCACTGATTTGTTAATTTTGTACATCTGCTCATTTTCTGCCCTGCCTGTCCTGCAGCTGTCCTTGACATCTTTGTTACTGAGTTACTTCCCACCACAAGGAGAACACCACAGAAACTGTTTTGAATCATCTCCTTTTGAGATAATCACTCGAGTGCCCATGGAATCCAGGGAAACAAAGTGGCTTCAAAAATTTCTGTGTAGTTGGTCAGCAGCTAAACCCCCTGGTGCTCAACAACTTCTGCTTGTGAAAATAAAAATCCTCTCACAACTGAAATAATAAAACAGATTTGTCTGCGCAGTGCTTTCTGTGATCTTAGCAAAAGTAACAATCTCACAAGGCATTTAAACCACTGATGGAAGTGCTGAATGACTCCTCTTTACATTTTTTTTTCCTTCTAAGATTATGTATATAGGCTATTGGAAGGGTGAGCTGACTTACCTGACCCATCTTATGAACTATATTTTCAAAAGCACATTTAATAAATTAATTATTCACTTCCTTGTATAGAATGGAGTCACTACATACTGTAGTAGGAGCTTTGTTGATATTGAGAATCAGGTGTAAGATAGACTTAACACAGGCAAACAGCAAGTGCAAAGGATCTGCCCCGGACAGGTTAATTTTCAGCAAAGGCAGAAATACAGACCCGAGTGTCTTCAAAACCAGTCAGCTGTATATTCCCTGAGCTCTCCTTTGTGGTGGCAGAAAATACTTCAAATTTTAAAATAAATCAGAACTGATTCCAGTTAGGGTATTTGAAGTGTACCTATCAAGCCAGCATGCTCACATGGTAGAAACTTTTCTGTTAACTACCAGCTAAAGTTGTACATCTGATCCTGAAGCTACAGGGACAAGAATTTTCTGTAGAATATAAATAAGGGAGGAAATATGGATTTCTTGTGTAGGGTGATAAACAGATCAATACTACATGAAAGAGATATCAATGGGCATGAAACTTACGTAATGAAGCATGCTCATTTAAAATTTCAAAATTAACAGAATTTTACACTGGAACTTACATAGGGTTTACTTAGCATAAGCATTTTAGGAAAGAATTTATTAAGATGGGCATTTTACTAATAGAAGAGTGAGTGATTATCTCAGTAGCACAGAGAAAAGAAGAATCTGCTGACATCTAGTCTAGCCACCTAGGAAAAGAAAAATGTAACCAAATGAGAAGCAATGTTTAGTTCCACTTGGAAGGAACATTCAGATAAGATACAGGGCAATTCAATATGATACCCATAATTGCTTCTGAAGAGAATAAACAAAGAACTGATCTATAGTAATGAATACCTGCAGAAATCACAGCAAAACTTGGAGGGAGGGGTGGGGGGAAGAGAGGGAGGAGGAGCTTTATTTTGAGTATGACAAAGAAAAGTGTCTATGGTTAATCAAATTATATTCAAAAGTCATGAACCTGTCAAAGCTATTCAATGCTGACTTCTGAGATAAAATCAAAGTTTGCAATGCAGGAAAAGTGGAAAGTTCTGAGGACTGACAGTGAATAGCAGCTCTCAGGCAGACTTTTAGACAAGCAGTAATATCTGCCAGTTCCAGCACAGGCTTTCCTTGTTGAGGTAACCTAAGAATAATGAGAAAGCTGAGAGAAATGCCACTGAAAGGAAACCAGACATGGCCATATAAAATTCAGATTCACTACTGGGTAGATCTGCAAGATGAAAGAAGATTTTACTTTGCAAGAGGCCTCCAAATACTAGATGTGAACATCAAAATGGAGAAGACACTAAAATCTTATCTGGCAGGTACACCAAATCTTTTAGTAAAACACAGAATGAGTTTCTCCAAGAGATACAGAATAAGTGGGGTAAGTCTGATTTCTCATAGATCTAAATGATTTATACCCCTAAGTGCTATCTCTTCTCCCAGCAATAGGGCTCAGTGTCCCCAAGGTCTGTGTCTGTTCAGAGACCAGCTGACTTTGAGCCATGTGCTGACAAATGGAATGTACAATAGTTCAGTTCTCCTGCCTCTCCCTTGGGTTTCACCTGCCTAGCACAAAACACAGAGAAAGGTAATTATCCTTGATACCTCCACCATATTTAAAAATTAGATGATACCAAACCTGAGTCCCAACTTATGTAATAATTGCTGGGAGATGGGTTAAAAGGCAAAGAAACAGCTTAGGGAAGGAGTTGAAAAAAATCTTGGATCATCATAAATATTGTAACGTCAGCTATTGTTCCTCTTGTTAATTGAGAATGTCAAGGATTATTAGGTACCCAGGGAATAAGAATTGATTCCTCAGATTCCTGACTGTAGGAAAAACCCAACAACCCACTTTGCAAATTCCTGAGATTCTTGGAACAGATTGTAGGAACTGCAGTGAAAATGCTTACTATATAACTACATAACGATATGAAAAGCTCTAAGTGCCAATGGCTTGTGTTTGTCTTTTGGCATGCTTGCCAAAGATCATTTTTCACTCCAAGGACATTACTGAAAAACGTCAACTATGAATCTTAGGTCCCTACAGGTATTGTTTGGAGGAACAGGCAGAGTAGGAAAGAAGGAGTTTAATAGAATCAGTTAATATCTTGGCTGTTACTCCTACAGAAATTTAAGGAATTTTTTAGTGGGATGCATGCATCATCTTATCACCCTTTCATAACATTGCTAGACTGACCAAGAACTTGTTCCAATAAATAGATTTGATATTGCTTAACTTTCAGTTATGTTGTGGGCAGTTTCAACTTAAATAAGTTTTCAGGATGTCAAATATCATGTTACTAAATTATGGTTCTTCTGCCCACAGATCAGTACTTGTGAATCTTTTACAGCTGATTCAGCTTTTTGTTTTATTTAACTGTAGAAGTCTTTTCTATTGCTCCTGAGTCCCCCCACATTAAAAAAAAGAAATAAAAATCAGGATTTACCAGATATGTCACCAGTGAACATAAAGAAGTCCACAACTGGTTAACATTGTACAATGGAGAAACATTGGTGTTAAAATCTTCAGACAGTAGTAGTTTACATTAATGAAGGACCCTGATACCTGAGTTGATGTAGATAGGACTGGTCCCAAGCAGATTTTGTAGTGGTGATGAACGTCTTTGGATGTCTTGCCATATATCACAGAGCTAAGTTTTGTATTTCAGGAGCTGGATTTTGATGTTGCAATTGCACAGGTGTAAGTAAATCATTGCTTGTCTTCTCCAGAGAGACATACAGATGACAGGCACCATGGGATGAGGAAAATCCTACTCTATGTGACATGTAGTGAATACAAACTGCTTTGAAAACTGCTTGAGTGATGCAGGTATTTTTCATACCCATGTTTTACAAAGAATGGCAAATCTATAAATGAAATATCATGAGATGTTAAAATCTAGAATCGTAGAATCAAGAACATCAAGTCCATTCTTTGAATGAACACCACCATGCCCATTAATCCATATCTCAAAGTGCCACATCCACTCATTTTTTGAGCACTTCTAGGGATGGTGTTTCCACTTCCCTGGGGAGCCTGTTCCAATGCTTAACCTCTCTTTCCCCTAATATTCAACCTGAACCTCCCTTGGCACAACTTGAGGCCATTTCCTCTTGTCCTATTGCTTGTTGCCTGAAGAGAAGAGACTAATCCCAACCTGGCTAAAACCTTTCAGGTAGTTGGAGAGAGCAGTGAGGTCCCTCCTGAGCCTCCTTTTCTCCAGACTAAAGAACCCGAGCTCCCTCAGCCAATCTTCAGAAGGCTAATGCTCCAGACCCTTCATCAGCTCCATTGCCCTTCTCTGGACCCGCTCCAGCAGCTCAGTGTTTCTATTGTAGTGGTGGGGCCCAAAACTGAACATTGAATTTGAGACATGGCCTCACCAGTGCTGAGTACAGGGGGACAATCACTTCCCTGACACTGCTGGCCACTATTCCTCATAGAGGCCAGGATGTCACTGGCCTTTTTGGCCACCTGGTCACTGCTAGATTATGTTCAGCCTCTGTTCACCAGCATCCCCAGGTCCTTTACTGCTGGGCAGCTTTCCAGCCACTCTTCTCCCACCTTGTAGCACTGCACGGCATAGTTGTGACCCAAGGACAGAACATCCATTTTGTTGAACCTCAGGGAATTGACCTCGGCCCATGATCCAGCCTGTCCAGATCCCTCTGCAGAGCCTTGCTGTCCTCCATCAGATCAACACTCCCACTCAATTTGTAGTCTGCAAAGGGCAATAAAGTTGGCAATTAGAGCAGGGTGCCTATGTAACCTATAGAACAAAGCTAAAAAGTCATTTGGAGCTTCCTAAGTCTGCAGAGGATACCCGGGTGACATGACACAGCTACAGGCCTGGCTGTGGGGGAGAATCCTCTTGCAAATGGAGGCCACTGTGCTGCTCAGGGCCTGAAAATGGGATTCCCCATGTATGGAAAGCACATAGTTAAAGAAACCCTCCAACAGTAAATGTCAAATTCTGATAAAGGGTTACTATTGTGTATATTTTCACTGGAACAGTACAATCCAGAGCACAGTGGTGAGAGATGAGGGTGGCAGGGTGCTGCTCAGATAAGCACTGCAGCTAACACAGTGGAAGCCCTTGCCATGTACCCATATGATACCAAGCCATGCCAATCTGTTTATGGCACTTCCTCATTGTGACCTTTTATATTCCTCTCAGCTCTCCAAATTCATTGAGCTTATGCTGTGCTGATCCCATAGTGTCTTGTCTCACTTGTCAAAGCCATTCACAATGTGCTGACAACGCAAATAATTTTTGCCCCGTTGTTTCCTTAATGTCCCTGGTGCACCTGGTGTGCCCTGTTTCACTTTCTTGCCACCACTGTGGTCATGAAGCCTCCTGACCCCTTCACCTCCAGGCAGATCTGAAACCATTTTCTCCACAAAGATCACAGAGAAAGAGAGAGATGGACGTAATTAAAGCAGCCAAAATTTCATTGCTGTTTCTCCCCTCTCTGCAATGTTCCTGGAGCAGCTGTCTCTGAGGAAAGCCTGAAACCAGACATGCCTGGCCACACTCCTGCCTTTGATGAGTGGTTTGCAGGTTACTTCTGGGAACCAACACTTTCACTTCAAAAATTCTGAGAACATTACCTTTCATTGCTAACCCTGACACAATGTGACCAAAATAGTGTCCTTGCTCCTGCAGCTCTTGTAGCAGGCGAGCTGTGTCTGGCTGAAACAGGTCCCCCTTTCCCGGCTGCTGCTGAGCACACTGGGTCGATGTTAAATGAGCTCTGTTAATTCAGTGTGGCAGGCACCTCTCCACAGCTATGAGGAAAACAGAAATGTGCTATAATAAGTTGTGTTACGAAAGAAGTGCTCTGAATGGTCAATAGTGGGTAGAGATTTTGGACTTGATTGGATTATTGCAAATCTGTGAATTAAATGAGGCCCAGTGAGAGAGTATTTCCACATAATGTGAGTTTAGGAGAGGTAGTTACTTCTTGCTAAATGAGTTTCTGTAAAAAAAATTGTCATCTGTTTTCTGCTGCTTTCCTATAGAGAGAGAAATGTGGCTATGTTATAGTACAAAGCGAAAAAATATTTCCTGACCCAGTTGAAGGTTTGATTGCCAGCTTTGTGCAGCTGATTGGCACAGACAAGCAAAAACATGCTTAGCACTGTGTTGGCAAAAACCAGGGAACTGATGATTTACAATCCAGACCCAGCCTGTCAGCACAATTTACTTTGCTTGCAACTTCATCCACAATATTTCTTTCCTGAGGACTCCTTGCCCCACCTTATGGAGATGTGCACCCACTTGGCACAAACACATAAGGACATGGACGTGAGTGCTGGTCATGTGAGTGGGCCATGTCTGAATTGTGTTCAGTGTGCTGTAGATATCCATGCTGTGGGAAGACTGGCTTTTAGCCAAAAATGGGAGAGCTTTATATAGATGTCCATTGGTACAGGCTAACAATTTCACTATCTGTTCCAACAAAAAGGATTGAAACAGTTAAGGCATCTTGTGTCTGGATGTGTAGTATGTCTCCATTTGACTTTGGGTTTCAGCTCTCCTTTCAGCTGAGCTGAAAAGCAAATATTTAGTTATTTGTGGGGGAGAAGGGAAATCAAAGGTGATTGGACAAGCTGGTAGCTGAAATGGTCCCTTCTGTGCTATGGGCTGTAAAAAGTAATGTGCCTCCACTATTGCACTGCTTGGGCACAAAATGTGCCTCCAAAGAAGACAAACAAGTAGATTATGACCCCATTTGAGCCTACACTGATGAACATTCATGTCTTACACATATGACAATTTAGTCCAATTTTTAGAATTATCTGAAAATATGCAAAATCTTTGAGGCACTGTGGAGAGTGAATTGTTTTCTTTCCTCTGAAACTACTTACGTCAAATGACAGGTGAGGTTCTCTGAGGGGGGAAAATTTAGACTCCTGTAGTTCCTGCTGTGACTAGAAGCCTGTAATCTCAATTATTTTATTCCTGTATTGTTGATTGCAATGAGCTTGCTCTGTGTGGGCACAGGAAGACTTTGCCTTCTGTGCTGGTTTAGCCTGTGATAGAGTTAATTTTCTTCCCAGTAGCTGGTATGGGGCTATGTTTGGATTTGTGCGACACACAGGGTTGATAAAAGGGATGGCTTCGTTACTGCTGAGCAGAGCTCACATAGAGACAAGGCCATTTTTGCTCCTCACCCCACCTCACCAGTGAGGAGGGCGGGGGGTGGGAGGGGACACAGCCAGGACAGCTGAGCCCAGCTGACCAAAGGGGTATCTGTCATGAGTTTGTTCAAAACTGGGCGGAAACACCATTTAATGTAGTGATTTCACATTCACCTGCTCGCCTGCTCACACCAGGCGAGAGTGCAGTGTAGTGGTTTCATGAGAATAAGGATTAAGAGAAATGCAAAACAGGCCTAAACTTTAAAGATAAAAATAGTTTATTAACAAAAAAACAACAAAATCAAAATCAACCCCCAGGTGGTTTCTTCTTCCTCCCCCAGCCCCCCACCCAAGATGGTTCCTTTCTCCCACCTCATTTATCTTCCTTTACCACTATCTTTCTCATCAACAACACAGAGAAACAGACTTAGAAAACCCCTGGTCAATTTACCACTCTTGAAATAGGCTTTCATCAGTCCAATTGGAAGAAGAGTCTCTCTTGTCTCACTATGGAGATTTTTCCCACAAGAAGCACAAGTCTCTCGTGGAGTTCATATC
>VZTR01021642.1:35575-70391 GCA_013400775.1 Chaetops frenatus | reverse complement strand
GGGGCAGGGAGGGAAGAAAACCGGCAGGGTCCCGGCAGGGTCCCGGCCGCAGCCCCGGCACAGCCCCCAGGCCCTGGGGCCCGGAGCGGCCGGCCAGGGCCATGCGGTGTTACCTTCCCCGCAGAGGGAAGTCGAAGAGCTCTTCAAACTTCCCGCTCCTAAAAATGTAAGCTTCGCAAAGACGCCCCTAATGTTCAAGTGGCTACATGAAGTGCCCATCTTAAAATTAGCCAATCTGTGGGCTCCTCACCTCTGCTGGAAACTGTGCCCCGGCGGAAGTAGAAAAACAAAGAACCCCCCAGGAAGGAGAAAAAAAAGTTGTCCTTTAAACCACAACAGTATCCCACACAGTATGGCAACATGCTCAGCATATGAAAGTGGGTGAAGAGGAAGGAAGATGGGGATGTTTGGAGTAATGGCATTTTGTCCTCCTGAGTAACTGTTATGTGTGATGGAGCCCTACTTTGCTGGAGATGGCTGAACACCTGACTGTGGATGGGAAGCTGTGAATGAGTTCCTTGTTTGGCTGTGCTTGTGTGCGTGGCTCTTTCTTTACCTACTGAACTGTCTCTATCTCAACCTATGAGTTTTCTCACTTCTACCCTTCTGATTCTCTCCCCCATCCCACAGAAGTGGGTGTGTGAACAAGTGGTCACGTGGGGAATGGTTCCTGGCTGGGGTTAAATGACACACCTCCATAGATGTAAATAAGCTCTGTTTTGGGGCTGCTGTCCCCCACACTAAGCTCCCTGCAGGCCTGTAGGAACAGGGAATTACTGTAATACTATATTCTCTCACCTTGGACACATCCTGCCTGCCAATCTAGGTCAAAGGTTTTGGAGAATATTTATCAAGCCAGGCATACACTGATTATGGAGATTTTTACACAGAAAGCATTTTTGTGGTTTCCTTTTCTACCCATCGTTGTGGTCCCACCCAAGATAAACTGCAGCTGTCAGCAGATCCCAAAGATGTAAGAGTAACACTTTCCATCCACTCCAAGTGTCAGGATAGAAAAGTTTAGAGAAGCATGATACTTGCCATGGTATCTGAGAGACATGGATTAATTTATTGCCCTTGTTCTCAATTAGGACGAAAGTCTATCTGTGATATTTTGAACTTATTCAATGTCTTGAAGACTGCATGTCTCAAAGGCAGCATGTACAGTGAAAACATTGCCCATGGCAGCTTTCTGATGCAGGGATTTAATGCATTCAAATTACACAGTGTAATTTTGCAATATTTACAGTCTATTAGGTGAGTCAGGCAACAGGAGTGTGATCATTTCTTTCCCTGACATTTTCTCATGTCCCTGTGTCAGCAGCATTTCTTTTACCCATTTTGACAAAAATGGTGTCATTATTTGCAGAACTTTATGAAGTGTGTTTCTAAAGGGTGAATAACTTGCTGTCATATGCCCTTCTAACACCTGACTGTTGCATGACTGAAACCAAAAGTATCCAGACATTTTTGCAAGAAAATAGTAATTTGAGCAAACCAGAGATTGCCTGGACTGACACATATTCTTGGGAAATCTCTGCTGATGGAGTTTTCTGTGTATTGGGCATTTAAGCTTACCATCACAGTACTGGATCCGTCCCTTGTCCTGACTTTTACAAGATAAAGCACTCAGAAGGTTCTTAGAAGAAGCAGTCTAGATTAGAAGGCAGAGCAGTCTAGAATTGCTAACCAAGTAATTTTAAAAAAACCTCAATGTATTTTATAGAAAATCCACATTAAATTCATATTTCCTGTTCTTGCCTTCAAGGCTGTAAACAACTCTGCCCACACAACTTTCTGCCCACAAATTCACATACTGCTTTTGCCAATATTGTCTCTCAACTGCTCCTTTTGTGCCTCTCCCACACAGGGCTTTGTGCTGGGATTCCTCTCCACCTCCAGCTTCCAACATCTGTGATAAATATCTGTTTTTATATTACACATTATTGTTTTTTACATGTTTATGTATTATCATATGCATATATAAAATGTGATCTCCCTTTCAATTGTTCCTTAAATTGACATCTTGCCCAAAAGGCAAAAGCTTCACTCCTCCCTTCACTTCCTTTGTGATACAAGAATTTATCCCTGAATGATAATTTTGTGTGTGTTTTGTAACTCTGGAGAAAGGATTGCATTAATTTTTTCTAAACTGTCATGCATGCTTAAAGTGACATGTGCAAGATAAGGCATAATAACAAATGCAAGTGAGTTGCCCACAGTCCCTGAACTTGGAAGAACAACTAGCAGTAGCCTGGAGCTAAAAAACAAACTGCTTAGGCTACCTGTCAGAGAAGGTCCTTAACCAATGTATGGATGTACATTGCATTTTGGTCATAGAATATGATGGCAAATGCTCCAGGAGGAATTTATACAATAAGAAACTTGAGTCCAAGGATCTATGGAGTACTTTGCCAGTGACATGCTGGTGATGCCAATCCTGATAGATGTGCTGGCAGGGAGACTACCAAGGTGTAGGATATTTCCCCATATACACATCTTGTATGAAACTGAGAGTGCTGCTGCCTGCTCATTATGGTTTTTTGACCTGTTCTATGGAAGCAAAGTGATCTGCAGTTCCCCACTGCAAGACCATTTGGTTGTATAATTCTACCTGAACGCATTCATCTGATGCTAAAAGTAATGCACCAGCTGACTTAGAGATTACTACTAAAAAGTATCTCCTCTCACTAATCTTTTCCTCTTCTAGTTTGGTAACACTTAATATATAATTATCCTTACTCTTTGACCTCTACAGTAATTTGTCTTTATGACTCAAAAAAGCTGTTGCTTTTTAATTTGTGTGAGCCTCTTAAAGTTAGTGAAGAAATGACAGTAAAGTCAGAAGTTAGATAAGGAGACTGAGAAACCAATGAAATAGCTAAAATGTTCTGATCTTGCCTCATGAAGTTCACTGGAGGCTATGGTGACAAGTTTCCCTTTAATGGCATTGAGAAATGTTAGAAATGCTTTGTGTTAGAGAGGACATTGTGGGTTTGGCTTTTGCAGAAAGCTTTTTTTTTTTTTTGTGAAATGAAAACCATGAGAACATTTGAAGCTGGATTCCTTTGCATCAGTGCCCTCAAATTTTTTTGTACACTATTTTAAAATTACGGTTTGGTTTTGGTCCCTTTAATTTACATTTTTTCCCCTGCCATCATACTTTGCTATGGTTTCACGAGGAGATCTGTGCATATGCAGTCATTTTTTTGATGTCAATTTTCAATTAAAAATAATTTTAGAACTGCAAAGCTCAGCAGAATTAAAAAGTGTAAGATTAAATCAACAAAATATTTTTCCAGAATATGGGCCTCCTTTTGCTGTCCCTATTTACTCTTGAGATCTCTTTCTTTTAAATTATGTGTGAAGTATGCTCTGACTCTGTGGGGAAAAATATGTATCCCTGTAGAGCTGCAGTGAGTCACTGTCAAGAAAAATGCACAGGTCTCCTAAAAACATGACATCTATTTTTGTATAGGGTAGAGAAATCAGAAGGAACTGACAGTGTTAATGTGAGCGAGTACATCATGGAAGGTGTGTCCTTCTCTTTGGGAAATTAGAGGAAATTCTGGTAAAGGTGAGATGATCCTCTGCAGTGTTTGCTGAGAATGCTATGCAGCAGTGCATGCTGTGTTTCTGGCACAGGGTGGTTCCTGGAGCAATGCAGGGTGCTGCAGCCTGGCCCAGCCCATGCAGAGGTGCAGGTTGCAGTAGTTCTGTTATGTCAAAGGCAAAGGCTTGGTTATGCCTCTGTTGGTTCTCTGCCTCCTGCAATCAAGTGGGATGTCTCATGTTCCGCTGTGGCTTAAGAAAAGTTTCACTTAAGAAGCTGTCACATATACCAGAGGCAGTAAAACAGGAAATGTAAAAGATAAGTGTCTAACAGCAGTCAAGCTGCTAAACTGGCATATTGGGAAGCTTCGTTCCCTTATATGTGCCAAAAAAGATTAATAGATGATCCTTCGAAATACTAAACATTATTATTAAATTATCTGAAAGGGCTTAAATTTCCTGCAGAGCCAAGCAAAAGAAAAATGGAAACCCACAATACACCTCATCAGAACCATCAGGGGTATAATTTTCTGCAAGAGTAGTCAGAAGAGATTGAAATTTGACTTCTTCCTGGAGGTTTCTGCTGTCTCTTGTTGTATAAATTCCTCACCAACTGGCAAGTGGAAACAGTCAGGCATAGCTCAGTTTCAGTTCTCTCACCAAAAGTTTGTAAAGCCGATACCAGAGGAGTCAGTGCTAATGTACTTCTTTCACTGTGGTGCTAAGCAGAAAGTAGTCTGTAAAGGATGCATGGCTCGTCAAACTCCTCTGAAAACAAAAAAGGAAAAATATACAGGTTCTCCTAAGAGCATTTATTTTCTTTTTGTCTTGTTCCTTGAGCCAATTAGTGATTGCCTGGAAGGTTCTATATTTCAGTGACATTTTTGTAGCTAACCAAAGATCTCTTCAGGGCGTGCCTTTAGGGGAAGCATAAACATTAGATCACAAAGTTATTTTGTATGCCTTACAAGATAATTCTTTCTTGACAATATTTGAAATGCTAGACTGAGATGTGGCAAATGGAGTGGGCCATTTCAGTGTCATGAAGTCTGTCTGTCCAAAATCTGTAATAGCCAGTGATGGTAACTTCCATTGTGAACACCACTGCTGGTACTGAATCTGACCTTAGAGATTTTACTTTTTTATATAGATGTATAGCCCTCATGATGATACTACTTTACTATGTGGATACAGTCACTGATGCCCTGTGCCTCTGTTTTCCAATAGTACCATAGGGTTTTTTATATTTTATCAGCTTGCTGTGAAGTGAAATTCACTCTTTGCGTGAAGAACTTTGAGGGCCTCTTGGAACAACTGAAGAAATGCCAGGTAACAAAAATATTTATGTTAATTATTCTATCACATCAGTGCACTGCCAGATTGGTTCCTGGCTGTGGTGTACACCTAATGAATTTGCAAACAAAATACAATAGTATGATGGAATGGTTTAGGTTGGAATATCCTTGATAAATATAAATGAAGAATGGTGTGAGATCTGCATGCTTCCCTTACTCAAGTACATCTGGAAATTATTTAGTTAGTCAATGAATGGTACTTTCACCTTGCCTTGATGCTGAGATTGCTTAAAACATTAATTTTTTAAATTTCTTCCTTTCTCTTGTCAGGTTTTTCTATAAGCATTACTGTCCTTAATTTAATTCCTGCCCATTTGGCTCTGAGGTAAAGGAAATTGTCTCATTGTCTCAGTTATGAAGTCAGGAGGCTCCTGTGTAGTGGATTTTTGGCTTGGTCAGAAAGCCTGGACTTCTGTGACTTACGAGCTGTGGTGATATAGCCAGTTCAAGCTAGTACACATCCATGCTTGAATTTTTTATTCCCTGCTTCTCCAAGATTTTCTCTCTGTTTCAATAAGACACTAGCAATTGTACAGCCACATAAACTAAATCAGGGAAGTCATCTAGATAAAGATCTTCTTTGTGTCCATCTTGCTCCCTGCTGCCTTCTTCTTTGCTGTCTCCCTCGCCTTGTTTTGCCTTTCCATGCCTTTCTTTGTCCTTTCTGCTGTCAGGCCAGGTACCTATTCTAGCTCACTGTGTAGCTGCATGGGCTTTTAATCCAAGGCAAGGGGCACAGTGGGAGTGTTTAGTGATGTGGAGATAGGCAGGACCATTCCATTCAGCATTGGCATGGACTTAGATTACATTAATGTCACTGTGTAGTCATAGACACAATTAAATAGGACTAATGCCTTTCCACTCCTGATCCCTGTAGAACAAGCAGAAAGCTGTAGGAGATCCAGGAGTTTTCAGGATGTGCCCATATGGGTATTGATTTAGCCCTGGCTTTTGTCAAACTGCAAAGGCAAGCCTAAAAGGAAGTTCTCTAGGCTCAGCTGGGATGATGATGATGGTGTGAGGGTGAGCAGTCATTTTAAAATGGGATAATTTGAAGTGTCCAATGTGCATTGACTGGCTTCTTCAGATTTCCATCTTGAAAGGCAAAGTTGCCTCCTTCCAGGATAAGACAATGGCAAAGGCACATGTTGCACTGGAAAACATTAAATAACACCTAGAAGAATGGGATGGAGCCTGATCATTTCCTTGTAGGACGACACTGAGGATCTTCATCTGCTCATTCCCCTTTAATTGCTTCAAGGTTGTTTATTGAATTTTCACTGGAGTGTAGGTTGGTGTGCATATGTTTGCAAAGGGGTAATCAAGGACTGGAGAAAAATGAGGGGACTACCACAACAGTTGTTAGGGAAAACCAAATAATTAGAGATCTGCCTACAAAATGCTGAAACATCTAATGCCTCTAAACTGGAAACCCCAGAGCTATAACTAAACTGGTGGAGTAATTAAAAGCATGTTGAAGGTGTTTACACACCAGAGTGGTATGTATATACAGCTCAAAAGACTAGAACAATTTCCAGAGTGGGAGAAACATACAGGAGATTCAATTAAGAAGAGTAGTACTTGGGCTGGCTGTCTTTCCTGATGAGCTCTGCTGTGTTGTAAGGAGCCTTCGAAAGGAGGCATGGCTCCTTATATCTAGGACTTAAAAAGCTTTAGTGGCCTGAAGGGATCAATTGGAAATGTACAAAAGAGAACAATCTCACAGTTAGCAGGAGGATGGAATGCATCAGCTAATGACTGTTTTCTCACTTTCTGAAATTGCAAACTGCCCACAAATTTTGGATGGGATTGTTAAACGATCCCTAATAGAAAGGTCGCTTCTGTAGCTAGTCAGTTTGCTCACTTAATCATGATAAAGGCATACAAAAATTAAATTCTCCCTTACATGTCTGATATTTCTCCGCTAGCACAAAGAAACAGATTTTTGCCTCAGAACTAGCATTACTACAGGAACTGTAGTGACAGGGAGAGGTGCAACACTTTGGGTACTAATTCCCAAATATTTAAGTGGATTTTTAAAGAAAGGAATGTATCTAACCTACCTCATTTCTTCTTGTTTCCAAATCATAACATTTTTTTCTGTAATTGGAAAGAAACACTTGAAATTCTACATAATGCTTAAACAACTAATTGACCTGACAGTGTGGACTTCCCGTGTGCTTTGCTGAGCTATGCCTTTGAATAATTTACCAAAAGAATGGTAATAAACCATAAAATATTAAACAGGCTTTCTACAGAACATAAATTGGAAGGTTTTATTTAAGTTATGGCTCTGTTAATTTCTCAGACAATCAGTGTAACTCTGTCAACACAACCAAATGTGGTTTGCGAGTCCATCGTCTTTCATCTCGAAGAGGCTTTTTGCTGATGTACTACATTACAATATTTGAGCATTAATGTTACTCCTGCTCCACTGGGAGAGACCCTGCTGTGTCTGAACATAAATTGTTGAGTCTAATTGTGTAAATATAATAATATAAACCCAGTCACACATGATCAGACCAATAGACAATATAGATCAATATCTTGTCTTCAACAGTTGTCATAAATAAGTGTTACTTAGGCCAAAACTCAAGGCCAATAAACTTGGAGGCAGTAGGTGACTGAATAAAATAAATGGATTACAGTGATAAATTAAAAAAAAAATCTTTAAATCTTTTCTCAACTTAGAGAACTATGTTTGGTACAATAGCTGAACATCTTTTTGTGTTTTCCTATTAGGGAAGACACTGTTTTAATTGTGATCACAAATGAATGGATCATTGAAAACCTGAACAAATGGGAGTTTATTGGAACATTTGCCTTTAATTCCTAAATGCATGCAGAACTCCCCATTTTTAGTGATAGTAGCCACTTTCTGTAATTTGAAATAAAGGCTGGATGCTAAGAGCGTTTTTGGAGAGATCAGTGGATACTGACTTCTGGAAAAAGATGCCTTGCAATCCCAGTCTCCAAAAGTAATAAAGACAATTCTTTATGAATTTAATTTTTGTGTGAATTCCCAAAAACAACAACTGAGAGAGGAATCATAGAATCATAGAATATCCTCAGCTGGAAGGGACCCACAAGGATCATCAATAACACCTGGCCCCAGCAGAGGACAACGCCAAGAAGCACGCCATGTACCTGAGAGTGGTCCACCTCTCAGTGAAAAACCTTTTCCTGATATGCAATGCAAACTTCCTCTGACTCAGCTTCGTGCTGTTTCCTCCAGTTTAGTCCCTGGTAATGAGATGAAGAGATGAGTGTCTGCTCCTCCTCTTCCCCTCACAGGGAAGTTGCAGACTTCAATGAGGTTTCCCCTCAGTCTCTTCTCCAGGCTGAACAGACCAAGTGACCTCAGCCACTCCTCATGAGGCTTCCCCTCCAGGCCCTTCACCATCCTCATGGCTCTCCTTTGGATGCTCCCTAATAGCTTCTATGTGCTTAGTTAAAAGATAGTGTTATCAAAAGAAGTTATCCCTTATCTTGGGACATTTTGAGAAGAGCATCTGCTTTCTCAGCAAGATAACTGATCTTATGGAGAGAAGGCATCATAATCTCAAAAATTAGTATTGTGTTTAAGAGGCTGAATCAACAATCAGTGGTAGGCCTCCCCAAACTGAACTATACTGGAGAATGTTGAAAGTAATACTGCTTTTATTTATTTGTTTTATAATTCCTGTCCTTTGCATATATTCAAGTTCACATTTAATTTCTTGGATAGTCAGATACATTGCCTGTGTTCTGTTCCCTGCCCATTCTTTCTCAGACCCCATAGGAACAGAGCTGTGCTACTGACTGAGCTTCTAACCAGTAAAAATTTTCTCTCTTTTCATACATGTAACCTGAAAGCTCACCTTCTCTACCAGAGTGTGCATGGGGACATCAGGAAACCTGGTGAGAATCTGAAGCCCAGTATTCTGTGGATGCCTCATATTCCAGGCTGTCTAATATTAGCTGAAACCATCATGATCTCACAGCTTTTAGCTGCCCTGAAGAGATAGCTGAAAGTTAGATAAGACAGGATGAAACCATGGAGAAAAAGTGGTCAAATGGAAATGCTTCTGCCCAACAGCAATCCATCCCATTGAATACAAGCCTTAGGGTCCACTTCACCTGTACTGCACAATCAGTAGCTGTGGAGGTGAAAAGTGTTAATTATCATCTATGGCTGGCAAGAAGACTGTGCTGGGTCCTATTAATGTTAAACTGTCCAGTGTGAGTGATGTAGGTCCAAGACACTGACTGGAATTATTGTAAATGTTAATATATAGGAGTAATTTGTCATGGAATGAAATGGAAAGTCTGAAAAGGGCATAAATTTTTGAATATGCAAAAATTTGCCAGATGAGGAGACTGATTAACTGTATTTCCATTAAAATGGTGATAGAAAGTTATTTTGATGAAAGAACCAGCTTAGAGGGAAATTAATGATGGGGCTTCTGAAGGATCCATTCTGAGACCAATCCAATTTAAGGTTTTTCTTACAATATTGACAAAAAACCAAAATTATGCTGATGAAATTATGTCTGGCCTGAAGTAGGGAGATACTGTCATGGCAAACTGAGGTATGGTACAGAAAGAACCAAATGACCTTAAGAATCTGAGTCTGAGAAACAGGTTGATTTTTAATATTTCAAAGTATTAAGATAATGCATAGAATAAATAACCAGAAATTTTGGGACATACTCAGAGTTCATGAGTTGAAAAATACAAAGGGGGAGAAAGAAGCAGTATATCTGTGAGCTGTCAGCACAATACAATCATAAAAATGTAAGTGTAATCCTAGAAATTTGCTCAAGCAAGTGAAAGAAGAAATGAAGTACTAATAGTAAGATATAAGGTATTGCTCATAGACATCTGAGTAAGAATGTTCAGGAAATGAGAACTAAAGCAGAACAGATCATGATGGGAATGGAGAGTTTTTAACAGAAGGGAAATTAACTTAATTTGGCTGGTTTAGCCTTGGTAAACCAAGGTTAAGAGAGCAGAGGTTCTGGAAATTCACAGTGGAGTCTGGGGAAGGCATGTGGGAGAGAAGAGGTCTTCCAGAGGAAGGGCAATGTTGGCTTTAGAGTAGAGCCAAGAGATACTGAACTTCCTTCAAATTTTCAGATTTCTGACAGAGCAGTGACATTCTGGGACAGGCTTTTAAATAAAATTGTGGGAAAAGAAACATGAGTGGTTTTACAATGGGCTGTGATCAGTTTAAGAGAAGGCTATATTATAGGTTTCTTGCAAATAACAGGAATCATTAACAGCCTTTTTTTCTCTCATTTGACATTAAAAGCTCAAATAAATGTTTCCAGCAGCAGCTGAACCAATAAACCTGGTTTCCCAGAGGTTTTTTCCTTTGGGTAGGGCTCTCCTGTAGATCATTTGATGTTTAAAGAGAGGCTATTGTTTCCCATACCCCAGCAGGGGCATTCCTCCGTTTTCCTACCTGTCTGCCTAGCTCCACCACACTAGTCAGGAATCTACCCCCTCTGATGAATTTGGTTCAAACTGGCTAACCAATTCTTGGAAGAGATGTGCAACAGTGTTAAGGTATTGTCTCATTTATTTCCAAAAACAGATGAAAACCTCAAAGCTGTTGAGGGAATATATTTCTTATGTTAGAGGTGATTCAGCAAGAAGACTTAAGCAACATCACAACCAACTTGATTTCCAGTAGAATAAACACCTCACTGCTCTGACAGACTCTCTGGTAGTGGGAAATTGCGTAAGCAGCCTACTGCTCCCTGCTGAAGCCCTTGTTCTGTCAACCTGGTTGCTCTTCAGATACAGAGGAAGAAGCAGACACCTCCATAACAAAGCTCAAAAGACTACTTTCTTGACAGAGGAGGAGGGTTACTGTTTGTTCTCTGGCTCATATTTTATCTCCAGGCCTAAGAAAGACAAAATCCAGGAAATACAATGAAGTAGAAGAAACGACTAAGTTTCTGTAATGACTCGATTTATTACTTACAAGAAAAGGCTCATGAATGAAGCTGCCCAAAACCTGATTGTATTTTCAGTCTGAATGAAAAAAAAGTCCTGTTAAAAAAATGATTTTGGTATTTGTCTTCTCTTTGTCCCCTCTAATGTACGAAGGGCTGGTTGCAATTTATGCTTACCTCATCCTAGCCTAAATCCCACGTTGTTGTTTGTTATGCTGTTAAATGAAGCCTCTGTTATTTTTCAAACCTCCTGGACTATACACCAAGGGAAGCAGATGGATAAAACGTTACTTCAAAAATACTGACATCCAGCACAGACACTGAAATGTTGAAACCTGAAGACATATACATTTGTGGTTTTTCAGTTTGCCACCCAGCCTGTCTTGCTGCCTTGTTATTTATCCCTGTGGTGAGCACTGTCAACCATAAACTCATAAATGTATGACTGTCATATGTGTGAGAGAGTATGGAAGGAAGGAGGGGTTAAAGGAAATGTTTGAAGGGACCTAAATTTATTCTTTTGTTGGTGTAACTGTAGAATGTAGGAACTGTGGATGAATTTCAAATTATAACAGAAAGAATGTAGGTGGAAAACCAAATGGACTTGGTAGGAATGGCTGAGAATACAGGCTGCCTGTTCCTGGCTTGTGGGTTACCAAGCATCCTGCAGTCTTGTTCAGTCAGATGTTCATGATCTGGGAATGCTACTCATTTCCTGTGTTCTGGGCAGGTGATGACACCAGGCACAGAGTGCACAGAAATTCTGCATTCACTGTAGCCAGGGGAACTTTTTGTGCTGGTTGTGAGCAAAAGCAAAAAAAACCATTTCTGCTCACACAGCAAAGGCTTATACGGATGAAGATGATATGCCTGTTTTAGACTGCAGTTTCTAAGCCTCTATCCACAACCTCTTCCTGTTCCCAGTATAATTGTGTTAAAAACTCCACTGACTTCATTGCTGTAGGAGCAAGTAATAATGCCTTCTGAGAACAATAAGAATTATTAGTGAATTTGCACTCAAAACAATACAAGCAGATATTATGTTTAATTCTGCATGTCCTGCTCGCACAACAGCCTTAACAATTTTGACATGTTAAGAAGCAACAACAAGCCTTGTAATTATTCTTTTCTGTCATTAGTTTAGAATCTGGTTGGAGCACAGCAATCTAGCAGTGGAAGACCTGGGAGACACTGCAAAATAATTTACAGGAGCAACAGACTACACTGATTCCAGCTGGTGCCAGTCTGATGTTGTCTGAATCTGAACGTCCCTCACTACAGCCTCCTCGTGACCCTTAATTCTAGTACCTTTAGTAACAGCTCCAGATCTTGAATCAGCTTTGTATCCACATTCCATCCTTGCATATCAGCTCCCCAAGAAATGTGTTTTAATCAAAGGCTCTTCTCAAAAATATAGAAAAATTGGTCATTTTTCTTTCAAAGATAATTGCCTACATGTAGGCTGTGAAATGTCACATTAGCATACAAAAACCCTTTAAGAAAACACTGAGCCCCGTTGAAAGCACATTCTGTTAAGGAATTCAACTGTGTTCTGTGTTTAATAACATTTAAACCTAGTTCCATAAATCTGGAAATCTTTTAGCAGTGCCCAACTTGCAAGCCCTGTCTTGAGATGGAAACCAAACACCCTTGGTCAAAGTGCTGTGACGGTGCTGGGTAGAGAGATTTGGGGTCCTGCCTGAAAATTCTGTGGTTTTGTTGGAAAGGCATCCCTTCCTACTGATTTCTCAGCATTACTCTGTCTTTCTCAAAGGACTCTCCATGGAAATAAGCTAATCTTTTCAAATTCATTCATTCCTGCCACTGGGCGCTACCCGCTGCCAGAACCTTCCTGGTCACGTAATTATCCCTGCAAGTGCCAGCAGTGTGCTGCAGAGGATTATGCAGCAGGAGCAGATGAACTGCTAAATAAATCCCGTTTTCTTATAGATAGTATCAGAAAGGAAGGACAAAGAGTAAAACAGGGGAATATCACAGAAAGAGACATAGCTGCTCTTGAGCTCAGATATCTTTTGCTGGTTTTGGGTTGATGGCTGCAATGCTGTATGTGCAGCTCAGAATTGGAATTAACTCCCCAAAGCTGTAAATGAACATTAATTATAGCTCCTCTGCAATAAAATGGAATCTCCTCATCTGTTTTAAAACTTGACGAGTCGAAGAAAATAATCCCTTCTTTGGCAGACATATAGGCAGGGTGTTAATTAATAGGGCTTGTAATATTTATGATCCTTTGACATTGTCCTTCAAACCCCTGCAGGTTTAATATGCCTGTAGTCTCATTGCTTGGTAGTCTTAGAGTACACTTTTACTGTGTATGCTGTAGCCAGGACAGAATATTCCGATGTGAATGCTTCATAAGCAAGTTGTGAATACTCTTGCTTTTGATTCTGCCTCTGAGTTTTCAATCTGAGATCAACATTTTTCAAGGCAGAAATTAATGTTGAGCACCTCACATTCAAATTTTGAGAATTCTGCTGCATGCAAATGTGGCTATTTTTATGTAGAAACCTTTCAAATAGATTTAATGTCTGACACTATGTACCTAGGTGTTGGCACAATAAATTTTTTCCCCACAGTCCACTCATTAATAATAACATTCCTTGAATATTTGCCATTGTACGTATTTAGTGTTGGACAAATAACCTGTTACCCCTGCTTGGAGAGCTGAAGGGCATTAGGAGCTTCCAGGCATTAAGGTTTTCTTCTCTTGATGATGATTCTCCTTGAACAAATAAACTCTCCAAGAATCATACTACCCTGTGTGTTATGTGAGATCCCCTTTAATAACCTTGTAAGGGTATGTACATACCCCTCAACAGACTGAGATGCAGAGATTCCCCAGTTGATAACAATAACTGTACTAGCCCTGGAACGGGAAGAGATACAGGTTTGTTCTCTACTTAATAAAATGTGCTAAGATTAAAAAAAGAAAAACCAAAACCCACAACACAGGCTCCGCAGTTCCAGAAATACGTGTCTGGAAAGGAAAGAATTTTTTAGTCATATTTCTGCCAGAACTCTACCTCGTGGGACAAGTGGTGTGGATTGCCCCAGGAGGAGCTGTGGAAGGAAGATGTGAATTTGTTAAATCACAGGTGCATCTGTGTGTGAGAGGGGGAGAAGTCTCTGTCCATTGGGTGTACCTCAGCCAGGATATGTCTACACTGCCCTCAAACCAGTGGCATGTTCAGAGATGCATCCCAGCTAGATTTGAACTGCCTCATTTTGCCATTGACCCACTGCAGTGTGGAGCCCAGCATAAACTCTATTTCTTCAGCTCCTTAGCTGGATTCTGCTCCCATTCTGACCTTCACTCTTTGAGATCAATATTGCACACTGTACCCAGTGTAGCTAATTTTAAACATGGACATATCTCTGTGCTATACAATAGTCAGTGGGATGGCTGTATACTCAGCATGGCAAGAATACCTTCCTGTTGTCACAAGTCATGTTCAAATCTCTTCACAAGAACAGAATCTTCCACAAACAGGAGGAAACCAGAGCTCTGTTTTGGTTCATTAGGAACAATAGGCCCTGCTGTGCTCATATTTCATCTGATGTGTTGCTCTTGGATTCCTGTTGTTTCCTGTTTTATTTTCCCCCCTCCACTGCTTCCTGCCTCTTTGCTGTACCTGATGTGGTGTGCAGCTGAAGCCTCTGGGGCACAGGGTCAGTGCTGTGAGGTGTCCAGCACAGTTTGGGAATGAACAAATACTGTGCTTGAGCTAAGCCCTTCTTATGGTAAGAAGCTCTGCTGATCTCTATTTGTTTGTTGCCAGGAGTGTGAAGGTTGAGCTAGGTAAGAAATCTTTCCACTGGGAAATACCGTATTTCAGAAGTGAATTACACCTGAAAATAAAGGTCCAGATTTTCAGTCCCCAACAAGATCCCTTGGAATGGGAGGAGTGACATGGATATATGCCCTCCTCACCAGCCTCACAACCGGTTCCTGTGCTGTCGTTGCTTGAATGAACACAATGGACTTATTTTCTGATTGCTGCCTTTGGCTTGGGAGATATATTGAAGATAGTAGTGGGGGTAGCTAGGACCCAATGCAGTCCATCAGTCTCAGGTTAAGAGAATGATTTAAAAGAATCTGTAGACAGAATTCCCTGAAGCTTTTTGAACAGAAGCTGACCCCTGCTCACTGCAGAGTTAAAAGCTATAAAGGGCATTATCTACCTTTGATTCCTCTGCAAAGTAAAAGCTCATGCACAAGACAGAGTCCTTAATTTCAGAACCAGGTCCTATTTTGTGCAGGGCAACACCTGCAGAGTCAATATTTTGACCAGAACAGCAAAGGCTCTCATTGCCTGTACTTGGATATAAATGTATCCTCAGCTAGAGCTGTGTTATTTCTTAAATTACATTTTCTTACTATGGGATTTAAAGGACCCAGTAGGTTGATATAATTGTTTAATAATTTTTCCAATGTAGGATAGCTTGTTGTTTTATATGCTTTAAAACATCAGGTTGAATGAAAACTGGCATCTGCTACCAATGAAACAAACTCACAATCCTCTTTTTCAAATCTCTTTTTCCCTAATAAATGTCAGTGTATTCTTTGGTGTACAGCATTTCTGCAGTGGGGTGGTTGCTAGTTGTTTTCCTTTCTTTGAATCTGGACTGAGAGGTGAGATAAAGTACCTGACTAAGTTATACTCAAAGAGAAGGAAAATCCCTCAAAGTTGATGGTAAAAGATGAAGGAGATTGACTAAGTCTTTTTCCATACAGGACTGGATTTTTTTTCAAAATGTTGTGCTAGTGTCTCCTACAAACCAGATTCAGCAATGAATGGGAATATCATCCTGAAGATAACAGTTCTTTCAGATACAGCCTATCTGTTACAGTGTTATCAGGAAGTTGCAAAAAGCTTGGATTTTTGTTACAGTAAATGCTGGAGCTGGTTTTGCCAACAGCTTAAATAATGGAAATCTTTGTCTCACTTTATAGGTGAAGATCATTCAGATGTATCTGAAGAGGAATGCAGATATCATCTCTCTTTGCATGATAGTGCCAACCATTTAAAGACTCAATAAATGACAGTGTGGGAAGCGACTGTCTAAAGACTTCCCTCTTCTCTAGCTTTTCCCAGACTGGTGGACAGCAGGCACACTAATACTTTACCTTACAACAATCAATGCTTTTAAAAAATAAAGCAGATGGCAGCATTGACTGTGTTTATGAAGGGCAATTTGCAAAGACTACTGTTCCCAGTCTGTGATATCACACACATGTTCAAGTGGAGGATCCTTGGGGTATAGCAGAGGAGGAGCAGCCACATGTACCAGGCGCTAAGCACAGAAGCATTTTTTTCCATAAGCCCAGTGGAAGCTTACAAGTTGGTTCCAAACTAGGAAGTGAGATCTAAATATGCTGTATGAAAATAGCTTGATGCATTGGTAAAGCAGAATTCCCTTTGTCTCCTGTCCTGTCCTGTCCTGTCCTGTTCCCCAGCTGTCATGACACCTTAGCAGTGAAGGCCCATGTCTAAATAAGGTAGAAATAATAAAAAAAATTACTAGAAACAAACAAACAAACAAATCTACCACTCAAATAGAAAACCTAAAGAAAACACCTGATGGAGAAAGAGGTTTCAGCCAAACAGATTTGCTAAGAGCTTCTTTTTGCAGACAACTTTCATTGAGGGGAAAAAAAATCAAGCGGTTGAACATTTTTTCAAGCAATAAAATGGATTTAGAGAGCTATTTTCAGTGCCTGGATTTGTCTGTCAAACTTGATGGTACCTGCACTATGGAAAAGAGCAAGAAGGGAGGTCACTGGGGCTCACAGAAGGTGTAAGCTGAAGGAGAGCTCAGCCTCCAGGAGAGAGTGTGGGCATGAAGCATATGCCAGTCTAGGGAGTTGTGGTTTGACATTGTGCTGAGATGGAGCAAAATTCTCTGCTTCAGCTTCATGTATTGGAACCTAAGATTTCTCTCTGGGAACACTGAAACATTTAATATTTTCATCTTTAAGGGAAAAAAAAGCACAAGTATCATTAGTTTAACAATTCTGAAAGTCCCAGTTACCCAAGAAAAAACCCCAACCCCAGTATGTTTGTGGAAAATGACCTGAAGAGAAAAGAATGCTTTTTCCAGCCTTTCTTGCAGTAGACCGTTATGTTACCTTGTGGGTAAGAGATAAACTGACCGTCTTTCAACTTCAGAAAGCACTTCTACAACTCGGACAGAAGCACCTTAGGAAAATATCTAGAACTAACAGGCAGATCTTAGAAAATAATCTGGCACTTTGCACCCCCTCTCTCACCCAAAAAAGGGAAAAGGGTAAAGAGGTACAAGGAAAAAGAAGGCTTGTGATCAGATTTTGTCTGCATGGGATGAAATCCTGTAGACACTGATGAAGCACCAGCACAGTAACCAAAACCCGGTGGGGCTGTTTTTCTGAGAACAAAGCTGCTTTCAGAGGGTTATTGTTTCCATTAGAGAATACTGCGCTCTGGCAATGAAATCTTCATGTGTTTTATGCATTCTGCTGTTTGTCAAGTGAAAGTGCCTTATCATGTGTTTGTCACCCGGCAGGATTCAGGCCCAGATCTCCCCGAAGTGACTGATGCTATCACCTTTCAGCCTGCCACTGACAGACTCACAATCCCCTATTACTGTCAGCATTGTGGCCATGCTGAAGTATTAAAAGCTCTTTCTTGTTCCATCAAAGGAAGAATTAACCTTTTGATCTACTTTGCAGCATTCTGAACCCTGGGTTGTTTGTTTCATGTTAATGAAATTCAATCTTTGTGCAACAGCAGAGGCTTCTTAAGTCTTACAATTCTTCAACAGAGGCTGGGAATGGAAACCTGATCTCACAAGTATGGTCTGAAGCCTTGCTGTCAAGGTCATTCAGCCTTTTCTGAACGGAAACGAGCTGCAGGAAAAAAAGAATATAAAATACTTTCTGATTTATTTTTGACCACTTATTGGACAAAAGATATTTTTCACCTTCATTTTTAATATCAGGTCTGATAACAGTCCTATAAACAGTCTCCTGTCAAATAATTGTTTGGAAGCAATGCTGTGAAAATGCCTTCTATTCTTAACTCTGCATTGGAGAATAGCTGCCAGGTCGGTGCTGAATTAATTATATTAGAGATTATTCTAGGTATTTCTAAGACTTTGGTTCATCTCTGTATATCCAGAACATGGGCAGAACAGAATTACTGGTAGCATATTGGAAGGATACTGATGGATGGTCTTTAGTGCAAGAGTTGAGGATGACAGAGTGTAAGAGTGATAATGACACTAGATTCTGTCATTGACCACTAAAATAGAAGAGCTGGGCAGAAAAGATGCTGGCACCATTCAGCTGGCAGGGCAGATTTGTTCTTCAAAGCATAGTTTGCAGTGTTATGCCATGTAATACAATATATGAGGAAAAGAGGCTGGCTTGCTGTTTACAGCAATTTGCCACAGCCATTTTTCTTGTTTGGATCCCTTGCATGGATGACATGCAATTTCCATGACTCCAGAGCATGTTTTTCATTGCTTGAAGTAAATCAGTTCTGTGCTCAGGGGGCGAGTGCACTCCAACTGTAAAACAGTGATTTCATAAACCTTTTAAATTACTTTTTTTTTTTGTTTGTTTGTTTTTGTTTTTGTTTTTGTTTTTGTTTTTGAGAGGCTGTAGCGTAGGCAACTTGCAGTTCATGCACTCGTAACTCCTTGCACTTGTAATAAAATTATTGAAATGAATCTTTCACAAGATACGGCCCAGATAATACTGCAAGAATTTCTCAGCAGCTTTTTTGGAGCTTGCTTTGACTGCCAGCGCAGTGCAGACAGGTGGCTTAGCATCCATGTGTGTGAGAGGGGCAGAGTTTTTTCATATGGCTGTGGATATCACCTGGTTCTATACAGGCTGTGAGATCACCTTGCATCCTGATGTATCGGCACTTGCAGTGCAGGCTCTAAGCACAAACACAGAGGCACAGCCAACACAAAACCCTTTGAATAGCTGCAAGACAAAAATAGCATTGTTTTTGTGTCTACATGAACAAGCAGACAGATTCACTGTCTGCCTTACAATTTAAAATGTAATAAATTGTATGAAGCTGGGTATGAGTGTCATACTACCCCTTGTGGACCGACAGAAATTGAGGCCACAAAGAGGGAGAAAGCCTGGCTCAAGATGATACAGCAGTTCTTCAGCAGGGGCTGGGAATGGAAACTCAATCTCACAAATATAGTTTGAAGTCTTAATGTCAAGGTTCTTTAGCCTTGTCTGAACAGAATGAAACTAGAAAAGAGAGAGCATAAACAATTTCCCACTTAATTTTGTACTGTTTATTGGACAGAACTGCATGTTTTTGTTCTATCATTAATACTGCTTCTTCATCCTTGCTTTGAAACGAAAAACACTTAAAGTCATGGAAGCTGTCTGAAATTGGTAAGTGTTCTGTTATCTAGTCCCACAATGTATTGCTATCCTTTTTTTCTCCTTGTTTATTTTAGATGTGAAAAGAGACATCTAAAAGCTGGCATTGATGCTTCATTGGTAGACTGTAAAAACAGGAGATGTTTGGAAAGGTACATCAATATTGATTACAATTGTGTCATTCCCAGTGCAGTTCATTCTTGTGTAGAAAACTAAACTCTAAATTCCCTGTTTCACTGATGACAAGATTTTGCAGTAATCCTAATAGCATGGCATTTAGCCTACAAGGACCAGAGCTGAAGTGCAAGGGTGCCTCCCTCACCTGTTTTAATTCTTCAAGCCTCTGCAAACCAAATTTACAGGTAGAAAGTTTGGATGTGGTACAAACAGCTTCTGTTCATGTCTGCTCTTATTCCAATGACAGAATTTGGAGTCCTCTTTTTCCTGACATGTGTCTGGCTTTCTGACCAGGCTGTGTTTGCTTCCTTATTTTCATCTATCATCTCCACTTCTTAAATAATTAAAGAGCTTTCACTGATTTGATCTGTATTTTAATGCTTTGAATGCACATGCAGCTGCAATTTTCACCTTCAAACATCGGGATAAATAAGGATGTTTTGCCTCTGAACTATTCCACCTGTGTGATAACAGTCCTAAAGTAATCTGAGTAGCCAGGATGCTAAGAGAAAGAAGTTGGTTTTGTTCTGTCGCACTAAACTCATTTTGCTTTGCACCTCTTTGCAGAGTAACTATTTATCTCTGTAAATTAAAGCACTTGAGTAGAAAAAAGAAACAGAGAAACCAAGAAAAGAGCGTTTTTGTAAAAAAAATTTTAAACAATGTCTTCAAAATGAAGAATATTTAATTTTATCTATTTGTACTAAAAACATTTCCATTGCAGTTACTGTGGTAGTCATTAAGATAGCTTTCTACATGACTAAGAACACATAACTGCATATTGATATAGCTGTTCTCTCTTCAAATTTTACAAATAGTTAACCTTTTCTAGTAGCTTTTACTGTGGAACTGAATATTTGCTAGTATGGAGGAGATGAAAATGCTTTGTAAGGAAGGCAATATAGGAGATTAGAGAAGGAGTCACGATTCAATTATTTCTTCCTTGGGATGTTCTTTGCTTTTTTTTTTTTCCTTTTTACGAGATTGTACTATCTGTATCAAATCTTCTCCATAGGCTCAGTCCTTCTGCTGTGTCATTTTTTCTCTGCAAGGTACTCCACCCCTTTTGTCCAATTTTGAGACTTTTCGTGGCACTACTCTCATAGAATATGTCAAGTCTTCCATTATTAGATACTGCTGTAACCAATTTTTTTCCAGCAATACATAATGGGAGCTGTTCTTGGGTCCATGGTTTTTAGATTGCTTTTTTTCCCTTCCTACAAAGAGCAGCAGCAAGAGTAGCTTCCTCATGCCCATCTTAAATCTTCTGAATGGACCAAATCCCAATACACATGTCTATAAGTCCTGTTCAAGTTCTGTCTCTACCAATTTTTTATTGCTTTCAAGATGGATTTTCAAAATATTTTCACTGTATACTATTCCCATATTGTATGTATGAAGGGAAACCAGACTGTTTTGCATTTCATACAGACCTCTAGGGCAATATTACGTATTTTGTGAGATAACAATAGGGAAATACACATTCTGTAAACTAGATAGTACTGAATCCTGCCTGACAGTTAGCTTTGGAGCAAGTATTTATCATGTGCATGATCTCATCTCAGTCTTCTGCTGTTATTTCATATTTACAGTCTGGACTAAATAACTTAATAGTTTTTATGCAGTTTGTCTTTTAAAACCAGCTATGAATCATATATTCTAGACATAATCTTGATCATGGAAACTTCAGCCTTTGCATTATACTTTCTAATGGAGCTAGCCTAGTTTGTCTCTTGTCTGGAAATATTATAAATAACATAAGCAAGCAGTATACATTTATATTGAATGGGCCCCTTTCTCCTTCCCTAGCTTTTACCCTTCCTTCTGGTAAGAAATCATCTATTTGCTACAGTTTCTTTCAATGGAGATATGAAAGAATTTTTATTTTCCTTCTGATTAAGATAAATTTCTGAGTTTGATTTTTTTCTTTTCCTTTCTTTTTTTTTTACTCAATAGTTTGTCTCTTATGTGACCAATTAGTAAACATAGTTTTAATTACCAGGTGATATTTCATGGGTGCCAGAGTCTTGGGGGAAAAATCTTGTAAGTACTATAATGAGAGTTAGTTTGCCATTTTATGATTGAGTCATAACTGCCTTCTAATGCCCCATCTTCCAAAGATTCTCATACACATGGCCCTGACATGTTTGAAATATGCTGCCACTGGGTTTTCCATCCTACCTTATCTCCTTTCATGTCCTCAGTTACTGTGTTTTAATCTTGGGCATCTCGGGGAATCTCTTCTGAAATATTTCTTTATACTTATGGCTTTGTTTGCTTGTTTTGGTGAGAGAGGGGCAAGAATTTTTTGAATTGTCCCTGATAATTTCACCTGCTTGAGCTACCACACGCACTAATTAATATCCTAATTTGTACACAATGATTTTTGTTTAGTTTTTCAATATTTTCCCCCTCCAGGATAAGGCAGATGATTTTTGTAGATAACTTTAATCCATTTGAACGTGAATCACAAAATAATTTCTCCAAAATATGATGCACTTAGCATTGATAGCTAAAATCTTAAAGTTTTCTTCTTCATATTCTGGATACGAATATTCCTTATGGAGAAATCCTCTTTTATATTATTATATTTATATATGTACCAAAGAGCTCCTTCTTTTTTACAGCCTTTTGGGTGCTGCTTCACCCTTGTAAATATTTCTATGCACAATCCTCAATAGCAGCATTTTAAACTCTTCTGTTTACATTCAAGAAGGAGGCCTATAAGACTCTGAATTTTAAAAAAAATCGTCTATATTTGGTTTTAAAATTGCATCTTTGTGGCAAGCTGATGATCAACAAACCTTCTGTCACCAGAGTGAAGTGTTCTTATAATCAGGGAGATGACTGTATCTCAAACATTATACAGCATTTATGAGCACATCCATTTGTTCAAGTCTTCATTTTTAAGAATTTCATTGTCTTGCTGAGTTCACCAGGCTCTTCCCTTATATTAGAATCAGACATTTTGAAATCTGTTTTATACTAGCTCTTGCAGCAAAACAAATTGTCTTGATTTGCTTGTTCACTAGAGCTTATTGTCTAAAATGCTCTGAAGTTGTAAACAGCCTTATTTTTAAATATACCATTTTTGTCTTTAAAGTGGAGTGCGGCTGGCTGGACACATTCATTTGAAATCAAACTCCTAACCTCTGTGACTTCCTCGCTTACAGAGTCTGTCTTTGCCAAATAGATGAGCTGTCTGGGATTTTCATGATACCAGTGTTTTAGATGCTACTTGCATGTTTTTAATCTCTTGGAGAAAGTCTGCATCATTCTGTAGTCATCTTACATTTTCAAGCAACTCATAGTGAGGTACTGGGAGGTTCTTAGACAGCACCTCACTGCCAACTAGAGAAACAAAATAGGACAAGACCAACCAAAGCCACGAAAAATGCTAGTATATACGAGGTTTAACTGAAGCCTACTGTTTATCTGAGAAATTATTGAGCTTTCTTGCATGCAGACAAATAATTTTTGAGAATCTCTACATATGGTGCAGTGGTGAAGCTTTATTTAAGTAGAATTTGTGAATGCTGACAGGGAAGGAAGGTGTTTACGAACAGGAAGCACTTGAGTTCATTGGTATCTAGTATTTTGGAGCAAATATCTGATTAATCACAATTGACAAAGATGATCAAAGTCACCCAGAAGTCTGAAATCAAAATATTTAGCATTAATCAATAATCACTGTAATGATAATTAAGTGATTCTGTCTTCAAGTGACATTTAAATGGACATGTGGCAAAAGCTATCCGTGATTTTCTTTGCATTATCTTCTCTCTGCCTCTGTTGGTTAGCTCATATGAATGAAGAATTTGCTTTTCTTAATTAAATATGATTTCAAATGAAAAGTGCAAGCTGCTTTGTTATGCAGCTGTGGGCTTGTCAGTCAATTACTGTCAGATTTCTTTGGGAAGCTCAAACATGAAGCACATTAAGCTTCGAGTAAAGACCAAATTGGGGTAATCAGTCTGCGTAAATCAGAAGAGCTCATTTGACTTCAGCTAAAAATCTTGCTGCCTAGGTCTGATTCTCAGCGATTCCCTTGTATTTACATATTTAAAAACTGGGAGTTGCAGAAACCTAAATTGTGATAGCAGCATTTTTTCCCTGTTAAATGCAAAGCAAGAGAGAATTAGGTCCCAGCTTCAGTCAAATTTGGGAAAAGGAGAACAGCAGTGGGAGATAGTTTTTAAATGTATTACAAAGTGTAAAAAGAAAAAAACTATAATACACTCTTCATTTATTTTTCATCACCTTCCTTGTATGTGTGAATAGTCACACTGAAGCACAACTATATTTAATCCTTGTTTAAGTCAGCTCCTGTCAACATAAGCTGTAGATGAAGGTGAGTCAGTAAAACCTCATCCAGGAGCGGAAGCGATGGTAGCATGGATTGCATCAACTCCCTGCCTCCCAGGGCACAGAAACAAGAGCAGTGCTGCAGTGCCTGGGACCTGACCAGGGCCAGGGCTAGAGACACCAAGAAGGACATTCTTCAGGGATCTTTTGGTTCCTCAGACGATGTTGTCTCCCAGCAGGAAGTCAGGTAACAAAGCCAGCTCTCACTCTTGGGAGGGCAAATCCCTGTGGATGACCAATGCACTGCTGACAGCAGGAAGTATGACTCAGACTTTGGCTTTGGTAAACTGGAATACCAACAGGGTGACCCTGCTGTTGTATTACCATTGTTCCTACCACAGCAAAGACTCAAAGTGTCAGGAACCCTCTAGGTCTTAGTAATGTTTTTATCTTTTTACACTGGTAAGTACCATAGAGGTGTTATGAACTGAAAGTCAGTAATTCTTGACCCAGATAAGTAAATGGTAAATTACATAGGTATGGAAGCAGTGCAATAGATCCTCAATTCAATGAATAATTATTATGAGATATATAAAGACTGTCTTAAATTTGTGCCTTTGTTTTTCATGTTCTCCTACATGAAATAGCATAAAGATATGATTACCCAGTGAATGAGAAAATAACTGAAAGAAAATTCCATAGATCTGAGCTACTTTAATTCTTCTGCATTTACACAGAGTCTCTCACATCCTGACTGATGTCATTAAGTGTCATGTGATGCCACTTTAAATGTCATCAAGTCCAAAACTAGTGGTACACTAACTGAGAATAAAACCTCAGGGCATCCAGTCATCTTTTTTTCCGCAGACTTCTTGTGGAAAAGATCCTTTCAGCTCTTTTTGTGACTTCCTAATTTCCTTTTCTCATAGTGGGGATAATACCCACCATGAGGTGGTGAAAATGCTGCTTAATATATTAACATGGTCCTGAGGATACAGATTGGTGAATGCTATTGTGTTAATATTACTTTGTATCATCTTCCTCTTTTATCTTTCAGATTGGTGAGTTTGTCTCTTGCACGACTCTCCCAAAATGGTTAAGGGTCTGAGTGTCTCTGTGCCCTTGTGAAATCCTGCCATTTTTTCTCTAAAGGTCATTACATTAAATAGAAGCTGCAGTGATCTTTATGAAGGCAAGAAAACCTGCCCGAAAATGATAAAAGAGCAGCCACACACAGAGCCTTTGGTAACTCTTTTATTGAGTGAATGACTTACTTGACCTCTTGGGATTACTTTAGTGTATTTTTGCTTTAGACTGAGTTTTGGTTTAAAACATAAACTAGTTTTGTCAGCATAGTTACTCAAAATGTAGAAAAAACCAGTCTGAGACATAATCCAGTCGAAGAAACAGGGCTACTGAAAACCTTCTCAGAGATACACTTCTCTGTGTGAGGAAGGATGTCAGTTTTCTTCAGCTGCTGCTAAGGCTGATGAGATTGTGGTTGCCTTCCCTGAAAATAGCCCAAGGCTGAAAGCCACTGGGATCCCCTACTCCTTGCTCATATGAATGTGCAGTTAGACCAGGAGTCCACAGAAGTGGGTATCTCTGGTCTTCCCTGTGAGACTGCTGTGAAACTGTGGACTCTGACCCATGGATTCAGGCTTTTCAGGCTGTGACAAGAAATGGCACAGCTTTCTGCTTCCATGCCTATGAATCTGGGACCTCTGAGGCCACTTGAAGGCCTCCAGGAGTACAGATTGCTGTACAGCCTAAAATGTTTATAAGCAACTATTTGTGGATCAGTAAATGACAATGTTTCAATTTAAATGTTGTTTTGTAATGAAAATGCTGCCCTGCTGAAGGGACAGTCAGGCAGACTACCCCTGTGAGGAGTCTGAGTTGTCTCAGGCTGGAGAAAGTCCTTCACAGCTCAGATATACCTGGAGCTAGTTTGCTTTCCTGACATCCCACATTGACCAGGTGTTAAGGAGCAGGAAGATAGACAGAAGTAGGCAAGAGCAGGTTTCCTGAGTTCCATCTTGTCTGCCATGTGCCCTGACATCCAGACTCCTGTTTACTGTTTGGTCAGCTTGTGTGCACTTTTTGGAGAAGATATGAGGACAGACTCTCTAGTCCAGCTGCAAGGGATACCTAACCCAGAGCTCTCTTCCAAAGAGAACACTTATATTTTAGACTTCTGTAATTTCAAGATAATATCTACCACTTCAGAAGGAGAATTACTTCATGGCTCAGTTTACCTCCAGCACAAGTCATCTGCCTCTTGGATGGGTGTTAATGGATACTTCAAATGGCATAGAGCAGAGCTGCTCTAGAAGCAAGGGCTCGGAGCTTCACCATCTCCAGGGTAGTGTCTGTAGAGTAGTGTCCTGGGTTTGAACTTGGCATGAGACAAGAGCTGCTGCTAATCATTTGCCTTTAGGAGGCAAAAACACTGTTGAACTTCTAGTGACATGCCTGACCTAAGTATGGAACAGCTGATTTCACTGCAACTGTAAAGCTGGATGAGGATTTCTCCACTTCCATGCAGAATGGGGCACTTCACATAAAGATGTGTAAAGTAAAACTCCAGGAAGTATAGCACTGGCCAGAAAGTGTAATTACAACAGCTTGGCAAGTAAATGTCTCAAAAGAACATTTTTGTGTGGACTTCCAAATTTCGGTAAATATAATAAAATAAAAAGAAGTTTTGGGCAAATTAATTTCAGAATTTTGGTGTTTCAACTTAGTATGGGATGTTTTTACTTTAATGTACTTTTTCCCTAAATTTTACCTACTAGTGAACGTTTTATGTTCTACTGCCATATGCAATGATAAAAGAGCTGTGTTTATTTCAAAAATAATGGACTGAGTTTGCTACTTTGTAATGGTTGAGATATTTTATCTCTTTTCTAGATCAGAATATCTTCTGTTTATATCATAATGAAACTAGTAATATAAACAGACAGCACTTTGATCTAGAAAAAGTACTTGTTTCAACTTAGTGTTGAGTAACAACTTACTGTTTTTATAGATTTTAAAATGAAGCAGCATCTGTGTTTCTTCAGGAAACTTTTCCTGACTTCCTTTAGAATTACCCTGTAAAATAAATATATTTTTCCAGCACAGTATAATGCCAATGAGACAAACATTAGGGAGAATTTTACACTGGTACAAATGAATTTGTAGCTCCTTTCAGCATTCCTGCAGGAAGCAGACAGGGAGATGGAACTCCAATGTCTTTTCCTGGTCAGATGCATGTGACCAAAGCCCAGGTGTCTTGCACTTTGACATCCTGCCTGCTGTTGTGGCAGAAGGAATGTGCTGCCTGTCTGAACTGTACTGTCCGGATTCCCTGAGCTTCAAGGCAGGGGTGTGGAGGGATGGGGATTGTTTCTGTTTATGAGTGAGCACAACCTGGCTAACTATGGTTTTGGATACAAAAGACTCTTCTCTAAGACTACTTCTGGCCAGGGGCTGCTTGCCTTCCTCCACTGGACTTTGAATGCAAATGTTACTCTTGTTTTGGTGAAGGAGAAAGTAATTTCTGAAGCATGAAATGCAAACTGAGACTGTTGTATGATTCTGGGAAAGGGAATAATATTGCTTGGAAGAAACTTAACTTTAAAGAAGTTCCTGATTTTTGACAATAATGGCTATCAGAGAATGATTACAGGATCTTGTGTGGAGAGGACTATGAGACCTAACTAAGCAGAAGAATCACAGAAAGTGCTGATGGAAAAGATATGTGCAAGATTAAAAATGAACACTTCTTTTTTTCTGGATGGTTTTTGCCAATGGCCAGGAATGGATTTCTATCCCCGCTGGAAAATATCTCACTGTGTTCTCAACTACTTAATTTTATTCCAGCAGGTTCAATTACTTAAGGGCATACATTTGTCTTGGTATATGATTATGGAATGCGTTTTCTAGTAGCTAGAAATTAAAAGTAGTATCAAGGTCACACTTGGTAACCAAGGAAATAAGATGCCAAGGTTTATAGATATATCTTTCACCTGCAGAGTTATCTCATGCAGATCAACATAAAATAACAATAATGGCAAAGTCTGGAAGAAGTTTGTACCATTGCTGTCACAGGTCTGTGGCTGCATGGAAGATTACAGCCTCAGCAACCATGGCCACCAGCATCTTCTCCATCATTACACAACACATCTTTCCTTTTGCTCAGACCAGCCTGAGCAAAGTGCTTTGTGTTGTGTGTGCTATTTGTAGGTAAAGGACTTGCACAGTCTGATCTATTTATAGATAATACACTTAATCTCATCTTGAAAACAAGGAGAAAAGCTATATAGACAGTGGCAGCTGTGACAGTAATATATTATATTTAGCCATTGCATCCCCTTCTAACCTGCTGTTTATTGAATGTCACTACTGCACACAATTAGTCACTGTTTTGTGGTTGCTGGCTTGTGTGGTCTACTCCTCCCCGTTCAGCTTTGGAGACTGGTTAATAGTTGTGATTTTCTTCAGGGAGCTTAACCCAGTTTATTCAAATGTTCTCACCGTATTTAGCTGGGAGTTTTATATTGTTCCAGCTTCATTTCCTACACAGCTGTACGTGCTTCTTGCAGACAAAAGGTCTGTACAGTCCTATTTATTTATTGATTACAAGATTCACACTGCTTGGGAACAGGAAGAAAACAGCAGTCAGTGGCAGGTGGAACACTTTTTTCCAATTACAGTGGAGAAATCTTTATCATTAGTCCAGTTATACCCATCAGAGCATTCTGGACTGACCTGCAAGTATATCTTCCTTGGAAAGTTACCCTATCCAAGGCTGTGTACTGAACAAGATTGTCAAGGCTGCATCCAGCATTATGTGTTTCCCAGGCTAACCACTGGTTAATCCTGGTTTGTTTTTTTTTGCTCTGTTAAACACTTCTCTCCTATATATAAGAATTCCAGAGCTGCAGATTAGAATTGACCGTGAGACCCATGAGAGAAAACAAATGTGGTTATTTCAGCAAATGATCTCTTTCAGATGGCCATGATTCTATAGTCCCTTGCTTAGGGCTTGGTCATTATTTTGCTTTGTCACAGACCAGGAACTTGCTATAAAAACCTTGTCCCAAAGCTCATCTATGTATAACACTGAACACATAAATAATATAGGGAAAATGTTTATATCTAGACGGATGATTCTATCTTCTAGATGCCTCTAGAAATGTGAGACAGTAATGGTACCAGTAAAGATAACCTTACTATTACATAGTACTCAGAGTTGAGGGTTGAATATTTTTTCTGTATTTTCTGTTTTATACTTCCATTTTATCCTAAAACCAGATATAGGAGGCTATTTTTTCTTGTAGTAGAAATATTTCTTTCCAAACTACAACATGTGACATGATAAGATGACATTTTAGACTTGGTCTGTGTCAGAAAGATACCAAAAGAACATTAAGACAGCAGCAAGGAGAGATCATGTTAAAGGCAGCTAACTTCTTTCTGGTTAGTAATGAGGAGAGTAGCTCCTGCCAGCTTGTCACTGGGAGAAACAAACCCTATGATCTTAAACAGTTTCCTACGTCTGTGTTTCAGCAGTGGCTGACAGAGAAGCAAATCTGCTTTTTATCATCCTTGTGCAGGCTGCTGTAACGTCACTGTGGCTAACCTCTGACTGTGTGAAGGACAGGACATTGCAGCAACCTCAGAAAATGACAGAGAAAGTCAAGAAATGGGACATCATAAATAGTGAGAGGGAGGAGAAATTAGCTGAAGAAAGCTTTTGGAGGAAAAATAACTCTTTCATTTTGTGTCATCTTTTGTGTGTTTAGAAAGCTGGGGTTTTAGTGAAGCTCTATTCAAACAACAAAAAAAATTTTTACTCCTCCATGCTGTCTCAAGAAAAGACCCATAGGCATCTTCTGGCCTATGTATACACTAAAATAATTCAGATTGCATCTCAGAGTATAGAAGCCTGTTTCCTATTTACAGACGGTAAAACACAAGTGCAGTAAATCATAGGTTGAAATTTTTGAAACTTCTCTTGAATTGAGAAACCAATATTCCTTTACAAAACATCAGTGGTGAATGTTTGCAGTTTATTGACTCAGTTTGTATTTGTCTGTTCTGCAGCTTTGCTGATATGGAACAGAATCAGCAGAGGGTCTCTTCCCCTTCACGTGAACTGCATTTGAGAAGACTCAAGTCATGCCAGAAAGATTTTATGTCCATTATCAAATAAGTGATGTGTGTTGAAGAATGATGCACAAATTTCCAAGTGCAAAAACCTTTTAATGATTCACCATGACTAGGAAACCTATGATCATGCAAGTAGCAAATGTATGTGACAAATGAAGTTGGCCAAATCTTAGAAATACAGATATATTTTATTCGGACCGGGTAAGACACCATTTTCTGATGTTTCCTGTAAGATGGAATTTCTGTTGAAAAGATAGTCTGCAAATACCAACACATGGGATTTCTGAAATGAAGTATGACCCCTGGCAGCTGCTGGCTGAAATTGGTATGGTGCTCACTGGGCTCAGTGCTGCCCACCTCCTGAACAGCAGCTGTGACTTTCATGATTGTGTTAATTTTACTCAGTGTCTGCTCCCTTCCCAGGTCTGGATTACTGGGCTGTGTCTGCCCTCTGGAAGCAGTTTCAGAGTTCCTAGGCCCTCAAGCCAGCTGGCTCCCTTGCTTGTATGGACTGGATGCCTGGCAGTCCCGTGGAATCCCACTCCATTATTCATCGAAGATGATCCCATCCCAGTGCTGATACCAGCCTGCTCTGATGAAGCCATGTCTTGTTGGAGAGTTCACAACCATCTTTGACTGGTAAAAATGATTAATTGATACTCCCAAAGACACTGATACACAGGCACATCATTATCTTTAGTTCCCTTGCTGTATAATTACCAGACATAATTCAATATTTCTCCCATGAACGAAGCATTTACCAGTTATGCTCCACCTGCCCCTTTGGCAGTGTCCACAACACAGAATAGCTGAGCAGGCCTGCCAACATGTTCCAGCCTTCATCCTCACATCCTGGCACACAGTTGCCAGGCAGAAGTGATCTAATGCTCACTACGCAATTCTTCACACGGTTCATCCTCATGTCAGCCTATCCCTTCCCCATATCCCCATCTCTGTCCTTGGCTGCCTGGGCCCACTGCCTTCTGTCACTTCAGTCAGGTGTCATTACTGTATTTTCCCCTGCTGCATATGCTCACTTTTCTTCTCATTATCTCCTCCTTCAGTTTGCTGAGCTCCCTTCTGCCTTCAAACCTCTCTTTCCCTTATTGTCTATCACTGAGCAGCCAGAGCTTCCTCTTCCCCTTCCCACTTCAGAAGAGGTCAGACACAGCCTTTACACATCCTATCCCTTCCTCTCCCGTTTTTAAATAAATCAGTCTCTTCTGCCTTCTTCTCAGGTCTCTTCCTATTAAACACTGTCTCAACATGTTTTACCTCCTCTTTCACCATTTGTCCTGGTGCCATGACAAAGTCAGTTTTCTCTTTGTCTTGCCTCATTCATCTCCTTTCCACTCAATAACCCCAGCTCTTCTTCCACTGGGATTCATTCCACCCAATTTGTCTTATTTCTTAAGGCTTGTTTGATTCAGCTATGTGTGTGTTTATGTGAGCTACTAAATCTAATGACCCATTCTTTAACCCATTGGTAAGCTGAAATCTCAGCAAAATAGCAGCTTCCTAGAGTTTTCATGAAGATTGAAGACTGGGTGAAGAAAAAAGATTTTCACTTGTCTTTCCTGCTGGAAAGGCTGCAGCATGTGCTCCTTCCAGTGAACGCACAATTATTAATTATTTTTAATTGTCAACACCAGGAAAAACTTTTGCATTTTCAGAGTTTGCATTTTTTTTTTGCATTTTTCAGAGTTTGCATTTTCCTAGACAAAAGAAAGTGAAGTAATAAGAAACAAATTTGTCAGAAATCAGACAACAGGAATTCTGTTGCTCATGGAACTGCTCTTTTTCCACTCTTTCACTCAGTGTTTCATTATTTAACTTTGAAGTTTTACTTTTTTCTTTCATATCTACTTTTAGATACTTCTATCTTGGTTTTATTAAAATGACTCATACAAATTTTTAGTCACTCAGGTTTCTGATTTGACCTCCGTTTGTGAACCTGTTCTTTCTTCATCTTGACTTCTTCTTCAAGGTATCCCCCTTCATGTCTCCAAATTCTTCTTTATGCATTGTCTTCTCCCTTTATGTTTCTTTTATTTCTCTTATTTTCTATCTGAGGACTCTTCTCACGAATGTCAGTTCTGTAGTTTTGTAGCTGCTGGTGACTGCCAGCATCCCTGAGCAATCTCCTTATACTCTGTACCTCTGTAATGCAGAAAATTGCCTTTAAACCCAGAACTAAATAAAATAAAATTAAAAAAAAAAAGATTTTTCCAGAAGAGAAGGGAAGAATATAGAACCTTTCTGAAACTTTGTAAATTAATTCATAGCCACAATGAAAACTGATTTGCCCTTTTATCAGACTTGATAAGTTTTCACATAAATGTTCACAGTTCTGTCACATACAGAAGAAATCTTTCTCTTATTACAAGTTGAGATGCAAATTTATTTCTGAGACATGTAAAGTTATTCTGCACTATAGTTAATGCAATGAGAAGGACGTATGACTTTCAAGTTATACAAGTTTACTTTGTTTATTTTATCCTCACTGACCTCTCAGTAGTAATTAATATTTTAAAAAATAGTGGGCAATGAAATAGTTGGGATCTTTTGAACAGAGGAATATCAATACTTGGCATGGAAAAACCTCTGTTAAAAAACAACAAGAAAAGACATTAAAAAAAAGAGCAGGATAAATTGTTCTTTCATCCTGGAATATCATCTGAGTTGCTTCAGAAATACCAACAATGAATTAAAGTCAGCATTTCAGGGGTAAGATCCTAAATGATATACTTCCAGAGAGAATTTCTTACAACCTGAAATTAAAATGTAACTGATGCAAGAAATCAAAGATAGAAATCTTTTATAACTGAGTGTCAGATAATGAGAGGCAGCAGAAAATGGATGCTCTTTAGTGGGCCTGGTTGTGAGAGATGCTCCTCATTTTCAGTCCAGGAGCACATGGAGCAATCTCTCCAGCAGAGTTTTCAATCACTATATTTCATAAGTGCCAGAGACCACACACAACTGCCTGCATAGGAGTGAAATTAAGATCCTGTACTAAGTGAGAATTTGATTTTGCCCTGAGCAATTTCTGAAGAAAATATTCTTAGTCCTTCAGCCTGTGAAGTATTACAGGTACAGTGTTACAACAGATAGCTTCATTTCCACAACCAGTAAGAGCTCCTGAGTGACAGTAGGTTCAGCTCCCAGTTTCATACTTAAATTGAGCAAAAGGTAATCAAGTAAATCTGAGCAAGGAAATTGCAGCTTGCTGGTGTACCATCAGATCAGACCATAGCTCTTAGACTAACATGAGATAAATGGGCACATCATACTTGACAGGCAATAACCTCAGTTCTGACCAATAGGTGGAGAGTTTTGAAATATTTCTTTATAACTTGGATTTTAGTCTTTTTGTCAGGTAAGAAAAAGAAAGCTTCTCAAAATATTATTTAATATATGTGTCCAAACCTATTGTGTGGAGAGCAGTTTATGCTTTAAATTTGTAATAGCTGGCTGCCTTTTAATGTACTACTTTTCATGTAATTGCCATCAAATTTTAGTGTTTTGATCAAATAACTATTTGCTGTTAAGTCACAATCTGCTTCTTATGTGCTGCTTGTAGGGAACTCTGAAATTATCTGTCTATGATAAAACAGCTTATGGAGGTGGGTAGCAGTTAAGGTGAATAGTAATGGTTATGTAATTGCAGTGAAATGTGAGGGATTCTTCAGGTCACTATTTTTTTAGAGTTTGTGCAGACAAGTAGTTAAAAAGCACCTACTTTAATTACAGGAAACCTTAACTGTACAAAACATGCAGAAGAAAAGGGAAGCAATTATGGGTACATATAAACGTAGTTAAACAAAAATAAAAGTAGGTCTACATATTTTGTCAATGACAATCTTCTTCATATGAACATTTCAAGTAGAATCCAGCAGGCACTGCAGACAGATTGAATCAGCTATTGGAAGAAAAGGGTAAATTGATTCATATAATCTCAATAGCATTGATTTCGCACCTCAGATATCACAGTGTTCATTCTTTCCTCCAGACTCTTTTAGTGAAAACAGTTAAAAAGCATATTTGCCTTGTTGCCTTAAATTCTCAAGTCTTCACAATATCTCCCTTGCCCATGGATTAAATGCCAAACCTTTCCTCACATGATTTATTTTCCTTTTCTTCTGTTTTCCGTTGTTAATTTCAATTTTCTGGCATTTCCTTTTAAATTTGTGGGATTTTCTTCAATAAAATTTATCCAGGAAATTGAGTGAAATGCAACCACTTAAATGGAATATTTTCCCCAGATCTTCCATAGCAGAAAATAAAAGGAGTGTAAACCTCTGCTATAATCTCATTTAAATCTGTTTCTGCTTTCAGCTTATAGCCTCACTAAATTAGCATTAGAGAAACAGACCTTTATGTTAATTCATTGCAGGGCTGTGCCAGCCGGACTAGTTGCATTTTAGTGGTCCCTCATTGCCTGTTTGCACAAAATTATAGCAAAGCTCTGAATAGTAAATTAAAATGGAACACAACCTTTTTATGTTCAACTTGGAGTAGCCAAAACTTAAGCTTCTGTAGAACCCTGTTACTATTGCATAAAGCATGTTTTCCATATTTAAAATTCTGATTAATTAAAAACACTTGCAGTAATTAACATGCATGCTAGAGGAAGCCAGAAATCTTTACAAAATTGCTTGTGGTTTATTTTGGTGTACATACAAGAAAACTTGATATACAAACTCTTTTCCTGGACTTCTGACTCCATGAAGTAACACTATCTGGGTGTCTGGTTTTCTGTTATTCCTTACAGTAGGTTTTTCTCTTGCAGGCAGTTCTGTCTCTTAGAGCAGAGTTCTGCCTTGTGTGTGTTTCATCTCCCCAGTTTGTGACCCAGCAGTTTGTAAGCTGTTCTCCTCTTACTTACTGACTCTTTTTTTTTTTTTTTTCAT
>VZTR01021642.1:19022-30816 GCA_013400775.1 Chaetops frenatus | reverse complement strand
ACCATTAACTAAAATTATTAAGAGGTTCTATTATTTCCAACACTTCCAGAATAATTTCACTACTTCGGTGCTATTTCATAGTGCTAGCTTGGGACATCAGTGCCCATGCTGCTGTCTCTTAGTTACTTATACAATCAGCTGATTTATCAAATACTAATAGTTTCTGCCAGTTTCCCTAAAGTATGCATGGCACAGGAGGTAAACCTCTTCAAAACTATTTGTGACTCACACCCCTCAGTGTGGATTCTGGGCCATATCTTCCTCTTGATGTCAAGGAAAAGGGCCAATTCCTTATGAAATTACTGCCAAAACCATACCATTAGCTGGAATTAAGCTGGTTAGCCTCCTGCAATGAACAGCCTTCTGTGCTACATGATTGCCTAATTTGTGAAACCTTATTTAAAAAGGCACACAGTGTGCCAGGTGGAAAAAAGCTGCACGGAGCTCAACGCTATTCACACTTACATGAACACTGGGATTATACTTTCATTGCTCTCTGTCCACATTTCTGACATTTTCCTTTAGAAAGCTGGTGGCCATGGAGTGTTCCCTTGGTGTGCATTTTGGGAAGTGTGGCCTTATATTCTCTTTCGGCTTCTAAACTGACTCTGTAGTACCTGAGGTCCACCATGCAATGCCATCTGTGTAACGGGGAGTACTTTCAACTGCTCACCCTGCAGGATCTCAGAGCATTTTCCAAAACTATATACAAGTGTCATTTACTGAACCCTCTATGGGGGTTATTATGGCTCAGTAAATATTTCACCCATTCAATAAAGCCTTCATTCAGAGCCTACATAGGGTGGGTGTCTGGAAGAGCTCAAGAGTTGAGGAGAAGTGGCAATAGCAGAGAATATAAAATCTACTGGAATGAAATTTGAACCAATAGGATTGTTAACAACCAAAAAATCCCCTAGGAACAGGGTGTGTGATGAAATCTTATGATAAAAAAGCAGCTCACCTGCATTCATTGAAGGTTTGAACTTTAAAACAAAACACTCCAATGCAATTAACCTCCCCAAGATACCAATAAAAGAAGATCTTTGTCGTGCCAACAGAGAAATAAAAATTTGCAATAAATTCTGATGAAAATCCAGTCTCCAATATTAATTTAAAAGAAAGTGTAGCATCAGATACAATATTTGGATTATATCAATGGGATATTTGATACATCCCATTGCTGTCCTGTGAGAGCCACCCTCTATCTGATGATCTCAGAGCTCTTCTGCACATGTTGGCTCGCTGCCTTTGGAGGAGTTGTTATCTCACCATTCTGCAGATGAGAGCAGGACAGGTAATGATGAATAGAGTTATAAAGTGATCAAAGTTCACACAACAAATCAACTGCAGAGCTGATAGGAGAAATACCTTCATTCCAGTTCATCTACTGTAACCCTATTTGCCTACATCTGTAAGGTATATCTAATACAGGGTTTATCCTCCAGATTAATGTCTACAAAATGTGTCAGGTTTTATGCAGCTGCTCTGATGAAGGTATGGGTTAATGTAGCACAGCTACACTATAGCCACACACTCCAGCAGGCCATTCCACACCTGTCCATCAGAGTGATGGAACTCAATTTTACCAATTACTTGGCAAAAAATTTCAAAAGTAGACAAAAACCAAATGTAAAATCTTGACAGAATAAGTTGGAGAAGAGTGGACTGGAAAAAAGATTCAAGACAGAAAATCCAGATCAGTTTTACAGTGCTGGTAAAACTCAGAGGTACTTCAGCCCAAGGGAGCAGTTGGTCTTAGAGGAAGGCAGATTGCATGAATTGCATGATTATCCAGCAAAACTAGCAAAAACCACTTCACATGTTTATCTTTCAGCCACTTCACATATTTCTCTTTCTTCTGTGAAAGAGACTACCCACACTCAGAGTAACAGAATAGCATGAAAGTTTCTCTCCACTAGCGACCAATAATAATTTCTGGCAATAGCAGCTATTTTGTTCATGCCAGTGGATATTTTGAAACATTTCAAACTCTTACAGTAGAGATAGAAAATGTTCTTTTACATGTGCATGTTCTGATTCAGAATATTTAGAAACATGTTAACAAGAACAGCTCTACTATTTTAAGAGGTGAAATGGTCAAAGGTTTTGTATATATTTTTACAGCTGTATTGGTGATGAGTGTGAGGTATGGCTGACTGCCACACAGAACTCAGAGAAGTTGTTGGCAGATGAGACATGACCTGTATCATTTGTTTAGGTGGGAGCAGAAGCTGCTTTGCTCACCCTGGATATGTAAAATATAATGTCAGTCAGATGGGCACACACATTTCTTTCCATGAGTTGCTGCTGGTCACCTTCTAGGACTCTGCCTTTAGAAAATACCCCTAAGTTGCTTATGCACCTAAATAATTTTTGGGTTTTGATTGAATGATATGTTTGCAGTAATTGGAAATACATGTATAGGTACTTCATAACAATATAATTTATCATTTAGTGCTCTAGTTACATTATTTTAGCTATGTAAAGTTTTGTCTTACACAAGTGTGAAAGAGAAAATAATGAAAAATAAGCTTATAATAATTATTACTGGTCTGAAGGCTTCTTGGATTGTGACTATCCTATATGGCATTGCTGTAGAGGAATCCTGGAATGATTAAACCCTGCTATGTAAATCTTGCTGCTCCAAGATCTGTGCTGCCATTAAAGTGTTTTTGACTCCTAAGTGTTTAAGCTGTATCAACTTCTGTCAGTTCTTACCTTTTCTCTCTCATGGCACTCCTATTTCTGTTATCAAATATGAACTTAGCCATAGGATCAAGAGGAAATAGAAACATCAAAAGGAAGTAATAATTTGTATTAAAATATGTTTGTAAAAGATTATGCAAACTTTTCATCCTTGATGTCTCCAATGACAGAGGAGCTAAGCTTTCTTCAACTCTTCCCTGGAGGCAAATCTTTGAGTTCAGACAAATAGCAAATCTTATTTGAACACAATATAAATGTAGACCATGTTGGCTTTATAAGATTGCTTTGCTGCACTAGCCATCATAGAGGGTGGAGAAAAATGTCACAATTTATCAGTAGTTCTGTGGCCACCCCGCAAAGGTAAATTCAGTTAGGCGGAATTAGGAAAGAACTCTGGTTTACCCTTGCTAAGATAAGACTAGATAGATTATATATGTGTTCCTAGCTCAGACTATCTACCATCTGCAGCATACAGGGGAAGGGAAGAGCACAAAAAGAGGCTCATCCATTTTGAGGCCTTACAAGGTGGGAATCCTTGCTTACGTACTGCAGAGTTTTGGACATAACTCTCAAATTAGTAAACCACTTCTCTCTCGGTTCCCTGTGCAAATTAAAGTTTTGTGCTACCAGTTTAGATAAATTTTAATCTCACACATGCACCATCTTCATATCCAAATTTTACCTCAGAACTGGAAAAAGCTTGCATAGAGTAGATAGCTAACAATTAGTGCAAATAAGCACTACTACAGTAGCCAAACGCATATCTGCTTAGAAAGCAAAAGTGGGTCTTTTAGCCCTCTTTCAGCACCAGCCAGGCCAGTAAGTGCCTTTGGTAGTAACCTGGTCATAACCTGGGCCTTGCTCTGCTGCTTTTTGTTTTGCTAAAGGCTTTGCAACAAGTCAGCTTAATCTGGCACAACTGAGGAGAGAAGGCTGCCTTAAGCAATGCTTAAATACTTAATCTAAGAACTATCAGGCTTTACAAAAAGTGTACTTATATATTACTGGTGTTGAACCCTGGCTGATTGTTAGAGATGCTCTGAAGTAATCACTTGAATGTTAATTCAAGAATGATGGAAGTTAGCAATGAAAATGGTTTCAATTCTTCATATCATGCAATATAACATTTTTCAAAATTACTAGACAAGTCTTAATTATTTGGCTTTTCTAACTATATTGAATCATTTTCCTTCTTTAAGGATAGAAGTAAATTGATTATCAAAAGAATCTAGAGAAAATTAAGAAATGAGATAGCCAGTTCTAAAGCCTGGTAAGAGTGCTGTGCCTCTGAGCATTACTGACAAAAGCTTAATTTCTCTGCACTAGCTGACAGTTTTCTGGGTACAGTGGGACACAAAGGGAGCTGCCACCAAGTGGGAATGCTGGATGTTAGAAGCAAAACCTTAAACAACCTTGGCATTTGGTGGAGAAACAACACAGATGGGCATACTAGAGTAGCTTGCTCACAACAGCCCTTCATTCCCTACAGCCTTTCATTCCCAGCAAAGAGCCTGGTTTTTTTTTAACCATCTGGAGGTTTTTTCTTTGTTCTTTTTTTTTTTTTTTCCCCCAGGGATAATGCAACTTAATAAGTTAGAAATAGAGTCTTGAGTACATCTACCACTGTAGCAAGACCCACTGCCAGAGCTGCAAGTAGATGTTTTGCTTCAATTGTAGAAGAGGAAGTGAAGGCTTTATTTCTTTTCTGTGGCTGTAAGGAGTTTATTTTATTTTATGAGATACAAAGCCATGCTGTATACTTAATTGTTAGCGACAATCTTTGCTTTGTGCCAATGCTGCTAGAAACAGGAATGTAATTCAAAGAAGGCCCCACATATAACTTTTAAATTTCCAGGTGGGGTACAGTATCTGGTTTATCTGGCACTTGCTAGGAGGTAGATCCTTTTCCTTAATGTACTTGCTAATGGAAGGGAAAACTGGTCGTTCAAGTTCCATGTGGGACATGTGACGTGAGAACGAGCTGATAAGTAAATTGCACCGATAAATTGATTTTGCTTGCTCATTAGCTCTTTTTCCATTTGCGCCAAATACTGATAGATGCAATAACAATGAAATGCCCTGGGGAAATTTAAGAACTATTTCAATTGCAGCTACTGATGTAATAATAAATTCACATAAATTAGTCAAAAGGAAAACAAAATAATTGAGTCTAATGAAAGCTTAATTGAATAAAATGTGTTGGTCTTGCCTGGTTTTAGTTTACAGAAGTATTTACGTCCAGAATGCAGCAGAGTTCCACGTGATGTGCCAGGCCAGTGCTGCAGACTGTCCTTCTCCAGCAGATCTTTTATTGGCTGCTCATTCTTTGAAAGCGTGTGCATAAACCTCTTGCAAAGGCCATGCTGAGAAAGGGGACAGCTGGGGTTATTATTTGAAAAGCCGATAGTATTTTCTCTATAAGCCACAGATAAAATGTTTCACGTTTCTATTTCAGGCTGTAAACCAGACCGGGCTGTTCCTGAGTGTAAGTTTACCTTCACAGGAAATCCATTGTTTGGAAGGCTGGTGGAATCACCACACCCTGTGAGCACACAGATGAGGCTCTCAGATAAGTTCTTGTTCTCCATGAATACCTAGAAATTATCTGATAATGCTATTGTTAAATCGCAATATTGAAAATCTTACAAGAAATGATAAATTTATTTACACAAACCTGTTGGGGTTGGGAACTTGATCTGAGAGAGGAATTAGCAAGTAGGAATTTTAATGTCCAGTCCAATGCAAAGATAAATCATCAGTCTGGAATAAATTACTGCAGGTTAGCAAAAACCCAAATTCGAGGGCTAAGATCTTAAAGCAAGAGAGTTTGATCTGTTGTACAAAAACCCAGGCAACCTAGTAGCTTTATTTATTACCCTCTGGATGTATACAAACCAGAAACTACTCTGAAGAAACATTTTTCCACTGTCAAGCATTGAAAAAAAATTAGCACTTTCCCTTTCCCTCTTGTGGCAGAAATAGGAGCTGAGTAAAGATAGGAAATTTTAATGTAAAAATGTGTTGGTGCTGAACAATTGCATTTCCTCCACAGAGGGTAAGAAGTCCAGAAGAGAGAATTAATACAGCTGTATGATGAAAACATAGACACTGGCACTCTTTTGAGTGCCTTGCATTCAGTTCTTAGAAAATAAATCTGAGCAAGGAAACCTTGAAATATTGTAGCAATTAACATCCTAGCAATAGGACATTAACATATTTAGAAGTTTGTAATTACTACTCAGCTCCAGAAATGCTGCTTCTTCTAGTATTTTACAGTAAAAAAAATGATTGTAAGGATATCCTAGCTCCTCCAGGCATGAGAAGTGCATGGAGATAATGTGCACGGAGATAATGAGAGAGAGGACTTCCTTCTTATTCTCCCCATATATAGCTAGACCAGAAATTCAGTTTCAGATTAGGTCCCACTAAAAGAGCAGGACAAATCCATTAGCAATATTCAGAAAATTTGATTAGAAAACTAGTTGCAAAATTTGATCTGTTTATATGGCAATGTGAAAAATCTGATTTTTAAAGTCATATCCTCCCCCTGCTCCTTATAGAAGTCGCCTGGCTAAATAGAAATAGATTTTTAGAGGAAAAACTAAAGGCACATTTTTTTATCAGCATAATTCTGACAAATTTAAAATTCTCACTCCAAAACTTAAGGCACTTGAAAAAAAAGGGACAGAGTTTTAAAAGTGCTGGTCCAAGTGGCTGACAATTTATGAAATGCAGTATTTCTGCTGTCAGCAACTGAAATGAGATCTTAAAGTGGGAAGTGCTGGGGCAGCTTCAGGTGTTAGTGTCTATATTGCAGCTCATTCAGGTTGTAATGCAAGTTACATTGGTGGATTTTAATCCTGAAGTAGCTTTTACTGTGCATAGTTTTGGATAGTCCAAATCACAAGTTTTGGATAATCTGTATTTTACTTACTCGTCTGCAGGGACAAATGACTGTGTTTACACAGCTGTACTACTTGAGGCTCAATTTAAAGAAAGAATGCACACATGGAGAAGATCCTTTTGCCTTTGCATTTACATTACTGCCTTTCCAATCGAATGCATGTATCATGCTTGTTCTGCTGAGACGCAGACTGCTGCTGTTGGTGAAGCTGCTTCCTTCCCCCAGAAGAGATACCACTGTGCAGATGTATTTTCCACACAACCATAGGAATCTCTGATGTTTAATGAACATCCACAATATGATTTTTTGATTACACAACCCACCCAGCACATTTTAATTGCGTTTGCCCTTTGTTCCTTTTGACCTTTAAGCCTTTGCTTGCAATAAAACCAGTAAATAGGCAGAAACAAACTGCTATGCCACATCAAGTCCTGTCAGAATTCAAAGAGAACTGTAAACGTGGAAGTGTCAAGAAAGAATAAGTTTGCCCTGATTCATATAAACACTTTATTCAAATGCTTTGGATACAGATACACAGTCCTTGTGCAATATTTGTTATGGTTTCACCTGCTTCAAGCTGGAAACTTGAAAGTGTTTTGGTTAATGGGAGAGAAAAGTTTGTTGAGTTGCTCTGCAGCTGCAAGTACTTCTGTATGTTATGCTGAAGCACTATCTCACATTTTTTAACAGCAATGCAGCTCAGTAATTCAGGGGGTTTTTTGTTATGTTTGTTTTTTTTTTTTTTTTTTTCATAGAAGAGGAACCATTGCTTTGTACTGCATTTACAATGACTGACTGGCATTTCCTGGAAAAGGAGAAATAAACACAGGTTTTCTTGATATCCTTTGATGGATACAGATATAAGTCTTAGTCAAAATGTTTTAAAACTTTTTTTACAACATTACTAATTTGGCAGGGGGGTTCAAGTATTTGAAATTCTTTTCTATCTGAAGCTGAGACCTAACAAGTACAAGACCTGATTTCAAACCAGTGGAAAAAGCAGTAAAAATTCTGAGGACTAGAACAGAAATATTTGATTGATCCTGTAAAATGTTCTTTAGAATTTAAGAAATTTGGTTTTATATTAAATTGTTGGTAATAGTCTTAGAATACTTTTAAAGTTTTATGTAACATTGGCAGTTTCTGTAATCTCATTCCTATTATGTCTTGAATTTCCTTTAACCCTTGTGGCATATTTTCTGTAATTCTTATGTCAGAGATGCATTTCTGCATTTTCCTGACTAGTGCAGTGTCTGGGTACTCATCACATGTTGACTTCTCTATGGAGGAAAAATTAACTGATTTAGATATTTGTATTTTTTCCCCAACTCATCCTCCTCCCCAGTATATACAGTCTTTATTTAAGAGGGACAAGGGCATAACACCCTTCCACTCCAGTTGCTTTTTTTTTCAAATGTAATTTCTACAGTTGTTTCTTGAATATGCTGGTTCTTGAGCTGTTCCTACCCATGTCTTCTTCCTACATCACATGACAAAACAAAGCTTGGATAAACTATGCTAGAAACTGTATTATTCTTTATAGTAAGCAAAGAGAAAAATACCTGTAATACTTTCTTGTTTTGTTTTTAGTTTTAGTGGTCCTTGAGTTCTACCATTTTACAATGGCCTGCAACAAGTTATAAAGAATAGTTAGTATGAAGTAAAGCCAGTTTGCAGCACTGAGCTGCATATGGGAGAGTTCAGATAAGTGTGTGGTTTAACTCTGGTGTCACCTGGAGAATTGGATGTCTTTATAAGTGAAGTGATTTCCAAGGTGCACTTATACTGCAATAATTAAAAAGTAAAAAGTGTCCACAAAACCTAAGGTAACCAAAGCCCCAAACCGAAGCTTAACAAAAAAAAACAAAAAAAAAACAAAAAAAAAACAAAAAAAAAAAAAAAAAAAAAAAACAAAAAAAAAAAAAAAAANAAAAAAACAAAAAAACAAAAAAAACAACCCCAAATTAATTTGAGAAGTACTTTTTAACACCCCTTCCAGCTCTGGTGATTCTTCCTTTCAAGTTTATTTTTACTACTATGATAGCTAAAATCTGAATTTGCTTCTGAAGTTTTTGAGGCCATCATACAGCCGGGATGAGGGCACATTTCATATAAAGAGATAAGGATTTAAGGTATTTTTGGAGGAGTTGTTGTTATCCATTTAGACTGCTTAATGGCTCTGGGGTTCAGAGATAGTGAAGAATAAGAGACAACTTGTTAACATTGCACAGAGAAAGAAAACGTTCACAAAAGTAGAATTTTGTTTCTAGGGAGGTTTAAATGTGGACTTCAGCATGTGTTCATGTATTTGGGGAAAAAAGTAAAAATACCTTTACATTCCATTTTAATTCAAGTTGCTACTCAGAGGAACTTCTGAGACAGGTGGCAGGATGTCTGATCAAAGTGAAACTAGAGTTGCCCTGCTGAGATTCCACCTGCTATGTGAAAGTGCTACCACCTTCTTGCCAAGGGGAAAGAATTAGCTGACTCCAGCAGATTTTGGGTCTGTATCAGGTAAAAGTGATTCATTAGGCTGTGAGATCGAGCACTAGAAACTGTACACTGCACAACGAGAACTAGAATCCTCCACCTTAAAATTGTTTACGAAAACTAATTTCCTAATCATGGTAGTGAATAAGTGTCCCATATTCTAGTGTAAATTTCCCTTCCCAAGGGTTTCAAAGCACCAACAAACTAAAGCTCTTCCCCTTGGCCACAGGATGAAGAAGCCTTTGGAGTCACAAGAGGCATTCTAAACCTAAAAATGAGCTTTTTGTGGTGAAAATAAAATTAGCTGCCAGTCTTTCAGTATGATTTGGGAAATGTACTTCAAACTGTATGTACCTGCTGCATTTAGCATTTGTAAAAAGTTAGCACTCTGTAACAGCACTCCCCTCACTAGCTTTTCATTTCTTCCCCTAGTAATTTAATTTTCTTTCTCCCATTATGTCATGGCTTAGCACAGCTCAGGTCACCAATACCTCAAAATAAAAATGAGGCTGATAGCAGTAGGTGCTAAAACATGTTTAGAACTGCAATACAAATAAAAATAACTCCTAACTGTACAAGTTATGTGCAGATTGATCACATTCTACCCACTGGTCTCTCCAGTGGATACTGGGTATAGTACTGTGTGATTTTCTTTGATTTAAGATAATATGACTGTAGCACAGAATATGGGTTTGGAAGCAAGTAAACCACCAGTAGTTTCCTCATTGCACTAAACAATCACTTGAAATGAACTTAATTTCACACCATAGTAAGTACAACTGAAATCACCACAAGTGTATCAATGAAAGAGCCCATTCATCCTGTCCTGATTTTTGTCCAGTTTGCAAACATTCTATCTAAGAACAATTTCCATTGAAAGTACCCTAATACTTTGTGGGTTAGTGATCAGATTTATGTCTAGAAAATAGTATTTTCCTACCAGACAGGAAAGACCTGTCAGAAGATCTCCACTTTTCAGAAGTCAATTTTATTTTCTTTTAGAATCCTTCTTTAAGTGACATCCTCCAAGCAGAGGCAACATACAGTTAAATGTATCATTTGGAAAGCCATGCCTTGGCTTCTGGATCATCCTAATGTGGCTTTGATTCACAGAATGATTTGTGTTGGAAAGGGGCCTTTAAAGGTCATCTGATCCAAACCCCCTGCAATAAGCAGGGACATCTTCAACGAGATCAGGTTGCTCAAAAACCTGTTCAACCCGACGTTGAATATTTCTAGGAATGGGGGCTTCCTTCCCTTCCCTGCTCTGCACACTCTTTTGGCCCTTTTGCATTTACCTAGACCTTTAAAATGTTTTTGATTTATGGAGCTGGGTTTTGGAATACAAATCCTTGACTAAATTTGCAGGCAATTTAATTGTTCGTAGGTATAACAACCGTTGCAGTCACAGGATCTGGCAACTGCACTCAGCGCTTGACAACCATCAGCAATCTGCTTATGATCTCAATTTCTCATCTAATCTCTATTATTGTCAGTTAGGAATCAAAACCTTAGGGAAAAAAAGATATATTAATTATTTCTGCATTTCCAGATTTCTCTGGAAGGTTGCTATGGGCACAGAATACTGTAACTCTTCTTTCCATCCCCCAGACAATGCTTGCAGTGGTTGTGCCCCAAGCTCGTGTTAGCACGCAGCTGATCCAGAATGTTTGAAGTCAAAAGAGGAAAACCAACAGGCACTGGCATAACGTCTCACACCTTGCAAGCTCATTTGTGAATGTTTACTAGTTCTGCGGAAAACAAAACAAAACAAAAACCAACAAGAGGTCTTGTGAAATAAACCAGAGAAGACAAGTGTGAAGGAATACACGACAGAACACCAATATGCAGGACAGCTCTTCTGAGTCTGGGAGGGGGTGCAAGAGGGATGCGATAGTTACAAAATGTCCATCCTTACCAGCTCTGGCTTTTACGGAAATCACAGTATCATCGAACATACTCCTACTACAGCTCCTACTTCAGATGCTACCTTCCCATCACCGCCATTTCATCTCCCAAGCACACTGAAACATTACCAGTGCACATTACAAACTTTTAAAATGTATGCAGCTTTCCCACATCAATGTTTAGGAAACTATAGCTACGTTAAACGCCCTGAAATTCCGCATCCATCCGAGTTCACTGCGTTTACGTGCACTTTTGGTAAAGGTTTTGGTAAGCCACAAAGTCGGAACAGTCAAGGGTGCTTGGACAAGAGCAGGCCTCTCCCCAGTCCTGCTGTGACCCAGCAGACACAGAGCACTCCTTTTTTCCTCATAACAGAAAATTTCGCGAGATCTCTGTGTTTTGTAGGGTTTTTTGCATTAAAACCACTAAGCCTGTTGCCGGGCAGGATGCGCTGGCGCTGCGGGCGGGACCAGCCTGTTGCGGGCAGCAGCGCTGCCGGGGGCTGCGGGCGGCCCTGCCCGCGGCACGGCATCGCCGCCGGGACAAAGGCACCCGGGGGAGGGACGCCTCCGCGGAGAGCCCGAATGGCACTTCAGGGCTGCCCTGCGACGCCGCCCCCGCGCCCCATCTCCGCCGCGGCACCGCTCAGCCGGGCGCTGCTGCTCCGCGCTCACGCCCATCGCCGGGGTAAACGCGGCCGCTCCCGCGCCACCCGCCGGGTCCCGCGGCCGGCGGGGACAGCCCCGCACGGCGATGGGGGGACGCTGCCGATGCCGATGCCGATGC
>VZTR01021642.1:7145-18337 GCA_013400775.1 Chaetops frenatus | reverse complement strand
CGCGGGGGACGGACTCCAACTTTCCTTGTCCCGGGAACTGCGGCCGCCCGAGGGGACGCCTGCTTTTGGCAGGGAGGAATACACGGGAAACGTGGGCTTTGAGGACGGACCTCACGCTCCAGGGCCGCCTGGTAGCTCGAGGAAGTGCTTGTCTGACACGGGTACAGAGCCATCGGTGGTTGCCTGGGGCTTTTCCCACGGCGACCTTTCTTGTATTTCGGCACAATTAACTTTGTTCGTGGATCCTGTTACTGGTAAGGCTCTGGCGAGTTACCCCTAGGCGAGTTAGTGCTTGATGTACGCTCAGTGTGTGCAAGTTGTGCGCGCACTGTGTTCTTGAGACACTGCAAAGACCAGGCTGTGACCCTCTGCTTTCAGAAGCTCCTGGTTGAGGGTACAGGAGGCAGGAACTATAGTGCCGTGGTGCAGGTTGTACCGAGAAGCCTGTGGGCAAAGATATCAGCTGTAAAATTGCCTGTTGAAAGACTGTAACTTCCTCGGGGCAGTACCTGCTGTCCTTGCGCCCTCAACGCGCACATAGTACGCTGAGATGCACGTGTTGTGTGTACCTGGATGTGGCAAACAACCCTGTGTTCAGAACATTCTTGTACTTTATCTGCGATCTCGTAGTAGCACTTAGTGCCTCTTGTTCTCTGCGCGTGTGTGTTTGTATACTGAAACATACACACCAGCTGAAAATTGTATGTTTCAGCATACACGTGTACCTATATACACACTTACCCTTCCTATCCCGAAGTACAGCATCTTAATGTCTAGGCCTGAAAGTTAATGAAGTAAATACTTTAGGAAGAGTGAGCATGAAAAGATTTCTTGATTTTATGGTAATAATGTTATTTATAGTAATTTTCCACTGCAAGTCATTAAAAACTTCAGAAAAGTCTGAACTGCAAAAGCAAATAAATGGCCAACATTGCCTGTGCTGCTGGTGCTTGGGTGCTTTTACAGATGACTCTGTTAGAATTCCTGTCATTATTGAAGAAAACTAGTTATGAGAAGTTGGTGACTCTGCTTTGATGTATTTCCAGTAGAGTCTGTTTCTCCAGTTATTGCAGGTATGCTTATTGCCAGATTTTTATTGATGCTTGTTGGGGTTTCATATGTATGTGTACCTTAAGCATGTACACTAGCATATTGCAAAGTTTGCATCTTTTCCCAACTACATGTAATAAGACAGCCTTTTGCAAAGTTGGAAGTATAATGAGTTACTCATACTTTCTGAGTGAAGAGTTCAATAATGAGGAAAAGGCAGGAATCGACTTGGAGTGTTGAATCAGGCAAATTCACTCTTTTAGTGATGCAGCTGCCAGGACATTTGACAACTAGGAAATATGGAAGGTCAGTTGGAAGTTGTATCTTTCTTTCACTTTTAGTCCTTTGTCTTAATTTGTTAAAAATTTTGGCAGTTTCATGAGCTGAACAGCTGAAAAGATACTAGTTCTAGCTAATACGAGAAAAAAAAAAGTTAGCCATACTTGCTGGAGTAGAAATGGAGCTAGTTCACCTTAAATGAATCAGTAAAGGTTGTACTAAACCACATAGAGGCTTCCCTTTGGATTGACATCTGTGGTTTATGATCACTTTATTGGGACTGCAAATAGAGACCTGATTGTATAACTGAAAGCTTATGTATTACAAATATTGCACACCATTCATAGTGTAAAAAATTTATTTTTGGTCCATTTCTGTCTTTGTGTGGCTGTATGGAATAGGTGCTTTATCTGTCAGATCTTTTCTAAACCAAATGATTTTCCCAGGCTTGGAATGTATGCAGTTAAAAAAAATAAATGATAATTTTATTTATAGTTTATCAGATCAGTCTATTCACTGACATTTCAGTGGATAAAGAGGAAGAAGGTTTGGATTTGAGTATTTGTATCTTGTTGCACAGTGAGAATTAAAGTAAAAAGTCATTACTATAATCTTCGGCTGGTCTGGAGGGGGAGCTAGTGTCAAAGCAAAAGTGACTTAATTTTCTGGACTCCTTCAAAAGCTTGTTGTTTGGTCATAGAATATGCCTCTAATAAAATGAGGAAAACAAGTATAGATGATGCAGGCTACGTATGATTGCATTAATATGCATCTCTTGTATGATGAAAATAATCTGCAAGTAAAGTGATGTGTGATTTTTTTAGGGAAATAGAGTATGTGTTTTGCTATTGTGTAACAAAAACTGTATCCAAAGAACTTTGAAGTTGCAAGGTCAAGCTCTTATAAATCATGAAATGGTAGAATTAGAGATTCTTGTAATGCATGTCATGTGGCCTGTAAATGTAGGGCTAAATGTTACATTTTCCCCTACAATGTTGCTTTCATACATATACATAGCATAGAATGGCTTAGGCGGTGTTCAGTGTGCGATGCTGAATCCCTTTTTCTTGGTATCAAATAGTGTGTGGCCTTACTATTTGTTTATGTGCTGTTCATACTGTACTGTCTCAATTTCCTCTTTTGCTGTTTCATTACCTTCAGTCTCTAGTGCCTGCATGTTTCCCTAGTAATGTTTTCACATAAGTCTCCTGAGATATATTATGTATTCCTTTGTGTTTAATATCCAATTTAGGACCTTTATGATATGATTTTTCAAAATAATCTATCAGTGTTTTAATGATTTATGTTCTAAGATGTTTTCCCATAAAGGTCTAATTTACTAACAATAATCTGGCTTTTCTTTGTTGTTTTTAATAAACCACTCAACAGGGATCCATGAATGCATATCTAGAAAAGACCTCATTGCTTGATTTGTAGTATGGTGTGTGTTGATTTAGACTGCACGGATAAAGACTTAGATCTGTTGCAGTGTTAACCCCAACCTACTAAGTACATAATTTTAATGAAGAGTGGATTTCTCATTAAAAGTTTGTGGGGGGTTTTGATATTTTTTTTTTCTTTTAAAGATGATTTGTGTGCAAGAAGGAAGAAAACAATATTTCCAGGACAACATTAATTCCCTCTCTTTTTCTGCAATACCTGTCCTATTAACAACACACTTGCCAACATTTGCAGTGCATATGGCAAGGTCCTTATGCAATATATTGTTGTTATTTATTTTTTTCTAACACTTTGTTCACAGTAACACAGTAAGAGTACCTTGAGCACAAGGGCACAGAGAACAAGATCAAATAACCTTTAATTTTTTTGATGTGACTGTACTTTTTTTTTTTGAACTGATGGTTAGGTTTTTGATAGCCAATTGTTTAAACCGGCACTAAATTCTTTGCACATAACCAAAATGTTCAACATTCTGGATTTAAAAAAAAAAAAAAAGTCAGCAACCCTGATGGACAGGAGGAAACCCTCTGTCCTGTGGGATTGCACATATGACTAATAGGCATTTAGCATATAAGTCTCTAAAAGTGCTGAAATTAGTCTATTTTGCCATGAGACTTGTGCCACTTGAGCTAAGTGGGAATGTGATACTAGTAATTTGTAATTCAACTGTGCTTCAAATGGTGTTGTCTGCATATGGTTTTCTGAGATTTTTAAGTGTTTGAAAGTAGAGGTGAAACTCTGGAATCTTGGGCTCTATTCTAGGCTCTGGGAGTGACCATGGTCTATTGGATGCTGATTTTTCTGCTTATTCCTTGTGTGATATCTCCCTGTCCCAATCTTCTTAGTCCTATTCTGAAATTTTTATCACAGTCCTATTTTCCCCAAGTAAACAGTTTGTTTCTTGCTAAAGGGCTTCTTATCCAACATCCAGTACTGTTGTCCAGAGAGTTTCTAACTAATAAATTGTTTATCCCAGTTTCTTTCACTGTTTGAATCCTTTCTGGCTTTTCACAATCCTGTCTGCTGGTCTCAGATTTCTGTCCATTATGCTCAGTTTCCATTTAGTTCTCTGTCATGGAAAGGGTGTCTCCTTTCTGTGTTGTGTATTTCCACTGGCTCCTGTTCTGTCTTCTGTAGTTTTCCACCTTCAGCTTTGAGCTTCATTCTTCCTGGCTTCCTTCATCTGAATTTGTTTTTTCCTTTCCTACCTGTTTTCCTACCCATCTCAGACTTGGTCTGTATCCCAAACTCAAGATTGTGTTCACTGTGTCAACTGTATCATCTTTTTCCCACATTGCAGCTCTTTCTTTAGTCAAGTTTTATTGGTTCCTCTCTTTTCCACCCTTCTGTTTACGTGGATAGCTTAAGTTTTCATACTTGTTGGATCCAGCAGGGATATCACTGAGAATAAATTTAGATGCCTGTAGTCCATCCTGATAGTCAGGAAAACAAGCAGGCCTGTCAAGAGATGAGCTTGACTTTATGGGGAACTCATGTCTGAGCTGCAGTGCAAAAATGGACTATACAAGCTGGGACAGCCTACAAGGAAGAAATTTAGAAAAATTGTCCTGGAATGTAGGGATGACATCAAGAGAGCCAATGCTCACCTGGAGATGACACTTACGAGGGAGATCTAGGATAGCAAGAAGAGTTTCTTCTAGTACTTGAGAAGTGAAAAGCAGGACAAGTAAAATATGAGCTTCTTTTGGACTGTGATGTGTCGTGGTGGCAGTGGATACTGATGAGGCTGGGGTACCCTGATCCCTCTGTCCTTGGTGAGTCACTGCTAGCAAGGTCTCCCAGGCCTCTGTGCTTAGGAACAAGGGTTTGAGGAGAGTAACTGCCAGCAGTGGCTGAGGATTCAGTTGGGGATTATTGAGAGAACTCAAATCCTACCAGTGCATGTGGCCAAATGGACTGTGCCTGTGAACGTTGATAGAGCTGGCCAGAGTCCCAGTGAGGTCCTTCCCCATCATCTTTGAAGGATCTTGGATACCAGCAGACCCTCCCAATGGTTGAACAAATGCATATGTTGCACCCTCCAAAAAAGGCCAAAATACAGCCCAAAGAACTCCAAACTGGGTAGCTTCCTTTTTGTCCCTGGGAAAATAAGGGCATAGGTGTTCTTGGAGCACATTTCTGGTCACAAGAAGAAGGAAGTGAATGAGAGCAATCAACATGGATTTATCAAAGGTAAATCATGCATGATGAGGCAGATTGCCTTTTATGGTAAACTCACTAAATGTTTGGATGAGGGAAGGACAGTGGATTTAATTTTCCTGGACCTTAGCAAGATTTTCAGCTCTGTCTCCAACAATATTCTTGTGTCCAGATTTGGACATTACAGATTGCTGGAGAAGTAGATGATGTAAAGAAGACTAGTTGGATGGATGAACTCAGAAGTGCTTGATGTGTCATATAGGGAGGTTAGTAACAAGAGGGGTAGTGCAGGGATTTGTCCTGAGCAGGTGACAATCTTGTGATTGCAGATGACACCAAATTGGGGGGAATTGTTGCTTGATGATGGGCTGTCATTCAGAGGGACTCTGTCACAGCGAACCAAGGCCCATCTGGAGCTTTATTCAAGAGCAACTGCCAAGTCCTACACCGGTGAAAGAGGAGCACCTTGCACCTCAGGCTGGGGGACTGACGGGGTGGAAGGCAGCTCTGCTGGAGAAACCTGGTGTCCTGGCAGACAGCACTCTGACCATGGATCAGCAGCAGCATGCCCCTGCAGAATTATAGAATGGTTTCCAGCTACCAGTGTAAAGCACAGCACTGAGGGCTGCTAAGGAAAAGAAAAAAATCGACTCTATCTCAGTCAGACCCTGTACAAAGGGACATAAAAGATCATCCAGTTCCAACCCCCTGCCATGGGCAGGGACACCTTCCACTAGACCAAATTGCTCAGACCCCCATTCAGCCTGGCCTTGAACACTTCCAGGGATGGGGCATCCACAGCCTTGCTGGGGAACCTGCTCCAGAGTTCCACCACTCTCACAGTAAAACATTTCTTCCTGGTGTCTTATCTGAACTTTCCTCTTTCAACTGAAGGCCATCCCCCCTTGCCCTGTCACTACATGCCCTTGTCAGAAGTCCCTCTCTAGCTGTCCCCTGTAGGTACTGGAAAGTGCTCTAAGGTTTCACAGGAGCCTTCTCTCCTTTTTCTCTCACTCTCCACAGCCCTGACTCTCTCAGCCTAAAGAAAAGGAGGATAGCAACATCCTGGGCCCTATGAGAAGGAACATAACCAGCAGATAGAGGGAAGTGGTTGTCCCTCTCTTCTTGGTGCTCTTTAGACTGCATCTAGAGTGCTGTGCCCAGTTTTGGGACTCTCAATACAGGAAAGACATGGATAAATAGAAGTGAGGTTGGTGGAGGACCACCAAGATGATTAGGGAGCTGGAACACTCCTCCTGTAGGTTTGTTCAGCTGGAGAAACAGGTGATCTCAGTGGGATCAAACAGCAACATACTGGTTTTTTTTGAGGACCTCGCTGAGAAGATGGAGTCAGGCTCTTTTACTGAGATGTGTCGGGAGAGGGCAGGAGGCAGAGTTCATAAATTGAAACAAAAAAGGTTCAGACTGGATATAAGGTAAAACTTCCCATGGGGGTGGTGAAGCTGTGTAAGAGGTTGCCCTGAGAAGCTGTGTAGCTTCTCTCTTGAAGGTTTTCAGGACCCAAATATGTAATGCAGAGCAACCCATTCGTATCTCATATCTGACTTTGAGCAGGAGGTAGGACTGAGGGACATGTGGAGATCCCTTCCAAGCTCTGTTATCCTGTCAGTCTACAGCTGTGGATCTTTAGTTCCCAGGAACCTTACAGGAATGGAGTAAGTACAGACAGAATATGTAGGTAGCTCAGCTGCGACATACCAAAACAAAATCAGTAACAATAACACTATGGTGAGCTTGACAAAAGCATCACTTCTATGCCAGGGGAAGCATTTTGCTGTCTCTTAGAAAGATGCTTGTGGACCTTAAAGCATACAAGTGATTAAACTTTTTGAAGAAAAATAACCTTTTGTAATGAGGTGAAAGTGTATTTTTATGTCGCTTTCCTTGGAAAGAGGAAAAATATGTTTTGCATACCATGTAAACATTGGAGCAGCTTTGACATGGACACCTGGAACAGAATGGGTCATCTTGAAAAGCCTTTGGCAACTTAAACTGAAAAATGATTCTTCTACAAGGAAATATGTGTCAGCCTTAAAAATTGGTGATCTCTCTTGGTCATTTGCCATGAAAAGTATGTAAATTCATATTGTGTAGTTCATAATGCATCATTTCAAGGTGGTGATTTTCTGACAATCTGTTAAATCAGTTGCAATCAATTCTGATTTTTTCCCCCCCACCCTCAAATATTATATACTACTTCCCTCATGTGATTATTGTTTCCTCCTGCTCTTTTCTCCCTCCCCTGCCACATTTTCAGAGTGGGGAATAAATAAAGGAATAGAAGTAGCCCTAAGATCTGAGGAGCCCAGTAACTGTTCTAGAAGACTTTTGGCTAAAAGTATTCAAATCAGAAGAATTGCCTGTACCAGAGAACTACTGTGAAATAACAGGCTGGCTGTATATGTATATTTAAAATTTATTTTTCATTTTTGTTATTTAAGTATGAGGTGTTCCATGAGAAACTAACTTTTTCTGAGGTTTTTGCCTCTTCATTTGTATTTGCTAGCCTTAGGTATCCTCCCTAAAACAAATGGTGATTTCTGTAGCAAAGCATGCTTTCCATGAATCAATCATTTGATATATTTAGTTTCTTCAAATATTAGGTATTTATAAAGAATAATTTCTTTTCGGAATATATAACACAGTAAAAATAAATAAATACCTCAGCTGTTGGTCATTCTAGAACTTCATCAAGTTTGTGCTGCTGCAATTGCTTTGTGGTAGCAATATTCTGAATGTGAATGCTTTTTAGGAGTGTGCTTTCATTATATGTTTGCTTCATAATCTTATAGTAGCAAGATGAATAATTTTCTGTAATGTCAGAGAATTTCTTTTGTGAGGCAGTTAATAGCAATAAATATTACCATGACACTATTAATTCTGTGTGCTAAAGACTCTTTAGAATCTTGTGGAACATTGTTGTGAATATCTTATGGACATCAGTTTTGACTTGCTGCGAGTTAAACTCTTTCTTCAAAGCATTGCTCTTATAAAAGCTTTTGTAAGAGAGCAGTAGGAATTCTCTTCCAATAACCTCCCAGTGTTCATCTTTAGTTTATTATATTACTTACGCTGTACTTCACCATAATTTGTTTGCACAGTGACACAGTAAGTTTTCAAGGTAAGTCTGATTTGTATGGGTACCAATATATTTATTAAGCTTTTTGGAGTTTGTTTTTTTTGAAGGTGTTTTTGTGCATGTATGTAATAAATATTAAAGTAAGCATTTATCCAATATGCTGTTTATTGAAGAGTTCATAAAACATATTTGTAAAAATATTTGTTTAGATTATTAAGGTATTCAATTACAAAAATTTCTTCTTTAAACACTTTGCCTCTAAGGAAATTGCTCCAAGTGTCAGAATGTGAGCTTTCAGATTGCCCAGAACCTTTGTCTTTAGTGCTGTGCCTCTATTTATGATATACCTGAAATATGTATAGAAGTTTCTGATATGCTGTACTTAGCTGACATTTTTTCTCCTTTTGGGTGTTAGCTAAACAACTTTGGTGCTCGCACTGCAAGAGCAAAAACTATTCCCTCTCAAGGATACAATAATCTAATGTGGATGTAATATGTTGATAGATACTCTCTCTCCCCACCCCTCTTTTGCTTTTCTCCCACTCCAAGGTATATATTATGTTTATATTATTGGTTATGTATTTTGTATATAACCATTCATGGCAGGGCACCTTATGTCTTTACTTTCTCTCAGCTGCTTAGGCAAGCATTTGTTTCTTATTTAGGGCAAGATTTGAATATACAGGAGAAAAACTTAAAACCAAACATAATTGTTTTCTTTACTTTTGAAGGTTTCACTGAGACACCTTTGTGGTATTGTGCCATGTCTTGCTATGCTTAGATAGTCTCTGCCCTTCCTTATTCTGTAGTCTGGGGTTTAGAATGGCTTGTTCACAGTTTACAGTCTTCTCGATGCATGTCTTCACATTTCTGTTCAATAACTAAATCTGTTTCACAGTTATCTTGGGATTTGTTTTTTAACAGTACAGCATCTGACTTTTTGATCTGTCTATTGCTTGGGGTGTTTTGAAGTTATAGCAGCTAGGACAGCATGAATTACACCTTTTTCCTCATGTGGCCCACTGGAGGCATTCAGTGGCATTGAAAAATGTTCTCCTTGAGTTATTCTTCATTGCAGATGCCTACTCAGCAGTCTGGATTTTGGATTGAACTGCTAGACATTCTCTTTGCAACCGTTTTTGTCTTTTAACTTCCATGAGGTGTTGCTGGACTAGGTATCAATACCCTGAAGTTTGCTCTGCCAGGCTGTAAAGATGGATGGCAATTTTGGTATTATGGCAGCTTACATTACACCCTATGACAATATTTTCAAATTCTGCAGATATATGCTTTGTGTACTTCCTAGGGAGCAGGAGATGTTCCCTAGCAGGTTGTTGATGTTTTTTCTGATGTCATTTTTTTCTCAGTGGCAGCAGGATCCTTGTAATGCATTATCCTTCTTCACTTAATTACAATTAAGTGAAGAATAGTGCTCTTAGAGTGAGGGAATCAGTATGAGTAGAACAAAGAAATGTTGGTCTCTCAAGGAACCAGGCATACTTCTGAGATATAGAGAGATCAGCATAATTTAAAATGCTTGTTTGATTTCCCTATGCAAAATACTGCAGCGTCATGCATAGGTAATGTTAATAATTCTGCAGTTTCTACATGTTTCTAGATTATTCAATACATTTGTACATTATTCAATACAATAATTCTGTATTCTATGGAAGAGCTGAGAGAACATGGTCTGTATTCAGTTTCTTGCTCTTAAGACCCTCCTGTATGTGTGTACCAAGTCACTTGCAGTTTATCCTTTGCACACTGAACATGTCTAGTTGCTCCAAGCTGTTGGGACAAGAATAGGACATATCCCAAGTACTGAAATCTGATGTAGGGTCATAAAACCATGTATTGAGATGTAACAGGACATGCTGGTNTTTTGCTTACTGCCAATCCGCTGTTTCCTGAAGTCCTGCAGCAGATAAGATCCTGCTGTCCCTGCTTTGCTGAGACAGTCACAGTTTTGTGACCAACTGTATTTTCAGTTAAGAATCCCAAGACTGTGCCTTTCATGGCACATGTTCTTATGCAGATTGTGAGTATATTTACTATTCCAGCTGTATCAGTCTCAAATCTGTATTTGAGTGCTGTGGCTCTTTGGGGTGAGCTTGCTCATTCTTCACAAGAATAGAAGGGGAACTATCACATTTGTATGCGTGCTAACTGGATTTGGTTAACTGCACGCTTGTGCCCAGTGTTGGTTTGTTCACAGTTACAGGTTTCACCTGTGGTTAAAACATCCTTTTATCCAACTTCTTATGTCAAGGGGATATCAGTGGATATTAGGAAAAAATTAAAACTAAGTCCTTTTATCTGCAGTTTTTGTTGATGTGACATGTGTTCTCCTCCACCCCATCTGATCTTTGATTGGTCCTTTTATGCTTGTTAACTTTCAGGATCCCTTCTGTAGTACTTTGGCCTGTCTGATTCCAGGTTTACTCTTGCTTACATAATATCCTGCTTTCTCTGGTGGAGAGCCCTTTTCTTAGAGGAGAGATTTGGAAGACAAGCATAAAATTGGCTGTGGTACAATATCATACAGATTTTCAGATATTTTCAAGTCATGCCATGCTGATTAAGGCATTGGTATATCCTGAATGTCATGGAGTCATAGAATGGTTTGCATAGGAAGAGACTTTACAGATCTTTCCATTCCAACCCCCCTGCCATGGACAGGGATATTTTTCACTATACCTGGTTTCTCAGAGCTCCCTCCAGCCAGGCCTTGAACGCTTCCAGGGATGAGGCATCCACAGCTTCTCCAGGCAAACTGTTTCAGTGCCTCGCCACCCTCACAAGAAATAACTTCTTCCTATTATCTGATCTAGATCTACTCTCAGTTTGAAGCCATCACCTATTGTCCTGCCACTACATGCTCTTGTCAGAAGTCCCTTTCTATCTTTCTTGCAGGCTCCCTTCAGGTAGTGGAAGGCAGCAGTTAGGTTACCCTGAAGCTTTCCCTTTTTCAGGCTGAACAAACCCAATTCTGTCAGTCTTTCCTCATAGGAGAGGTGTTCTGCTATAGATTGTTTAGAAAATTAAATGATTTATCTTGGCCTTTTGATTTTATAGATTTATTTCACTAATTTTTTATGTTTTCAAAAATCTGAACTAGTAAATGAGGTAATAGTTTAGTGTC
>VZTR01021641.1:185798-199559 GCA_013400775.1 Chaetops frenatus | reverse complement strand
TATGGGCTTTAAGATCCCTTCCAGTTTCTGGGATTCTGTTTAACCACAGTGCTGGGAAAATTTCCCCCTCCTCAATATCCATCATCTGCCATGAAAAAAAAAATCTTTCTAAGTCTGGTAATTCACAAGTGATAGCCCAGTTCAAATATCTTCAGAGACACCTTAAGGATGTGAATAAGATGACTGTCCCAGCACATATCAGAGAGCAATTAGATGGAATTTATTTTAATGTATTCCATATCTTCTCTCATACCTTGAAAACGTCAAAATATAAAATGATATTGTGGGAGCCTACACTGATGGAGTATAAAGCTGAAGTCTAATCCAGGAGTACAAGCATAGATAATAAAGAATTTGAACCAGTCAGCAGAGAGTTACAATTAAGAAAGGAATTTTTCTTTGTAAAGAAAAGAAATTCAGGATGAATCACCATTAAAATACATGTTTTAAGTGAACAAAAATGGGGACAGGGTTGAGAATTATGTGTATGAAATTTATTTGCCTCAGTAATTTAGGGCTGCAATGTCCTGGGTTACAGGTAGAAAGGAAACAGTTCCCAGAGGAAAAGTACTAAATCTCAGGGAAGTTCTCAGAGTTTTTTAGCAGTATTCCAATTCTTGATGGCACCATGCATATTAAATCTTGTTTGCTATGATTAATTGCTTGGTGGTTTTTAATGGTTCTGTGGAATACAGAGGACACCTCAACTGTCGTGCAGGAGACACAGCAGGACCTTAGAACATCTGCCTGGATAAAAAGACAGACCCTGATTTGCAGTAGATTGTCTCTAGGCTGTTGTTTTTAACACTTGCTGCTTTGAAAGGACAGCTATGGTAAAGAGGTTTATGTGAAGCTTCTAGAATAAAAAGTTAAGAAGAATGAAATGTGCTGAGTGTTGCTCCTTTGAAAAAAAAAATGCAAATTTAGGAGATTTGCTGATATAAACCATTTCCTAATAACTGCCCGTTACTGAAAACTATTTGCCAGGTTCACCAACTATTCTGGTCCACTGAGACTTCAGTAAATTGGCTTCAATCTGTTCCTGGAAATGGGAAGAAAGCTACAAGGAAAGCTTTAAAACTACTGTTTTCTACAAATAAGCTTTTCTGTTCTCTGTTGTTGCTTTTGCTTTGAAATTTCACAGATTACAAGAAGGAAGAGAGGATGCACAGTCCTGGTGGATCCCAGGGTCTGAGCAGGTCTCATGACTCTGTCCTGCTTAATCCCAGCATTGGTGACACTGACAAAGTGTGTTCCTGAGATGCTCCAGGAGAATATGCAGGTTTCATGTGATAAATTATATCAAACAGATGTCTCACATGTGACATGAAATAGCAGCTTTCTGCCAGGCTGTCATATCCCAAGTAGACATCTGAGCAATTCACCCCTTCATGGGAGAGGAATTTTTTAATCCCCTCCTTAAGCCCAGCATGAATCTCAAGCCTGTGTTTTAAAAGCTGGTGCCTCTGAGTTATTTTCCACTGCTCATTATGTATTCAGTGGCAGTAGCACCTAAAGTTCTAAAGCTCATCATTGTTAGTAAAAGTCTCATGCATGTAAACAAGGGCTGAACTTGCCTGTTATTTAAGAACAAAGTTCAAGTCTCTGTTTTGATCCAAGCCTGTGCTGCTCTTGCAGTTTCTGAAGGATAAGACTTGTCTGAGTTGGGTTTTTTTTTTAAACAGGTGACACACACAAAATCAAATTCTGATTGCAGTCTGATTTCCAAATCAGCACTTAATTCAGCTGTTATTTTGTGAATGTCCTATTCATGCCACAATACACAGCAATTTCCTTGCATAATAAATAGCAGGGCATTAAAAAAGGAAAATACTAAATTGCAAAAGCAAATTATAAAAAAAAAATCCCAACAAACAAAACCAAAAACCTGTGTAGCACCATTACATTGCTGCTGCTGCTTCTACTTCTTCCACTCAAGCTGAAATCCATCTGAGGCTCACACAGACCATGAAAACTTGGTTTCAAGCCAGGCTTTGAGAGTAAATTTGAGATGAACTGTCTGGAAGAGGACTCTGCTCCCCTTCCTACTCCCATCAGTGCTTCAGTGTCAGAAAACAAGGGATGGAGCAAACCCAGAGGAAAAAACTGGGCAAAAGGTGATCTCTATCCTTTCCATGAGGCCACATCCACACCTGAGTGAAGAATTGCCATGCAATTTTTACAGTGGAAAGTGAAAACTATTTCTCATTCCTGGGGGTGTTTCACGAGTGAGGATGGAAGAAGCTAATACCAAATTACTGACAAAAAATCACACTGCAGGAAGAGAACTGTAAATTTCTGGCTCGCGAAGTGGCTCTAACATGTACTCCATCTAGGAATGCTGCATTGCATTGGCACTTGGAGCTTGGATTTAAGTCTCTGAGGCCTGAAATATGGAAAGACACACATAGCTTTATTATTAGCTCCAAATTAAGTAACTAAAGTCTAGCTCATATAAAATCTTTGAATTTCAGCTGTCGTCTGATTTTTAATCCTGCCTGTAAACAGTATTCCAGCAGTGAAAATACCCAAACACATAATTCAGGAGTATAATATGAAATTATTGTTTAAATTTCAAGATATGTGAGGGGAGCAGCCATACAGACTCCCAGGGCCAGGCCCTGGAGCCGAGATTCCCCTGCAGGCTATGGAGAAGTAGCTGTGCCCCTGTGATACACATTTTAAATCATAGATTGAATCCAAAATAAAGTATATTATTGTATTAATCAATATTTCACATTTCCCCAGCTGTTCTCAGCATCTTACATCACTAGGATCAACTTGTAAGTACTTAAATCTTGTAGTGCTGATGAAATGGCTTTCCAGTTAATATATTCACAAGGTGGTGGCTGCAAGGCTTAAAAAAATTTAAAAGATATAAAAAAGGTCACGTATATCTTTTCAACATTAATCCATGGCTGAGTTTATAAGAAATTACTCAGTCATCCAGGTTAAGAGTAGATGTGTTCAAACGAACTGAAAGCAGACTTCCCTGTGTAGAATTAATTATAGCTGGTATGTGAACAGCTAATAAAAATGGGATTTTTTATGTCTTTGTTATAAAATATCTTCATGCCATAATTAGCAGTCTACTCTGCAACTACAGGAGCAGAGCTATTGCTTTGCTCTAGCAGAGCTACTGACATTGCTTTACCAGGTCCTTTCTTGGCAAATGGGCCAGGAGGAAAAGTAGAGTTCCACTAAAATACCTGGTGAGGGAATGGAAAGAAAAAGAAAATCTTTTTTTTTTTTTTTTTTTTTTTTTTTTTTTGGTCTGTTTTCTGAGTGATGACTCAGAGGCAAGAATGCTGAGAAACATTAAACCACAAAGCTTAAGCACAGATGTGAAGTGTAGCCCTGGAACCAATTTCCCACAGTGGCAGCTCATCCCAAAATTAAAGGAAATTTAAGAACTTCTTTGACTATGGACAGAAGCTAAGCACATCCTTCAATATCAGACACATGCTTAGGTGACTGACTTGATCCTTCCCAAAGAACATGTGTGGATTTGGCACAGCCTGGCTTTTGGTAGCAGGGAAGTGCCACAGAAGTACCTTTTGTGAGAAGTTGCTAGAAGCTTCCGCCATCTCTAACAGAGCCAATCTGGTGACTCTGAAGATGGACATGCTGCTGGCATGCTGGCATGTTAGAGAGGTTGGTAGTGCCTCTGTGATGACATATTTAAGAAGAAAATCAAAACAGCACATGTGCAGGTTTTTTTTTCCAGAGGTGGTGAGGCTCTGCTGTGGGGGCCCATCCCTGGCGCTCCCTGTGGCAACGTGCCAAGGCCGCCGCCATCTCAGCGCGGCCCAAAGCAGGCCTTGCCTGCCTGGCCAACCCAGCCAGCCATGCCACGGGCAGAAGGGCAGCGGCAGTGGCTTCTCCTTCCCGGGCCTCATGTGAGGAGAGGTGTTAAATGGTGCCAGCACCGCAGCGGCCGCCAGGGCCTGTGCCACAACGGCGGCGGGGCTGCCTGGCCGGCAGTGGCAGTGTGAGGAGTGATTCTCTCACAGGGAACATAGACGAAATCGACCTCTTGGCACTGCAGGATCCTGCAGGAATCTTTGAAACAGTGGGACTTGTTGGCAATGGTAGCTACAAGTGGGAAGAGGAGGAAGTGAGGACATGTGAGGAAAGACAACATGGCAATACCAAGGGCAGTGGAAAAATAAGGAGAGGAGGTGCTTCAAGAATCTGAGCTGAGGTTCCTCTGCAGGCTGTGGTGAGGACTATGGTAAAGCAGGTTGTCTCCCAGTAATCCATGAGGTCTGTGGGGGAGAAAAGTGCTCACACTGGATCAGGTGGATGCCAGAGAAAGCTGTGATCCAATGGGAGACCCAAATGGAAAGAGAGGGCCTGTCCTTCCAGAGATATAGAGAGAGGCCCCTTGCTTCTAAACTAGAGCAGCCTATCCTTAGAGGACTGCACTCCATGGATGAGTGACCCATGCCACAGCAGTTTTGGAAAGACTGTTTGCCCCTGGGAGGGACTCAGGTTGCAGCAGTTTTGGCAGGACTGCTGCTTGTGAGATTGGAACTATGCTGAAGAAGTTCCTGGAGAACTGTCTTCCATGGGAAGGACTCCATGGCATTGCAGAGGAAAGACGCCTCTATCTGAGCGAACAGAAGAAGATCTCAGACCAAAACGCCCATGCCCTGCCTTCCTGGACTGTCAGTGGGAAGGAGGGAGGAGCTGGGGGAAAAAAAAGGTGTTTTAAAGACTTCTTTTACTTCTCATTATCCTCCTCTGAATCTGTTAGCAATAAATTTACCTTATACCTTTAAATTTGAACCTGTTTTACCCTTAAAGTGTTTTCTCCAAATCCTTATTGCAACTCATGGGCCCTTCCTTAATTTTTTGTTTCCTTCTCCTCTGCCAACCTGTGGCAAGAGAGAGTAAGTGAATGGCTTTTGTGGGTGCCTGGTGTTTGGCCAGTGTCAAACCATGACGAAAGGGAAGAGTTGACAAGTCAAAGGATTCAGCAAAAGCACCAAAACTGCAGTGACATCATCCATCATTCTGCAGGAACTGGGTTATTCCTGACAGTTACAAAGGAAGGGGTTAGTGAGTAGCTGACAAACACTCACCCTGTTTCAACCACTCCACAGGAGCTGCTCTGGAGGTGACTGTGAACAGTTCCAGGCAGATTCCTGCCCTCAACCCCCATCTTCTCCATTAGTGGGAACCTCCTGTGCCAATATCTTGGGTCACGGGGATGATCTTTCCACTGAGTCCTTGTGGTTAGTGATTTCAGAGAGACCCAAATGCTCCATTTCCCTACAAAACTGCAGAAATTCTCTCAAAAAACCTGAGATCTTCTAGCTCTCAGATCAGTTTATCGTGCCCTCATAGAGAAGATATTAAAAATCTAACAATTTCAATTACAACCTAATCAAAAAGATCGATATTTCAAGACTGTTTGTACTAGTTTGTGCAAACCTACTTCTATTGTAAAACATCTTGTTGTAAAGTTTCTTTACAGATGTCAATGGCTATTTTAATAAAGAATGTAATTTAATGAAGCGTTTGCTTTCTTTTTCCATGAAAGAGAAATTGAAATGTTAATTCAAATAGAATTGGATGGTCCGAAACCTGACTAATTGAATGTAAACAGAAGAGGAGGAAGAAGAGGAGGAGGAGGAGAAGGATGCCATATTGGCATCTTTTGCGGAAAAAAGGGAATTGTGGTTATCATTCCTATTCTTTAATGTTTTCCTAAAGGACCTGGAAGACTGAAAAATTAAAATAATTGGCAAATTAATCCATATTGAGGGACAGTTGACAGTGAAAAGGCAGCAAAGCAGGAACACGGAGAGAGGGAACCAACAAAAAGCCTAATTTAGATACATCTGAGGTTGGGGGAATTTCTTATAGAATAGAGATGGTGACAAATGATCCAAAGCATTTAGCCTTTGAATAAAGGAACAAATATGGAAGAACCAATCAGCTGGCAGTGGTGGAACTGGGAAAACATGGTTGAGCACGAATGTGTATGGAAAAGCACATCCACAGAGTGACCACTCTCCTGCTCAGCAGAGGAATTGCTGCAGCAGGAATTCTTTTCCCCAAGAAGCCTTCTGGTGTCAACTTCCAAGAGCAGTTTGGAGGAATTGCGGAAGATCAATGAGATAAAATGTGGTAATCATACACTGTGCCTTGCTAAAAGGGACCTCAAGGACCAAAATATTTGCAGCCAGGGTGAAAACAGCTAAGAATTAATTTACACCACCCTACATATATATATTTCTTTTACCTCAGCCAACAGCTGAAGCTCCCTGAGTCCTTTAGTCCAACACAAGGTGGGTTTTATTACAAAATGTTATCACAAAAATGGACTTGAAGGGATCAGGTGAAGTACATGACCCGGATCTCTGCAAGGAAAATGAGTGATTCCACATGGGGAGCTGGACCGTGGCATTATTGGATAAAGAGAAAAAATGAGCAGAGATTAATGGACTGAGAAGCCATAAAACTTCCATGAAAGTCTTCTCAAGGAGTGCTGGAAGCTTAAAGGAGGATTGAAGAGGTGCTGGGAAGTGAGTAGTCCTTCTGATCACAGGTGGCTTGCTTACATAATAAACATGCTTTCCATCTATAAATTATGACTTCATATTAAACAATTTGAAACAGGAAACTCAAACATCTTCCCCAACTTTAATGCATGTGACTGGCAATCAACCAATCAACAAATGGAATTGCAAATTTTAAAGAACATTATGAATCACTCTCCTCTCTACTGCAGTTTTCAGCAGAAATATCATTTTATGCCCCTGATTTTTGAAGTGGACACATTATTAGCATCATACATTAAGTCTAAAACAATCAGGGAAAATAGAATTGATAAAACAGAAATAAAAAGCATCCAGAAATGAAAAAAACTAAACCAATAATAGACTCTGAAACATTCATCAAAACATATTAGCAATAAATTTTAATCAGCAGAGTGTCACTTCCCATTGAGTGAAAGCAGAGAGGCTGTGCTGTTCCCACTTTCTGACATAATATAACCAGCACAACAGAAAAATTGGTTATCAGTTGAACTCTCAACTTGAATCAGAAGAAAGTAACAGGATAAAATAAAAATGAAATGGAGCAAATCAGAGCAGAGCAATGTGAAAGAGCGTGTCTGGCCAGGAAGCCAATTGTGCACAGAAGGTGCAGCTGCCACAGAGACAGTAAAGGCCTGAGATGATGGTTCATCCTTATGGAGGCAGTGGAATTTTTTCCAGCAGCAAAGGCTCATTGCATGTCCCTGAGTGATTTTTCAGGAGCCAGGCATGCAGCCAAGAGTGCAATACCCAGCTCATTGCCTTGGCATGTGCAGGGAACTGAGAGCAGTGTAACAGCCTGAGGACACTCCCAATTCAGCATCCCCCTTCCCACTCAGGTACCTCCTGGAGAGCTTGAGCCCAGGGCTGGAAACTCCATCCCAAAACAGGAGAGTGCAGGATTGTTCATATCCAGGCTTCCCAGCTGGGAGCAAGGTTGCAAGTTTGGGTTACAGAACAATTCTGTAGTAAGAACTCAAATTAATCTGCAGAATGCTGTTGGCTTAGAGTAGTGTTACTCCTCCTCTTCCTGTCTTAGTAGTACAGTAGGATGGGAGTTTCAGACAAGGTTCTCAGGGAGACCTTCCCATCACGAGGTGCAGAAGGAACCTCCCAGCTGCCTCAACTCCTTTGGGAGCAGCTGGATTCAGTCCTGCTCCCACTCCTGTCTAAAAGAGCCTACGGGTGTAATCGAGGCTTTATACAACTTTGTCCTGTAGTATTAAGGATGGGACCCCATGATTTATTTAAAATCATGATGATAATGATTACACCAAGAGATCTTAATCAGAATTATTTACACAGTACTGGCACCTATAACTAATATGGTGCATGATTTGTTGAAGCAATGATACTAAAACTAGAAAACCGGTTCTTAGGTAGAGACTGATGTCACTCACTTATCCTAATGACCAAATCTCTTTCCCCACCTTCAAGGAGTGACCTTAAGGATGTCCCTGCTCCAGGGAGGAATCTCCACACACTTCCAGAAGGGGAGTGTTAGAAGATCTTTCCATTAAAAAGTTGTGCTGGGATTTTATAGCATAAAGTGACTGATGTCAGATGTCTCCAGGCTGGGTTAGATCAGTTGTCAGCATTGTCACCTGTTGGTTCCTCTGTCAGGACCCCAGGAACCACTCCTCTGAATCAGGAAGCAATCTGTCAGGAAAACATGTTCTGCCGTAATCCAAATTTATGACTAGATGGAGAGGAGGTTCTGAATCATATTTGTACAGTCAAGCAAAGTATCCTGTAAGATCAAATATTCACTTTAAAATCCATTCCCTTTTTGAAGGGTACATTTCTAATATTCACACAAGAAAACTTCCACATGTTCAAAAATATAGAGTCCAAACTAATTACATTATTAAAATTATACACTCACAACTAAAAATCAATTTATATGGTCTACTATCTTACTGTCATTTAATAACTTTGCTCTGTTTTCTACCCTCTAAGTGATAAGGCTTTCCTGATTGCAAGAAATTACCTTCTTTGGATCGTGTCAGAGTCCCAGCATTAAAATCTAGAAATCTGATCTTGAGCACTGCATTTTCCCTTTTGTTGGAAAAGTTAAAAAATCCTTTTCTTTGACAGACTTTGTCATACGCTGTTTTGCATCCTTCCCTTTATGTGTTCGACCTATAGCTGTGATCTTTGGTTAATGAAAGAAGTTTAAAGAAAAGTTAATAACACCATTCTGGAACTATTAATTAAAACCTGAAGTATCCCACCTTGGCTTGAATGTCTCTCCATATTTCTAAAGGCAAATAATGATACTGAGATCCAAACTAATCCATCCTCAATGACTACCATTGCCTGTCATTTGATTGCCTCGATACAGCAGATAAATTCTCATGGCTCCAGTCCAATTTGAGGCATATGAGTGTGAAGAGCACAGTAATAATAAAACCAATTGACTCAGAATGGCTCTGCATGTGCAAATGACTGCAAGGGAGAGCTCTCCTTCCACTGCTAACAGAGGCAAGGAGGCTCCATTTCTGTATCCAGGGCTGTAATTATAAAATTATTAGAAATAATCTACAGGTACCTAGAAATAGAGCTTAATACCAGGGGTAGGTATATAAATGCCAAATGTATGGGTTCTTAACTGATTAGCCATGGACTTCCCTAGAAGGCAATTTAAATCAACTGGAGCAGGCTCAGTTCAGAGAAGCCTACAGACAAATTTACCCTCAGGTTCATTAATAATTCCACCTTTTAAATGAGCTGCTACAATTTTCTCTTTGTCTAAAAAACGTATCTAATAAATATAACTGAAATTAATGTAATCCAAAATCAAGGACAAATAGCAGATAGGACAACCAAGCAAAACAAAAATATCACAGTGTGAAATGATGCAAACCAAACCAACTTATTAAGAGAATTATCCCCCCAAAAAGGTTAACCAACACCAGAAAGCTTTTATCTTCACTCTACATGGAAATCAGCTCTAAAATCCCTCTTGCAACAGAAAGAGTGCAGCTGTGTCAATCCCACTGCACATCAAACTGTCTCTTTCTAAAATTCCCTGCTCCCCACAGTGAGGGAAGTGATCCCCAGAGAGGCAATCTCAGATTATGGCTGGTGTAAAAGTCAATGGATTTGGAAGGGGCCATTCTCTTTCCATAAGGATAAATCAAGGATATAGTCTCAAAGGAAAGGAAAGGGTCTGACCTGCTGCCTGTGGAAAGGCCTCATGCATATTCAAAGCTGTGCTGCACCACAGGCTTCAATGCCAGCTCCTTCCTCCATGCTCAGCTTTGGAACACCCACAATTCCTGCTGTATTTCAGTCTTTGCATAGGTCCATGACTCGAAGCTAAATGAAGAATCTTCAGAAATTATCCCTCTGGTTTCTCAGCTGAGGATGCTTTAATTTCAGTTAAGGCTCTTGGCATAAAAATAAATATTTTTTTATTTCCAGAGCTGTAAGCACATCCTGAGGTTCCATGGATATCCACAGGGACATGGGCTACGGCCACTTCAGGAACACCAGCTGTTCCAGGTTCCAACCTGTAAGGAAGCATTAGGGAAGTGTCTTCTCTAGATCTACTGAAGGGACACTGTGTGGAAACTTCAGGGCACACAAATTCAGTATTTCCCCCCATTAAAGCCTGAATGCTTTCCAAGTCTGTATTGTTGGGATAAGAACCCTAAGCCTCTGGAATACAATCTGGATTTCAAACTCCTGATGAGGTTTCATGGTATTAACCCCTGTACCCTGGTGTAAATTTTATCTCAGATACCCTTATTGTTCCTCCTCACATCCCTGCAGCTGTAGCTGAACACATGATTTCCATTCACTTTTGGCCATAATCTGCCTTGAATCACTCTTCTCTATGCCACTATCCACTGTCAGAGGGCTGCAAATTAATTTGGGATTAAAGCCATTATACAATCCAACATTGCTGCATAAACCATCAACCTACTGAAGAGACAGCAGGTTTGTCAATTATTAATCATCATTTTCAGTCTCCTGGGAGCAGGAAACAAGGCCATTTTCTGTGCGGAGGGGAAGGGTTCCTATTTGTTCTCCTTTGATTTTTCCTTCCCTTAGCAAAACTCTCTTACTGAAAGCCTAAACAAAATTTTTTACCCTTTCTGATGCTTCAATATATCAGTGTCCCAGGGTGAAAACTTCCACCAAGCCTGATAAATCGTTTTTGTCAGTGCTCTTCCCTTGAGTGCTGGAAGGGCTCTGGGCAGCACAGCCAATTAGGGCACTGCAGGGAAGGGCTCTTTGCTAGGAGCAGACAGGAAAGGTCGGGTGCCAGGGTGAAACTCTGAGCCCCCCTACACAGGGTCAGCTCATCTGCCCTCCTTATCTCCACAAACCTTTGTAAAATCCTTTCCTGCTTCTTTCCTCAGCCCAAATAGGTAGAGAACAAGTGGCTCTCAGGTGTCACAAGCGATGACCTTACCATGTTTGTCCAGTCTGGAAATGTTAGGTCTTCTGGCTCCAGTAAAAAGACTCCAGGAGCCTAGCTGGGTTAGTCCAAGGACACACCAAGCATTTACTAGCCTTATAAATGTTTCTGGATGCTGCTTTCTTGCATGTAACTGTTCCCGTATGTTACTGCCCAATGAGCTCTCCATTAAGCCCTGAATTTCCTTAACTTGTTTGCTGGGGTTTGCACCACACTTGCCACAACTCCCCTGGCAAATTTGGAAAAATGCTTAAACCCTGGAGCTGTGTCTGTGTTCATTACCATCAATAAAAAACTGCTCAAAAATTCAGTGAACTTCATGGAATAACACAATCCCAGAAAGGTTTATTTTAGAAGGAACCTCAAAGCCCATCCAGTGCCACTCCCTGCCACGGCCAGGGACACCTTCCACTGTCCCAGGTGGCTCCAAGACCCATCCAGCCTGGCCTTGGACACTGCCAGGGCTCCAGGGGCAGCCACAGCTGCTCTGGACATCCTGTGCCACGGCCTCCCCACCCTCACAGGGAACAATTCCTTCCCAATACCCCATCCAGCCCTCCCTCCTTTGGCTTTCTATAGCTTTTTGCTATAAAACAAGACTTCTAAAATACATGGGTATGGCTTTTAGAAATGAAGGTTCTTCTGTAATAAACAAGTAATAACCTTTTTCTTTCCAGGTATTTCTGAAGATGGTAACTCCAGACTCTCCTCCTTTGACTCAACCTCTGAAGCCTTGAGTTATTTAGAAGTGGGTTGGTGCAACAAACTTCTGCCTCTGCAACATGCTACCCCTTCAGAGGTGTTTGTGTTTGCACCTGAGGTTTTTCCTGGGCTCCTGCACTGGCCTGGAAAAGAGATAGAGATGGTCTCCCACATGCTTGTGGCTCTCTTTTTAACTGTCAGTGACTGTTAACATTTTTTTACATACAAAAGTTCCATTTTATACCTGTCTTTAGACTACTACTTTTTTACTTCAAGTGTAAAGCCAAGTGATTTCAGGCAAAAAGTAAGTTCCAAGGTTTTACCCAAGAGAGCGGTTTACCTTGGGAGCAATGGAATTCTGTGGTCTCCAGGGCATGTGAAGCCCTATCTGCATTATGAAAATGAGTCCACTCAGACCTTAAAGCTACAGTTCCACCACCAACATGAGACATGAACTTGAGGACATGGTCTAGTGGTGGTGCTGGCTTAATGATTGGACATGATGTTCTTCAAAGTCTTCTCCAACCCTATTGTTTCTGTGATTCCATGATCAATTCCTTCTTTAATTCCTGTGCATTAGGTAGAACAATGGAGTGACGTGGGGGAATTTGTGTTGGAGAAGCCATGGCGAGGAAAATTGTATCCTTGGATTATTCTTGCTTTTTGTCTGAGTTTTCTTAAGAAGGTTTCTTGTGTTTCATATTGAATTAGAAAATTGTTTGTGGCCTGGCAGTGAATGTATCATGGTAAGAAATCAGTGTTCAACACTGCCAGTTACAGGTAAATGAAAATGAAAGAATTTTGGGCTGAATGATCATTCTCCCCATTTGAAGATGTTTGATGAGGTAGCAGTTTGGGATGCCGCCTGGGGTTCTGGCCATGTGTGATGATTTACCACATTGCAGCAGCCAATTTGGGTTAGAGTCGTAACTGGAGTTATATTCTAGCCTTTCAAAAGTATTTTGCTAATAAGAAATGAAGAGTATGAAACTCTAAAATCAAAAGACAAATAACATGCAAGCCTAAAATGTTTGTCTGTGTAAAGGTTTCAGTGTAGAGGAATTGTAAAGCCTAGCCTTGTTTAGCAGTTTCAGGACTGGACTCCTAATTTGTTTATTTTTGTGATAAATCATGTTGTTAAATAATGCACTTGTGTTCTTCTTAGTTTCTAGATGTCATAACATTTTTTTTTAAATGGATAAAAATGTTTAAAATTAAATGTCATTAATATATGTAAAGCACAACTTCTGCATCTGATGCTATTCATCACCTCCCAAATTAATCATCAGGGACAGAACCCAATAGCTCATTTCAAGCAAAGACCAATAGCTCTTGAGGAAATTAAATCATCTTTCAGAAATATCTCATTTTGAAAAGCTAATAATTCAATGGAAATGGATTTTCAGAAGAAAAACCTGAGTGTGTTACATAATCTTTCTGTAGGGTTCTTCACCTCATTCATTAACATTTCATGTCACATTTTAAAGCAGAATTTATTGAAAAATAGTTTACAGTGTTGTGGTGAGTGTCACAGTCCTTTAATATGTCTGAAGTGATAATAATTTCATTAGAGATTTCAAGGGAACATCACTTAAATCTGATTGAAAAGGAGAAAAACACAAAGGAAGCAATAGATACAGAGCAGGAAATTCTCATTTTTGCAATGATATTTTTATCTCATCTCTTCCCTACCCTGTTCTATTGGAGAATGGGGTGTCCAACCACTTCTACAAAATACTGTGCAATCTGCTGCTGTTCTCTACCCCTCCTTTCCTGGTGAGACAACTTAATGGAGAATGGAAAAGTGCATTTATTAAAAGTGCATTTATTTTTAACTTTGCTCGTCTAGGTAGTAGACAGCTCATGACTATGCAGGGAGGAAGGAAATGAAGGACCTGCATCCTGTCCTGGTGGGAACAGGGGAGATGATATCCTTGGAAGGGGGAAGGCTGGTTTGGGAATTTTCTTGTTCCAATAAGTGTTTATAACTCTTTCCACTGGGTAGTTATATCGGTCATTTAAAAATAAACCTATAATCGATTTATTATTATTATTATTATTATTATTATTATTATTATTATT